>VIBL01000400.1:0-225508 GCA_008271625.1 Lutraria rhynchaena
TAATTAAGCAACGGGTTAATACTGTACTTAATGAATTTGCCAATTTTTCACTTGTGAAAAAATAACCGCAACGAAATTTCTAAAACGATTTTTTTTCTAAATTTATAACATCTCGACTATATTTTCAACAAATAAAACTAGAAAGTGACCATTAACTTCAATTTTATGGAGCATGATTATTTTTTTGTCACCCATTCTTTGTTGTTCAATATTTTTACTGTATGAACTAGAGGAAATTAACTCATAAACATAGTCTAACACCCATTCTTTGTTGTTCAATATTTTTACTGTATGAACTAGAGAAATTAACTCATAAACATAGTCTAACACCCATTCTTTGTTGTTCAATATTTTTACTGTATGAACTAGAGGAAATTAACTCATAAACATAGTCTAAAACCCATTCTTTGTTGTTCAATATTTTTACTGTATGAACTAGAGGAAATTAACTCATAAACATAGTCTAACACCCATTTTCGTGGACCAAGTTTACTTCTGCCATGTGCAGATCATAGATGAAAAGATGGTCATTCTATTTCCAGTAATATTCCATGTTTTTTTATCTATAACCATTCCAATTTATCTGTATCTGTCAGTGTCAATTCCACCTATTCACACGAGGTTACATGCTTAAGTAATTAAACACAATATTGCAATCACACAGTAACATTAGTAACTGCTGAAACTAGCTTGTAAATGAAACTTAATTGAAATGATACGCTTGTAAAATTGTAGGAGAGGTAAAACACCTAGAAAGAAGTTAAGAAGTACAACAGAAAATGCTGATCCAGTTGAGGTGAGCACTCTTTAAATAAATGAGATTCAACCTTGAAGTAAATGGCAGTCAAAACGAATCAAAATTACAGGGTTTTCATTAAGAACTGATTGCCGAATGAAACCATAGGTTAAAAACACATTTGAATCGGTTGTTTTCCTGGAGTTCTAAAATTTTTGCCAAAATGCGCATTTTCATCAGATTTATCTGTTGCTTTGGCAAAAAATAATCAGTTACATATTTTCTGAATGAAAACCCTGAATTTAACTGAATGGGATTTTATTGTTAAGTTTGGAATAGGGATTTTTTCCTTCTATAGCAGGGACCATTTATAGGTATCTTCCCCTTGGCAAAAAGCTTTAAAATCATGCAGTTTTTCCCCTAAAATTCAGCTTTCTCAAGTTTTTTTTCCCATTCTTGCAGAGAGACTGTTATTTTTCTCCAAATTTATGAAAAAGATTCCTTCTCTTACCTGTGAAAAAAGCCCTGAACTTTTCTCAGGCCTTTACAATACCCTGTAGCTTGTGTATGTAATTTGGGTATTGTTATATAGACACACCAGAGTTTGCAGGCTTTTAATAGTTTTATATTATAATATTATTGTCTACTTCCAGGTATACTGCAGAGTTCGTCCTTTGTATAATCCTAGTGACAGCGCCTGCTTGACAGTAACAGATAATGTGACTGTGAAACTTGTGACGTCAGAGGTAAAAAAAATTTTACATAGCTATGTCCTGGCTTTTTTTCCTTCTATAACAAGGGCCGTTTATAGGTGTCTTCCCCTCCGGAAAAATCCTTTAATTCATGCAGATTTTCCCTAAAATTCAGTTTGTATCAAGTTTTTTCTTCCCCTTTTGCAAAAGTACTGTGTTATTTTTTCCCCAAATTTAAGAAAGGCCCCTTCCCCTACCCTTGAAATAAAACTCTGTGTCTTCAATTCAAGAAAGGGAGATAGAGAAATAATCAACTTATGTCTTTGTAATCCTAATTTTGTCAGGCTGTAAATGTTTAACCCCAAAACAAAATTTTTTGTCTAATTTTTGCTGGTTTTGAATGTCAAAATGCTGTCAAATGAAGGGTCAGATGAAAGTCCTGTATTAAAAACTTTCAGAGTTCTCTGGCGTACGCTCGTACAGGACAGATGAAAGAAGTGGAGTATAAGTTTCAACATGTTTTTGATGAGTTTTCTTCACAGAAAGATTTATTTGATACTGTTGCTTATCCAATGGTGGATGACCTTATTCATGGAAAAAATGGTAAGTTTTCATCTTACTAGATGTCAAAAGTTGAGGGTCAAAGATGACCCTTGGCAGATAATTATCTGGAGAGTTAACAAAATTTCTTACTAATGCTATAGTAAATTTGACCCTTAGGTACTAATTCTCAAGAGTCAGAAGCTTTATTTTACTAATTTCAGGAGTGAAAATGTCATTTCTAAGGGTCAAATGAGAGCCCTGGTTGTAACTGGGCTGCATGGGTTTCTTTGTAGTTTTCATTTAGGGGGCATGATGTCTATCTACTTTTTACTTTAGGGGACTAACACAAAATTTGGGGGACATTTGATATTCGTAATGAACCATTTTTTTTTCTGTTTATACTGCCTTCACAACATGACGGAGTACCTTAGGAAAGCTCATTTCCTCACCGTCCTCTGAAAAATAATCCTTACCTAACCAAGTTTCAAATTTCAAGTTTTTTTGGATCGTCAAAAGATTTGCTCTTCTTTTCGCTGTTTTGGCGTCCCCATTTTGCTCGTCGGTATGCTTATTTTCCCCATCCAATGGGCAGTGACACCCTTCCCCAAAATAAAAAAAAAACGCTGCTTTGTATTTCAGGTTTGTTGTTCACATATGGTATAACATCATCAGGTAAGACATATACAATGACTGGAACACCACAAGATCAAGGGATTCTTCCAAGATGTCTCGATGTGCTTTTCAACAGTGTTGGTGACTATCAGAGTAAAAAATATGTAAGTTGTCCAAAAATAAAGTTGCTTCATTCATTTTTTGCTGTACAGAAATTTTCAGGGGCTTAAAACTAAGAACTACGATCTTTTCTTCAAGACATCAGTTGTTCCTACTAATTTCTCCTTTACGCTCAATTCTTTGAATTGGGGGTATTCTTCTAGAGACAGATGCCTGTTTTCGCTATATTTCATAAGCATTTCTTTTGAGTAGTTACATTCACACAAAAAATCACATCCAAGAATAATCCCTGTATCAGTTTAGCCTGTGTACAAGATGGCTAGACTGTGTTCATTTGGAGTTTTGTTTTTGTTTGTATGAAAAATTCTGGAATCGCATTAAAATTGTCAAAATACGAGAAAATTTCACCAGTCCAGTATTATCCCTGTTAGGCTCAAGTATCTTTGTTGTATAGTGAATGCAGTATAGCTTCATTATTCCGTCCACCTTCCAGATATTTAAACCTGACAGAATGAATGGTTTTGAGGTGCAGTCTGAGGCTGACGCGATGATGGATCGACAGAAAAAAGACATCTTACCTGGCCTCACGCCAAAAACACCTGGATCCAATAGAATCAAGTAAGAATCTGGCTTTCACTAGGCATCTTAGGCTTTTTGGGGCCATTTTGATGACTGATATTCGGTCGCATTCCCAATGGCAAAAAATATGTTTTTTCTCGATTGCAAGGTTGAAATTCCCAATTCTAATGAGAAAAAAAAGAAAGAAAATATTTACAGCAGTTCAAGTGCTTATAGACTTATAGATTATTCAAATTTACAAAGTTATCGATATTTAAAGACAAAAAGAAATATAATATTTGTTATTTTTTAGTTTTATTTGATTATTTTAAGTTATTTTTATACAGAGTGACTTCATACCAATTTTGTCCAAAAAGTCGCAAAAAATTCCCAATTCTGGGTATCAGGTCATGTTCCCAAAATGCTGGGAAAAAAGCACTGCGTCAAAAGTTGAAGGCATGTTTCCTGAAACTGCTAGAATACTTGCAAGACATTTGGTCAAGGTAAAAATCCCTTGACTTGTATAGCTGTGGTCTTGACTGAGACTTATGGTTTCATCAAAGGCAAACTCTAAATTTTAGAGTACAAAACATGTTGACTCCTCTGCTTCACAAAATGCTGTAATCATCCTCATGCATTTTAATGTCACGTTTCAGCGCTCGTGATAAGAATGAATTCACTCAAGACAGCGGTCGCATCGTAGATCCAAGTCGGGTCGAAGACGTCCATCGAGGAAATACTTTTTCTGTGTTCGTTTCATTCATTGAAATATATAACAGTTACGTGTATGATTTACTCGAGGAACTACCGTATGATCCGATCACTGGTTACAAGTAAGTTACTGTCAGTGTTACCATATGTTCCATAATAAATGCTTTATATATTTTATGTATATTCTTTAATCAAGGTTCCTGGCCTTTTAATTTTTTTTACTGGGTTAAATGCCATTTTTCAACAATTTTTATGTTATATATGGCAGTATTGTCCTGAGAAATTGGTCGTTATATTGAGGTAGTCTCATTATCTAGTTGAATTATTGGGGAGTTATTGAAGGCTGAAAATGACTGGTTTTAATACTGAGGTGGTTGCCATGTGAGGTTTTACTGTAGTGACCAAGATGTATGAACAATAATGGATTTCTTACGACCTGTTTTAATTTTCATATGGTATTCTTTTCTCTGTATTTTTACTTTAATATTAAAAAATGTCTATTTTTTTGATACAGGGCTCCTCAGTCTAAATTCTTGAGAGCTGATGCCTGCGACTGTATGTATGTCATGAATTGTACGGAAGTTGAGATAAAAAGTCCCGAAGAAGCATTTGAAGTTCTGTACAAAGGTAAAGTACCATGAGTAAATAGTCAGTTTTTTTCATCAAGAAATTAGGTAACTGATTTTTTTTGCTAAAGCAGCAGATTTTGAAAAGTAATTGAGGGTTTGCATTTTTGCGAAAATCTTTAAAAAAAACTTGGAAAAGCAACCGATTTAAACACGTTTTTAAGTGATGGTGGCAATTATTAATTCCCTCATTTTCTGATTCTTTTAAGTGCTTATTTTTCACCTTTAGGGGAAAGGCTGTACAGGCCCTTATACAAGGGACAAATAGCGTCTTGAGGGGAAATAGGGGACCGATGAGGGATATCCAAAGGGTCTATCTGTTTTTTTTACCGAAAAATGTTTTAAATAATCGTTCCTCACATTTTGAAGTCAGTAGATTTTAACCTGCATAAAGATACTCTGAAATCAAGAAGAGGCTGCCTTAAAAATCACTGTTGTTAATATGTATTTTTTGTTGAGTATTCAAATCTTCTGACTCACGTTGGTGAGGGACTAGTAATTACTTGTCACAGACCATAACCACTCGACCACAGATGCCCCCCCCCCCCAATAAACTCATTACAACATTAATGTAATGTTAGTAATATTAAGTGTTTTCATAATGACCTTATTATGAAGAATGTCATGTTAGCCTGACAGTTTTATTAATTAACTATACAATACTTGCAGCAGTGTCATAATGGCCATGCCGGACAGCTAGTCAGAATGAGCGAATTCATTATAGCTGGGTTTTTTTTCATAAAAGTAATGCTTTTTCATGTTGGCCAGGTTTTGTGTTAATGTGGAGGTGAACTTCATATTGTCCAGCTTTTGAAGTGAACATGTGTCTAATATTGAACAGATAATTAATTAAATAATTTATTTTTTATTATAATCATCAGGTCAGAAAAGACGAAAGGTAGCACACACAGCGTTAAATGCCGAATCCAGTAGAAGTCACAGTATCTTTAATATAAGATTAGTACAAGCGCCTTTAGATCCTTACAACCAGGAAATAATACAGGTTAGTTTAGTATTACCATAGATAAATAATTATCCACTGTTTTATGGAAAAATATCAATTTCTGTGTAGATTAATTTTTACAGATTATGTGAACTTAATATCTAAACAATTTTATAGTTAATAAATTGTTACAATTCATATTTTGTTTCATATGTAAAAATGTCATTATTTTTTTCACTGGGTTTAATGCTGTTTTTTTTTTCAACAATTTTTCAGTTCTATACAGCCAGTTCACCTAACTAGTTTTCCTGGACTGTATACTAACCAGTACTAATTTACCGTTCTGCAAGGAGCCGGCAACTTCTCCACATGTGGAGGAAAATGAACATTTTTTGCCGAACGATGCTTTTAACCTGAGATGTTAGTGAAAAAATGTTTCATTAGTACTTTGATCAGAATGACTGAAAAAAGATTTATCGAACAACTAACCACAAATATAGTTTCGAAGAAATAAAGATACCATTGCTTTTTTATTTCAAGGAAAATGACAAGATATGTGTAAGTCAGCTTTCATTGGTTGATCTTGCTGGTAGTGAACGAGTTACAAGAACTCAGAACAAAGGAGACAGACTTAAAGAAGCAGGTACAGTAAAACTTAGTTATTACGAGCATCAATATCATGAGCACTCAACTTTCAGGGCCTTTTTTCCAAAAATTGGGAAGGGGCCTTAGCCTTTCATTTTAGGAAATTCAAGCTCAATTTTCATCCAAATTGGGAAAGGTAGACTGACTTTCAAGATACATCAATAAACGACAAATAACCCAGCTCTACTCCAGTTTGGAAAAAGAGAGGCTTTTTGCAATTTAGGAAGTCCGTGACAATTTTTGCTCTCAGTTGTGTATAATTTTCAACCATCAAACAAACACCTCGTTATTTCGTGCACCGCATTAATCTCAACATGACATGTCCGATGGTCCGGCAACTTTCAGGGAGCCTGGTATTGCATACGTGGAACTCATTAAATTACATCATGGTGATAAGAAACTTGTTCCATGTATTCAATACTACTTAAACGCTCGTTCAATATCTTCTATATGTTTTATTTAGGGAGTATTAATCAGACTCTAATGACACTGAGGACGTGTTTAGAATATTTACGAGAGAATCAGAAATCGGGCTCCGACAAGAAAGTGCCGTACAGAGAGTCCAAACTTACACATCTCTTCAAGAACTACTTTGATGGCGATGGTCGTGTACGCATGATTGTGTGCGTGAATCCCAAATCTGAGGAATATGACGAAACAGTGGTAAGTAGTCATAAGTCAGGTACAAGCTTGGGCCACCCTAAAAAATTTGCTTTTTGCTTGTTTGCTCTAGCCTACCACACTTTTTTGGACTTGGTCGGTTGGTCAGGGTATTATTTTTTACATCGGACACATGTAAATTGAACATGAAACTAGAGGAAATATTTTCAATGATATAGAAAGGAATATGTGTATGTCAGGTCAGGGTCATTCAGGGCTCAACTCATTGCTTTCTGGGATTGTAGCAGTTCAAATAATTGTCACGGATAAACTTTTAGTTAAAAAAGTTTTTTTCATGATAATTTAAGGGTAGAGTGGTTAAAACTAATTTTTAAAGTTTAAAAATTAGATTTATGTATGAATTTCTGTTTTTTAACATTGTTTTCCCTATTTTTTTAATTTGTGAGTCCCAGGAATCTCATGCTTGCCATTTTGGGGGTCCCTGGTAAATTTGTCGAGGTTCCCATGTAGAATCATGTTTGGGATTTAGATGCAGACGCAGGTTTTCTGCATCCTGGAAAAACCCTATTTAACACTTGTTTTATCGTCCGCAGCATGTGATGAACTTCGCTGAGATGTCACAGGAAATAATGGTGCAAAGATCTCAACAGGTTAAATTTGAGATCCCTGTACGTCGTATTGAAGAGGAGAGACAGAGGGAGCTAGCGGAGAGTGCTGAGCAAGAGCGACAGTGGCAGCAACAGCAGCAACTGGAAGGTATTCTGGGAAATTAATACTTAAATAATTACAATAGCTGGGTACTAATTTTGACCCTTGGCATTTTGACTCTTGAATTTTTTTAAGATTAAAGTTTCAGCTCTTGGGAATTGGTACCAAAGTGTGAAATTATCAAGTATTGAAGTAGGACAATTTATTTGCTTATTAATTATCAGTGTATTTCCCCCCCCCCTCAACTTTTGATGTCTAGTGAGCTCCCTGCAATATGTTATGCAAGTTATAGTACAAATGATCATTAAAAGAAAAAAAAACATCTACAACATACTGGGGTTGTAATTATGCTTTCTTGGTTAGATAAATATTTGTATGCCCTTGTGTCTTTTTCTTGTGTATTTTTATCTCAGTTTTACAGTTTTTATCATGTTTTTGATTACGTATTTTAATTTCAGTACCAGACATGTTCTACTCCTTTGAAGAGTTCCCTAATCTTGAGGTATGTGTTTCAATATTGTCTATTCTCCAGGTGAACTGAAAGGGGAAGGGAGTCCATTTTTTTCATGTTTCAGATTTCATTTTTTTGTTGTTTTATCTTCGCACACATGCTGTACTATGATATGTTTAAGTGTTGACAGTTTTCCATACATTAGATGAAATGTGTTGTTTTAAAAAACTGTGAGCCATGTTATTTGTTTTGTATCGTAATTGATTTATTATACAGCTGGTAGACTACAGTGATGAGTACACTGTCAGAAACCTAATCCAGTACCTTAGTGAGCGAGAAACCCAGCGTCAAGCGTTGATCCTTAACTTCCAGAATCATGGTAAGTGTTTTAATGCTGTCAACCACTTTTTTAAAATCCCTTTTCTGCTCCATTTTGGGTCGTCAGTAAGGTAATTGCTGTGGTCATCAGTCCTTTATCTTTATGCAAGTAAAATTTGATTTTGCCAAATTCTTCAGAGAAACGATACTTGAGACATTCCTCTTTTAAAAAATGGTGGGATCACCTTCAGTGATAGTCTAGTTAAACCTTGACATGTAAACTCCCTGTTTCCAGGTCTTAAAATCAGAAACATGCTGGTGGAACTTATGGAAGAAAACTCTGTACTCCAAGAAAAGACGGACAAACTCGAGGCCGCTAACAGTGAATACAGAAACGCAACATCTACATTAGAATCCCGATGTTCAACCATGGAACAAAGAATGACGGCTCTTCAGCACCAACTTGACGAGACTCACCGGTCAAGACGAGAATTTGAGGCTAAGGTAATTACAAATATTCCTTAATTAACAGCCCTCTTAAAAAAACAACTTTAAAAACTTAAATATACGCCCCTCTTGTAATAAACACCTCTCCATTGATAAACAGCTCAGTCATAATGAACATTATGATAAACGACTCTTATCATATTGAACATCCCTCTCTTGATTAACAATCCTCCATTTTTATCAACCTTTTATTTCTTATGAACAGCCCTCTTGCAATAAACATCCCACTCCCAATAATAACTCCCCTTTAATTCATCTTAATAATGAGACCACCTTATTATTGTGACAAATTTTTCGGGTCTCAAAGGTCGTCACAATATCTGAGTTTTACTGTAGTTTTACACTTTTATTTTCAGTTAAAAGACAAAGATTTTAAGATAAGACAGGAGCAGCATGAAAAAGAACGCCTCAAGGATCTGTTCAATCAAAGAATTGAAATGAATAATATTCACTGGGAGGAAAACCTTGTTAGTGATTATAAAGTTTTTTGTAAATTTTGTGGGGCTTTTTTGTGCCATTGTAAGGTCTTTCCTCTTATTTTAAAAAAATCTGTTCGAGTATTCAATGTTTAGCATATTGATATGAAAATATTGTTAAGAGATTAGCATTGTTCAGTTTATAATTGAAATGAAATGTTCAATAGCTGAAAAATCTTGTAAGTTGTGAAAAGAATGATAAAATTGGGCCATTTTTCTGGATTTGGGCTAAAAATGATAATTTGCCTATTTTCCTCAATTTTCTAACTGTTTAGTTGAAGGGACAGTTTCTGTGTTATAAATATGAAATGCCAGATTCTGATGGTGGAGTTTGAACATTTTGTCTTCACTGACCTGTGGTTGCTGTTCATAGGCAGGGTTTTCTCATGATGTCAAATGTTCAGGGTCAAAAATGACCCTTGACTGATGATAATTTGAAGAGTCAAAAAAAATTTCTTCTTATTTTATGCCACAGTAATGATAATATAATCTGAGTAATTTTTGTGTTTTTAGGACAAAGAGAAACGAAAGATTGAGCAACAATTAGGGGCTGAACTCCAGGAAAATGAGAAGAAATTTAATATGATGAAAGAAGTTCTAGAGAAACCCACGCCAGCCGCGAAGCCCCGAACTTTCAAAACTCCAGCCACCACCACAAAGATACGTACTTATACCACAGGTTTGTTGCTATAATTAATTATTATTGACTGGGTTGTATTGGAAATGTCTATTTCATTTGGTCATTAAGACCAGGTGACCGTTTATTCCAGGTGACCATTAGAGCAGTTTTCACTGTATTTAATCTGTTATTATTCTAGTAACTGAAAAAGAGTTAACATAAAGAAAGGCAGCCGTGTCATTTAATGCTTGAACAAACTTAAGACATAACTGACAATCATATCACCTAATATTTTTGCCTTTAAGCGTCGCTGGTCATCTCCCCTTAAAGATATAAAAACTTGTGAAAATGAGATTTAAAACAAAAATGGAATTCTACAATTGATCTATTTTTTCTCCAGGTGGTATGATATCAGCCAGGTCTGATTCAGATGTCTCGTCTATTGGTTTACCCACACGAAGAACAAGAACAGCAACATCGGCTGTTCGTACGGCCAAACCATGGGGATACGGTGGCGGGAACACGGCACGTCAGCCTCCGAGCACTCCAAATGTCACTCCTAGAAGTGTGAGTATAACTTTAGTGTGACTTTAGGGATACACTCAGAACATATCTTAATGTACATTCAGACACAAACAAAGGCATCGAAAGGGATGGGATTAAATTCAGTCTTTATGCGCAATGGGCTGGAGTTTATTATTTGGCTACGACCATGGCTCAGTGGTTAGTGCGCTGAACTTGTGACCCGGCGATTTGGGTTCAAATCCCAGTCGCAGCAGGTTATACCCTTCTATGAAAATTTGGCAAAAATGTTGATTTTCCTCCGTATGTGGAGAAGAAGCCAGCTTCTTGTGTAAGGGTAAGTTAGTACTGGTAAGAATTCCAAGAAAAAACTGGTTAGGTGAATCGACTGCTGTATATAACTGAAAAATTGCAAAACCTTTAGATCCAGTGTGGTCAATATCAAGTTATATAACACTGGACCCTGTCTTTTATTTTTCAGATACCTCAGTATAATTTGAGACGACGATCAAAATCATCCGATGGGACCTGGTTAGATCATAAACCCCGTGGAAATCTTAATTTAGGTACGTATAACCAGGGTTGTATTTCTTTCTATCAGGATTCTCGAAACTGCTGGATTACTGCCTGACTTTTGTAGAGGCTAAAATAGAATTTCTGTCTGACCAAATGAAAATTTGTCTGACTGAATATATTATAAATAAGTGATAAATGATGTAAATTGTGCCCGACTGCGGACATCTGGTCTGGTATCCGCCGAAAAGTTATTGGACCAGCTCGACATGTCCCCGTCGCTAACGCGTAAAACGGACAAGTGTTGGTGCCACTCTTCGAGCTCTACTTTTTTTACCTAAATTGAATTTTGGTGTTCGACTGTATTGTAGATACTGTTTTGCAACCCACATTGAAAAAGAAGAAATCTGTGAGTAAGATTGAAACGAAGGACACCAAAGCTGCGTCCAAATACATGTTGACACATCAAGATGTCGGCTCTGATGGAGAATTCCAAACCAGATATTATAAGGTAAGATTATTCTACGGGCAAAAATGCCGTAATTACCTTTTTTCTCAGATCCAAAACAGATATTATGAGGTACTAGTCCCGAGGTTATAAAACAGACTTAATGCTCAGTTTCTCTGTGGATTTCAGTGGGAAAGATATTGCTGTTTTATGTTGAAGTACATATTCAGGTCAATTATGCTGACAGAATATCATATGGTTAGAATCATCATCGTTTTATCACAATTGATTTGAAAACATTGCTCGGCTGTAAAAGATATTTTAAGCTTAATTTTTACTTTGCTTAGGGTGATGTTATACCAACATCGAGTGGCGGGGCTACTGTTGTTTTCAACGATGTCGAAGTCCACAAACAAAAGGAGCCGGGCAGTAGGAAACGACGCAGCTCGTGTCCGCAGCCGACAGATTTTGACGGCGAATGGACAGATCCAGAAGAAAGATGCGCAATCGCCATTGAGGGTCATAAGAAAAAGTGAGTAAAACTTTTGCTTTAAATTCTAATTCTGTATTAGTACAAAAGGGCTCGACAATATTTTTTCAGGCTACTCATCCTGCTAAGAATTCTAACTAGTTCTGTAGCAATTTCAGCTCATCCTGAGTCAATTTCTACTTGTAAATACAAGTGGACGAATGGATTTGTTGAACCCTGCACAATTATTGTGGAAGGGGTCTATTTTTTAACGTGTTTGTATTTAAATGATTTTAACTGTCTGTTTTTTTATTGTTTTTTTTTATTTTTGATTTTTTTTCTTGCCAAAGTATTACCAGGTATTTCATTCTTACCAAAGTCGAGAGAAATTCACTTCTTAATATTAATGGTTAAAATTGTCTTAGAATTACATGGTTAAAAGTTTTCCAGTATTTTCTGTAACCTCTGTTTTTTCCCAGGCTCAGACCCTACTGGTTTTTATTGTTTCCACGACACTGAGGCTTAGATTTTTATTTTTTTGTGATTTTCAACTTTCACTCATGGAATAATTTTTCTCTCTATGTAATAAAACAAGTATAAAAATGAGGACATGTTAAATATAGTATGATATTGTTTAACATGTCAATATACAAGATGATTGATTTTATTTCTGATTAGACAAAAAAGGTTCTTGTAAGAATTATGAAGTTCATGAACAAATAGTTTCAATATTTTATTTTTACTTTAGGAGAAGCAAGCCTTCACCAGAATTGGTGTCTCGTGTGTAAAATGTTGTTAGGTAATAAAACATTCTATCACCCTGCCATCATATATACACACATATTATCATTTACTTACTAAGGCCTAAACAAAAAAAGGTTTGTTTCCGTGCGCATGCCCAAAATAATATGGGTTGGTAGGTAGGGATTTTTTTCTGTTACGTTTTTTTTTTGTTTACATATATTGGCAACACTTTTGTGAAAATTACAATATAGCACTACGATTTGAATGCCGTAAAAACTTTTGGGTCGGTCGGGCACCCGGAAACAAACATTTTGATATTACATAAATATCACACTTGCTTACCCTCACATTATGTTTAGAACACATTAGTTCTGGATTCTGGTGATGGTGCAGGCTACATATAAATTCATTATAACACTGCTTTATGTATTAATTGCATTATACAGTAAAACCTCACTTTGCGACCACCTCAATATTACGGCCATGCTATTATAACGACCACTTATTTTCGGACCGGCTTCAATTACTCCCTTATAATTCAACTTGACACTGAAACCACCTCATTGTTACGGCCGAGTTTTTGGGACTTGAAGGTGGTCTCATTAACCAGTTATTTCTGTAGCTTGTCTTGTTGAATTTAATTTAAATTTTCACTGATGTTCTGTTTTCTCTTCTTTAGGAGAACGAAAGAATTTTGCACGTAGTCAGGAGACAACTCTGTGCATCCTAAACACGCACGCAGATATTTGTGAAGGAGAACCGTAACTATGGCTACAGATTTAATTTTGAGCTGTTTATTAAAGTGTGACAGAAATCATGTTTAAGAAAAAAAATATAACATTATTGTCATTGGACGAGTGTCACGAGTGGATGCTGCTGGAAATGTGGATACGTAGAATGTGATAGTTTGACAATATCTTTCTTTAGTCCAAAAAATAAAAAATAGTTGTGTTTCCTGTCACTTGACAAAACCAAAAATAAGGGTCTGATCACCAAATTTTTCCTTTTTGATTTTTTTTTCAAACATATTTGAATCCAGTTTGCCATCCTACATCGGAGGCACAATTGATTGTAAAATAATTACATACTTTGGATTTTGCTGTTTGAAACTTTATGGATGTCACCAAAAGATCGGTTCGGGTAACCGTAAACACAACTGATTTTTTTCTGTGGCCTTACCATTAGTATATGTGATAGTGTACATATAAAAGTTTGTCTTTATGTTGTTGTAACAAAAAAAAACGAAAGAAAAAACAGATGTGTAAAAATGTAGTGAATAGTGTTTTAGTCATGATCGTTTTATGCTTATACCTTACCCAGTTCAGATGAGGCATGAATCAAGTTCAAAAGTTTTTGACGGAAAAACGAATTTTTTTTTTTTGTTTCTTACTGACCTGGATTTTCAGACACATGAATTCAGGCATAGTTTTTTTTTAAATCTTCTGTGACGTTTTTGTCATTTCAATTTTGTATTGACATTTGACATTTTTGTTTGGCTGATTGGTTTGCAATTTTTGTTGTTGTTTTTTTCGTTAGATAAAAATTCTCTGATATAATAGTGTTTGTATTTTTTTTCTTTTATCAGCAATTTTTTGTTTGTTTATTTTGTTTGTAGTGAAATGATGTACATAGTAACAAAAAATTGACTGTCTTTGGTGCTAATTATGCTTTGGTCACATGACTTAGATAACGTGACTTATCACATGATCTGGGTTACATGACTTGTTTCATATCAATGTGGCGTTCACTCTCAGCCTTAGTGTAATCATACCTCATGCATTATTAATAATATATTTCACTCAGTAAAAACATTAGTTTGGTTGAAATAGGTACTCATCATTTCTCAATGTGTCATAAAAATATTTTGAAATTATTTTTTGCGTAAATATTAATTGAATAGCGTTCATTCATTAGCATTTTCTTGGTGATAATCAAAATATGAACTGACGGTATTGCTTTTTAATAATTCTAGGATCATGTTGAAAATATATAATTGTATCATTTTATAAATCCTGCTTTTTTTTCTTTTTTTTACTTCAATCTTGATGATTTGTTTTGAAGGATTGTATATTCAAACAATAATATTGCTGAAACATTCCTCTGGATTTTTTTATATGTATGACAACTCAAAAGACTTAATCTATGAATTTATTCTGATTGATGATTGATTGATTGATTAACTGATTGATTGGACAATTAGTTGGTTGGTTGGTTGATTAATTGATTGATTGAATGAACAATTGATTAATTAATTGATTGGACAATTAGTTTGTTGATTGGTTAATTAACTGATTGATCAATTGATTGATTAGATAAGAAATGATAAACGTATCTTACATAAACTTATTTACGATGAATTTCCTCATGGATTGTATGATAAATCTAAATTAATAGCATGGTTTCACTAATACACTTTATTATGTACAACATCTATTAAAAATGATTATTATCTTTTATTTTGCAATTCTCCTAGAAATATTTTTATGTTAAATATTTATCTATATAATTTGTAACTCTAGCAAACTATTATAAGAATGTATTCTGGCTTTTAAACTACCATTGTATCTCATTATAATTTTTACTATGCCATGAAATCGTGTAAATATGTGTAAATAATTCTTGTTTCATCTACTTTGATTATTATGTTTTTTGTATGTGGCAAAACAAGGCAATTATGTTTAAATCTTAAACATTTTTTAAACTGATTCCTCTTGCCTAACTTTTTGGCCCTTTTCAATTTCAGTGTCTATTTCGAAGCCCTGGTTGCTGTTTTTCTTAATCATTTTGTCAAATGGTAGATAAAATGTCTATCTAGCTACATTTTTAAATGCAATCTTATCATTGGTCAATTAAGAGTCAAAAATAACCAATCAGAAATCAGTTTTCTTTGCATTTTAAACTGTTCCAGTTTTCGGACTGTTGCATCACAGTAATTTTTCGTTGGTGTGGTATCTAAATCTAGAAACTACCCCACCCACTCTTAACAGTACAGATATTACCCCACCCACTCTTATCAATTTAGATATTACCCCACCTATTTTTATCAATACATGAAACTTTTTTAAACATCTCTCATCAACTAGACCAATAGTTTATTTAGGGATATGTGTCTGAAATTTTATGAATACTCCTTATCTATACCAGTAGTTTAGTGGTTGATATTTGTCTGAAACTTTTCGAACACCCATCATTATCTGCCATTTTGTTTGCCTTGCTTGTCATATTGGTCTACAGTCTGTGTTAACATTCAGTGTTGAACTTTTCTTACTACACTCTTTAAGCTTCTCACCTATCTTTTCATTGTTTTTTTTTCTGTTTTTAATGCTTCGTACACAATGTAAAACGATATTTATTGCCAGTAAACATGTATAGTAAAGGTTATACTTTGTTGTTGTTTTTTTAAATTTATTTTAAGGAATAATAAATATGACACTTTTTATCGGTTGATAAAATATGGGCTGGGTTCAGATCAGAGAGGTTTATATAAAAAAGTGGTTGAGATCAAGGAGTGGTTGGGATTTAAGGAAGGTTGAGATCACCGAGTGGTTGGGATTTAAGGGAGGTGGAGATCGGAGAGGTTCGGATAAGAAAATGGTTGTAGTCTTATTTATAATTTTAGACCCGCACATGTGGACTTCTTGATATTGATGGGAGTATGTCACCATGCTGACAAGAATGTTGATAAGAAAAGATCGAAAAAGGGAAAAATCGCACACAAAACATATACCTTCTCCAACCTTTACCCACACCTAACAGCTGGTCAAAATGAATTGCTCACTGGAATATGGTTTGTTTTGAATGCCTGTAAAAACATTGTAAAATAAACAATAAAAACAGTTTAAACTCAAGACTGAGTCACTTTCATGCCACATTGATTCAAACCTATGGTTTTTATTATATTTAATCATCTCCCATTTTTTTGCACGTAATACACGCACAAAAAAAAACACGCACAATAATTCCATTTTAATTCAGTATTTGTACAATACATGGTTATGTATAGACGCCGTCTGTTCCGGACCACTTGAATACGGACCGGTTTTTCTCTCGTCGAATTCTTTAAAAATTGTTTGAATGTTTCACGGACTACATGTAGAATTGTTTTGTATCATTGACAAGAAAAAATATCTTTTTTCTGAACAACAGACAACAACATTGAAAATACAACATGTTGAATGTCATTACTTGTCAAGTTCGACATGAACATACAATGTTAGCATTGTAATCAAAAACGGGGAAAAACAGTATCTCATCCGAACTTTGACCTTTAATCGATAATGGTATGTCTTAATACAAATATATTACGTGGCTTTACAATGCTTGCTATGAATAAATAAACGGACGATAATTATTCTTTAAAAAAGAAAAAAAAACATTATTGGTTTTAAATCATTTTACAAATTCAAGTTACACGAAGTTTGATTCAAGTAAAATTTTTTATCAAACAAAAAAAGTACTTATACGTATACAGTGCAACCTCTCCAAAGCAACGCCCTTTGAAAGAAGCAAACTTATGTTGTTGTTGAGAGGTTGTTGCTCTAGAGAGGTTAAATTAATAGTTAAATCGTACAGCGGGAAAAATCTTGCAGTTTTAACTCAACACTCGAGTGAAACACAGACAAAATGTTTACATCTAACAAATCACACAAATACAAAAATATATACCAAATACTTCCTTATCTTTTGTTCTAATCAATTAGAAGTAATACGGTGGAAACCCTCTGAACCGATTCCTCTGTAAACCGGTTCCCCCTCTAAATCGGCCAAATGTCTTTGGTCCCGATTTCATTACTATATTTAAAAAAAATCCCTTCTAAACTGGCCCTCCCTCTAAACCGGCCAAATGACCTGGTCCCTGGCTCGGCCGGTTTAGAGGTGTTCAACTGTAGACACTTCGTCCAGACGTCTGTAAAGCGGCCTTTTTAATCGATGCAAATTTCCTGTAGTTGATGCAGTAGTTAATATGACATTTTGTAGTGGAGGGACATAGAACGTAATTGATTGACAAGAGTTCGTCGTGTACACCAGAATGCAAATGTATTTTTATACCTTAAATGTTGAACGGTTTTTACCCATTAACATTCGTTATTCACAAATTCGTTTGTATGTCATTTCAACGTTTTATTGACAAGGGGGAAAGCTGACTTAATGCATTTTTTTTTGACAAATTTCGCTCAATCTGTTCGCTTTAATACTTAATTAATATACATTCATTGACTATTTTATGTAAATAAACCTATGAACAAAGATCACTTAATGAACAGACGAAATATGGCCTTTATGAACAGTTGGACGTTATAGAGAGGTTGGTTTGAATTGTCATCTCAATACATAAATGCTTAAAGATTATGAGACAGTATCCGTGGTCGAGAGTTCGAATCCCATCCTAGACACTTGTCACCGGGGTTTAACGCCGTTGTTCAATAATTTTACAGTTATATACGGCGACCGGTTCACGTAACCAGTTTTCTTGGACTGTATAGTACCAATACTAACTTACCTTTCCAGAAGGTGCGTCGATTTCTCCACATATGGAGGAAAATCAACAGTTTTGTCAATTTTTCTGAGAAGGGTTCGACCTGCCGCGACCGGGATTTGAACCTGGATCTCCGGGTTACAAGCAGACAAGACAAATTCTCGTCTCATACTTAAAGGCCATTCTTGAATAAAGGCCAACCAATGAACAACCGCCATCAATCTTATTACAATGAATTATGAATTTAATTTTGTCTTGTTTTAGAGGGGTTCCACTGTATTGGATAATGAAACTAAATCTCCATTTCTGTGAAAACAGTTAAACAAAATTGTTACAGACCGTTCATTGACCGGTCTATGTTCTGAAGTAGTTTGAATAAAAGCCCAGCAATATCTCAAATTAACATAAAACGTATTTCTGTGTGCTATTTTTAATTATTAAAATGTTTCATTCTTTAGTGCCTTAATGCATTGTATTGTTTAAGATTATTTAAATGCGTTTTAACATTGTTTGTGTAATGAGGTTGCGGCGCCTGAAAACATTGATAAAATACAATGTAACCTAAATATTTTTACTGTCACATATGTGGAAAAATCGACATGTTTTGTCAATTTTTCATAAAGGGTATGACCTGCCGCGACTGGGATTTGCAGACAGACAGACAGACAGACAGACAGACAGACAGACAGACAGACAGACAGACAGACAGACAGACAGACAGACAGACAGACAGACAGACAGACAGACAGACAGACAGACAGACAGGCAGACAGACAGACAGACAGACAGACAGACAGACAGACAGACAGACAGACAGACAGACGACAAACAAACAAACAAACAAGTAATACAAACAGGTGTCCTGTCACCTTAACCACGTATTCTTTGTAGGCTATGATTGTTCTTTATTTCTAAGTCATACAAGTAGGTGTCCTTATACCTTAAATATCTAATTTGTTCTGACGAAGAATTTCACTCGAAGAGACAGTAATGCCACTTATGGAAGACATTGGTCGGGCTAAATCTTCGAAAAAATTCTTTGAAACAAAAGAACTGGAATGGATCGATCGAGAACGGATTTTAAACCAATCCTTGTCTTATTCACGCGATTAAATCACTGTAAAATAACAATTGACACAAAACGCTTTTTTACACCAACGGGCGAAAAAATCCAATAACTTGTCGTACACTAGTTTAACTCCCGAAATTTTAAACGTCGACAAAAAAGAACAATGCAATTTGTCGACTTAAACTTAATTGAATGTAAACTCGATTGACTTAGTATTTAAAATAATAGATACATATATTAATAGAGAATAGAGGCAGTGTGTTTTTTGTAATGCCTCTTGCGACTCGGCATTGTCTTTTTATTCGTTGAGGATCGGTTTACACCCAAGACTTTGTAGACTAGTTCTCCAATCGAGCGGCGTTTTTACGCACAAGCGAGACTGCGTTTACAGTGAGTTGAAGTTTGGGGCGCGGTTGATGAAGTCGAAGAAAGGATAATCGTTTTCTTTTCGAGTGCTGGAGAAAATTTCGTGCGCTGAGTTCGTGGAGTTTAAAAGAAAGAGGGCTGTCGGAATTAGGAGCTGTTAAATTCTATTTGGTTTGATTTTGGCCGCTCAGCGCGTTGAGACAAGACCTACTACTTGGGCGCGGTCAGTTTAAAGGATTTTATACAATTTCTCTCTACTTTCCATATCATTCGCAACATTTTTGGAGTAGACAAAACGGATTTTTGAACTTAATGAAAATTGAACAGCAAAAAATTTAAAATAAACTGCAATTTCTTAATTTCGATAAGTTACGTAACTTTGAGGATTGGTGAACAACTTTTCGTCAGAATATTTTACTGTTGCGCAAACGTAACGTTATGAAATAGAGTGAACTCATTTGTGAATAAAAACAGAAGTGTTACCATGGGAACGGATTTTAGGACGGTTTTAGGAATTTTCCTAATTTTAGGATTTATTCAAGTTTCGCTTGCACGTAAGTTGTCGTACATATTTACATCATTTATTTTTTTCTATTTCATAAAAAATTCAGACTTAGGTAATGATAATGTATTGTTTCAAGACCCTCTCCCCCTAAATAACTCGGGTCTGTCAGGTTTTTTTACAAGGTCATCGAACCATATCAATTTCATAAAACGA
Source organism: Lutraria rhynchaena (assembly GCA_008271625.1). Classification (NCBI taxonomy): domain Eukaryota; kingdom Metazoa; phylum Mollusca; class Bivalvia; order Venerida; family Mactridae; genus Lutraria; species Lutraria rhynchaena. Next base: position 20,212 of record VIBL01000400.1, read on the forward strand.
AAGACGCTCACCATGCTAAAATCGACCGCTCCTTATACGGTGCAACCTCTCCAACGCGGCCCTCTCTTTAGCAACAACCTACTTTTAACAACGGCTTGATTCCCCCCCCCCGCAGTACTATTTAACTATGAATTTAATCTCTCTAGAGTAACAACCTCTCAACAGCAACATAATTTAGTTTCTCCCAAAGGGTGTTTTTTAGAGGTTGCACTGTACAGGGTGTTGTTTTGGATAGGTTGCAGTGTACAGTTATATCATCGGCAAAATAAACGACCAAATAGTTTTCCATTTCGTATTAAGGGCAAAAAAATTTCTCCACTCCGTTAATTGTGCTTTGTTAATAGGTTTGACTGTTTATAATTTTCATAGCTGAAAGCCACAAACCATGGGCGCCATATTCAGACCCTGCGTAAAATTTAAAAAATCAGCCTGGACCGGGCCGTTCTTAAAAAATAGTTGGTTTGCAGTTACGCGACCAACACGTTCAAAAATGCTCCGACCCCAAATTTCTTTCAGCAATTAGATAAAAAAGTAATAAAATATTGCTTATAGTCATTCGTTCATAGTTCTGCTTTATTGCAAATCATTGGCTTCTGTATATCATTTGGGTGGCGCGGAGGTCTAGTGGTAACGCGCTTGACTACCAATTCGTGGGTTCGAATCTCGAATCCGGCTTCCGATATTTCAGGGACGTTTTTCAGTGTCCTCCAATCCACAACTGAGCCCAGTACTGTGTTAAGAAAATCACAGGACACGGGTGAGGCGTGTATCGGTGCTTTACACTGGGCACGATAAAGAACCAGGAGGTCTTTTCGAAAATAGTAGGGACATATATGCCCGGGTCTCCTGTATTTTCCCCCTTCCTCTTGGGCGGCTCTGAAATGACCATAGTTGTTGAATCGGCCGTTAAACAACAAATAAATACAAATGTAATATGTATACATGGCATATTCGTGACGACCCGGAAAGTGTCGCAATATTTGTGTGAAATAACAAAGGCGCCTCGACGTTATCTTTTAGAAGTACGGTCAATTTATAAATACAATTCTCTTTATTTCAACCTCACGCTTTACTTAGTCATATCACCTGTTTTATTGTTTGCGCTTTTGAAAAATATGAAATAACTTCTTCATTTTTTTAAATTGTCGCCAATAAAAGCTCTTTTGTTTGCTTTCGGTAATTTTTCGCTACTCAACATTTGAAAGATTTTACACTAATTGCGGTATTTTACTTAAGTGAGAAAACAAATGTTTGAATATTGGGTATTTTTTGTCCATTCTTTTTTGGAAAGTTAAAAATTATGAGGGGTGTATCAAAAGTACGAATACATTTACTTAAGGTTTTCCTCCCTCTTCGAAACTTTGCTTATTTATATACAGTACAACCCCGCCTTGCGACCATTTTATTTAAGCGACCACTTCATTTTAGCGACTACTCTAATATAAAAATCACATCACTGTGGCGACCAATCATTTTTGAGCACGTTTGAAATATTTCCTGTATATATTACAAAAATTGATAATTAATGAACCTCCCCAGAATTCAAGTCCAAAATAGTTTGTCCTTAAAGCTGATTTTACTGTGTGTTAAAAATTTCATTTTGAAACAAACTGTAGCCGCGGCCGTGGTCCAGTGGTTAGTGTGCTGGACTTGCAAACGGCAATCCGGGTTTAAATCTCAGTCGCGGCAGGTCCTACCCTTCTATAAAAAATTGACAAAAATGTCGATTTTCCTCCATATGTGGAGAAGTTTGCGGATCCTTGTGGAAGGGTAAGTTAGTACTGGTTAGTATACAGTCCAGGAAAACTGTTTAGGCGAACCGGTCGCCGTATATAACTGAAAGTTGATGAAAATCGGCGTTAAAATCCAGTTAAAAAACAAACTAACTAAAAGCGTCTTTATGTTACAAATGAAAACACAATTCTCTTTGTATGATTAAGCAGTTATGCACACATACATTTAAGATCCTGTATGTCGTAAACAACAACATAATTGCCTTAGTACAAGAAACTTGAAAACGCTGTTTCATAATTCAAATTTCATGATGAAGTGAATTAAACCAATCGATTCTTGCTGTTAAATCTTAATCCTTTGCCTCATAAGCATACTTTGGACTCTTCTAAATTCAAAGCAAATACACAAAACATCAATTTATTTAAGAAAATTTGGGTAATTTCTCACTAACAGAGTGGAAGACATTCTGGCAAAAGAAGCCATTACTCATTACAAGCAATGGCTTCTTTAGTCATAATGTATTCAAAAGTCGTCTGCTTCAGATGCGCGGTTAAAACAAACCAGTCAATGTATTGTTCCCTTGTCAGTATGTCAGGCGAACATGTATTGTGTAATGTACATCCGTAGTTTAAGATCAATAATTATATTTCATTGAACACTGATTATTTGAACAAAAAGATGTGTTTCTTGACGGACGTACACAGAGTATTTTATGAGGATTATTGTGCTGTAGAACCTCGATGATAAGATCACCTTCAGGAACCGAAAAATCGGTCGTTATAATGAGGCGGTCTCATTATCAAGTTGAATTATAGGGTAGTTATTGAAGGCCGGTTCAAAAATAAGTGGTGGTCGTTATGACGAGTCGGTCGCCATATTGAGGCGATTGTAATGTGAGGTTTTACTGTACACAATGACCACTAAAGGGGCGAGAAAAAATGTGGCATTGACACGAAGTTGGACTTTAGAATATATGTTTATATGTGTATCATGTTCTACAATGAAATGATGATATGAATGCGTTATTAAGTGTCACCGTTTTCGGTTAATGCCCGTTTTCGGATAACGCCCCCATACATAATATTCTCTAATAACCTTTATTCATATTTTTTTCTTTGTCTGTGATATCATTAAATGTTTGCTACAACTGAGAGCTGTTCACATGCAGGCCTTCAGTGGCAGGTGAGCCGCGGCCCCGGTCAATTGGTTAGTCCGCTGGGCTTGTTTGTTAAAGCGCCACATATTTTCTCAGAACTTGTTTTTATACTTTCTCAGTATTGACATGATTATCGACGAGAAATGGCGCTTAAGGTGTAGTAAAATGAACGTAAATTGATCGTAAATAAATCGTAAAGTATGATCAATGTGGTGCATGATGTGTTGCGAAAAATCACAAAGTTCCATTAAGTTCAATAAAACTGATGAATATCGCGGTAGTTACTTTTAATCACGGAAGCATTACGAAATCGGGACTCGTTGCACCAAAACGAGGCTGCCCTCATGAAATCGAGGCTTGCTGCGCGAAATCGAGGCCGACGTTTAAAATGGAGGCTCATTTTTGCTTTGAAATTGCCTATTGTTTTTTGTAAAATATAAACTTGTTCATGAACAAATTGATGACATACAATAGTTTAATTGTAATCTACACGTCACCCTGAAGTTATTCTGATAAATAAAAAAGAGAGGATGACACAGAGTGAAGTCAGGATCAATGGCCGCCATGTCAGTTCGTGTAACCATTCGATAAAAAACACACAGTCGCCGCAACTTATCATTTTAAGTTTATTTTCAGTGCAAATATTTTACAGATACAATAAGAATTATTCATTTGTGTTTGATCAAAGTATTTCGATATGGATGTTGTGTTGTTGTTTTTGCTGAAGTCTGACATGGGGATAATAAACGGACCCATTGCAAAGTTTCGGCTGCTTTTGTTTGACATCCTTTTTGTCGTGTAAAAAGATCCAAAAGTAAGGACTATGTTTTAGCGACGTTTTGCCTTAATTTTCCAGTTTGATAATTGATTGATTGAAACAAAAGGCTAGGTATTTCAACAATTACGAATACAGGCGTTTATTGCATACGGTATGATTGAGAGATTAAACGGTTCTAACTATCCGTAGATTACAACAATGTTTTTTGGGGGATTTTGTGTTTTTAGAATTACTTCTTACTTTTTCTTGTTTTAACATCACTCACATGGAATTTGTAGGGGGACCTTGCAATCCAAGCTTTACCTCCCCCGCCTAAAAAAGTCAATCGCAAGATAATGACTTTTATATTTTGTTTGGGTCAATATTTTTTTTGTCTTACATTGGTCGTAAAAAAGGAATATAAATTATTCGCCGACATTATTCTGCAATCTGCGATCATGAAACAGAACGCATATTTTTTTTTCTTAACATAACTTGACCCAGTTAATACAAAATGCTTAATTACACTCAGCGTTTCCTTAAACTGTGGTCAGACCGTTTTAATTGTATTTAGAAAATTTTAAAGTTAAGCTCCCAAGTAGATTTAAGACTTAGGATAATTATTAAGTAATCCCAATTCTCGTGTATTATGTCGTTAATGAGATGATCGGTGAAATTCGGCCATTTCCGCCAACCTGTGGTTATGGCTAAAAGCAAGACCAAGTGATTGACCGTTCAGTCCCGATCCGACTTATCAAAACCCCTTGTAATAAGTAAGATTTGTTTTAGTTAATACCGGAATAATGTAAGCAAGACTGTTTTATCACACGCTATGCGTCAAAGGAATAAACGCTGCCAGATTATACTCCTTTAGAGTCAAATATCAAGGTAACGCCCTCCAGTTGTTTCCGGTTGCGCATGCGCGTTGGACACTGATGATTATTCGGTTCTATATACAGAGATAAAAGAGCAAAATCATGATCTATATTTAGATAAAGTTATACAACAGACTGGTTTTTGATGATTGATAGTTGTCTTTTGTCAGATTTTTTGGCATTGATACAACAATCTACAGTGTCCAAATCGTGTAAAATTATTTTATCATTTGTCATACTATTAAATGGGCTTGTGAATTGAATTGCCGTACGATTGTTTAAAAGTATGTTTGTCGATACAATATTTACACGGTATTGTAACTAGATATGGTTTGGGTCACAGAACTTGTGTATGTGGTGAGGTTACATAAATCTTAATAAAATACCGTGACGTTTTGGTATTCTGAGGGCTTTCATTTGATCCTTAAAACAGCATTTTGACTTTTGAAATCAGTAAAATGTAACTTCTGACTCTTGAGAAATCGTACCAAAATGTCAAATTTACAATCATATTTGAAGGAAATTTTGTTGACTCATCAAATTTTTACCCTCAACTTTTGATGTCTATGAAAACCCTAGTATTCTACTGTCAGAGCAAATCTGGCGGAAAAGATAAACCGCTCATTACGAGAATGGTATGTTAAGAAATGAACATACTAGAAACATTCTTTAGGACTTTAATGTAACCTGGCGATCCGGGTCTAAATCCAGGTCACTATAAAAAATTGACAAAAATGTCGATTTTCCTCCATATGTGGAGAAGTTGCCGGCTCCTTGTGGTAGGGTAAGTTAGTACTGGTTAGTATAGAGTCCAGGAAAACTGGTCATGTGAACCGGCCGTTGTATATAACTGAAAGATTGTTGATAACTGGTAACTTCTTCGTTTATATTTAACAGATATACGGAAATCCCCGATGTTTCACGAATGGACAGCCAATCACATGACTCAAACGCATTGACCAATCAGAGCCCCAGATATTTAAGGCCATGCATGATCCTTTGGTGTGCACCGCGACATGGAACGGGGACCAGTTTAATCATAATATTGGGGTGATCTCTCTTTAAATTTATAAAGATGAAATATAGAAAATAAATAAGTAAATGAGTGGTCTTTATAATGAAGTGGTCTTAATATTGAAGTGGTGTCTATATGTGGTTATACCGTATTCATTAACACACAGCTAAAGAATATGTCTAATTAATTGAATAACTGATAACTTTTAGTATTTAAAAAGAACTGGTCGGCTCTATTTCTTGTGCCATGAATACTACGTTTGAAAATGTCGCTTAGAAGGTGATTTCATTAATGTCTTAAAAACACGATGGTTCGATTAGTTGATAGGAAATGTTATGAAACCATCTAAGCTGTGATATTTATTTGTTATTTACACGAAAGTTCACAATCCAATGTGTGCTGGATTCAACCTTTTAAATAGATATTACGTATACAGCGCTACCTCTTCAAAGAAGCAATCTTAGGATGAAGCAAAATTATGCTGTTGTTGAGAGGTTGCTGCTCTTTTTCGAAATAATATCTTTCGTACTTAAGAGGGATGATTCGTCCCCAAATATTTTCGTATTTATGAATTTGCTGTTTAGGGTCGGCGCCAAAAGAAAAAAAGTCTATTTTTCAGACCTTAATTTGTTCCTTTTGTTTGTTTGTTTGTTTGTTTGTTTGTATGTTTGTTTGTTTGTTTGTTTGTTCTTGCTGTGCTCATGAAACCAGGATGAAACAATATGAACACTTTTCCTCTGTAGACGGAAATTGTATTTTATCGTTACGTTTAGGAAACAACTTTTATCTGTTCGACTGGTGTAATCACATACAAAGTGTTGATAGTAAATCAATTTATTACGTTCTAATTCAGTCACGTGATGAGCTTTGTTTCAAGTTTTTATTGCGGGTACCAATAAATAATATATTCCCTCTTAACAAACGGTTCAATGTTAATCGATTTCTTTACTGATCTTTGTGTGTTCAACTTTTAAAATCATTACGCTGTGTTTATACGTTTTATCGTGCAAATGTCATAAGTGTCTTGGAAATTATCATCATTATCATCATCATCATCATCATCACCACCACCATCATCATTATCATTAGCACCATCGCCTCCACCACCACCTCCACAAGCATCATCATCATTATCGTCACCATCATCATTATCATCACCATCAACACCACCATCATCGTCATCATCATCATCATCATCAATATCATAAAAAGTAAGTAGTCTTTACATTGAGGTGGTGTAAATATCAAAGTGTTCTCGTTATTGGGGTACAGAGGAAATCGAAACCAGTCCGGAAAATAAGTGGTCGTATAAATGAGATAGTCGTTATGGAGAAGAGGTTAACTCAGTTAGGTTCTACCGTATTTCAAGTTAACACATATTTTTGAATAGGCTTTTTGTTTATGACTTCCTTTATTAAATTCATAAATCTGTAATCCATTTCAAATAATGTTAAAGAATTGTAGCCTAAAAGCAGTACAAAAAATTGATGGCATCTCACAATTTGTTTTGTTCAGTTTTACAATGAAGGCAACTGATTTCAATGTTTGATAAGGTATAGGCGAAAAATGGGTTATTGTTTAAATGTCACGGCGTGTAATTTTTACGAACACCGAATTAGAAAAAAATCTTTCAAGATCATCGCGTTCGCTTTGTTTGGAAGTAATTTAATTAGCTTCCAGTGTCACGAGCTATGGGACTTTGACTCCCTTTTTTGTAACTAAATGTCCAATGGACGTTCTGTGTAAGATAACAGCTGAATTATCTGTTATCGTCTCTAGAGATCAGACACACACAAATGCCCTCAGCGTATTTCTGTTTTACCATTTTCATTTTTTTTTTGTAATTTCTCAAAGCAACTCATCTGTAAATTACGGAAGTGTATGATAATAATGACTTAACAAAATCATACTTTCTTCAGCATTTTATACGCGGCAATTCGGTTTTCTGCCTTCCTTCTTGTGCGTGTGTTTCAATTCTGTTAAATGAATAAATGTATTTTTTCTTTTTATCGCAGCGTGTGTTGTTAAATCATTATTGAATACCACATGAAAAGCAATGATAAAAATTCGCTCTTTCGTAAACATGAAAACAAAAAAACGAACGCTGTGCGTTTAAACCGGAAGTGGTTAAGACGCGATTACAATTTGAAGCAAAGATCAAACGAATAGCAGAATGTTGACAAGTTGAAATATCATGTAACTTCAATGTGCATTGTCAGATCTGAATGAACTAAACGAAAACAAACATTAAAATAAAAATAATACAGTTCGTACAGGAAGTTAAGAACGCTTGCATGCGATGCATGTTCCGTGTCTCTTAAACGCTTGATTTTATGGTAAAACAACATCGTCATCATCATCATTTTATCAATGTTATTATAATAACAATTATTATTATAATTAATTATCCTCTTTGTATTATTGTCATCATTATCAGAATAGCGTGTGTTATGAAAACTACCGGAAATTGACGGAAAATACCGAAGACTCCCGACAGGCATTAATGATCATTAATTAGGCTGATTGAATTACTCTTTATGGTATTTATATATTCATTTTGTAAAACGATATTGCCTGCCTGTTATTGTTTTATTATTTATAACCGCGATCAATATTTGTTTTAAAATCTTGTAGAACAGGTTTTCTGTCACCAATTCAATTGTGTACAGATTTTAATGTTTAAGTCAACCCATTCTCAAAAATAGCAAAGTTTAAAACTCAGATATAGGATTTTTTATGCTGTTTATATGATTGAATTTTCCAAATTGATCAATGACAGTATTGCATTTGGAGACTGTTTGAATAATCGAATGACTAAAAGCGTACGAAAGTGACTACGGGCGAAAATGTCGGGTGCGAAAATGACTAAGGACGAAAATGACTGGCGATGAATATATTACGACACAAAGGTGATTAAATAATGACTACAGGACAGGAAAAGCTCGGGTGTCGGATGGAGGACGAAAATGACCATGGACGAATGTAACAGTGCAATAGTAGCATGAATGAGTTATTTTTGCTCCCTGAAATGGAATAAATGGGTTGAATAGTTCATGGTTGTCACAAAATTCTAGAATATTCTAAACTCTTCAGCTCGGTGTCCTCTACTAATATCATTCTTCACCACATCCCTACGAAGGAAAAATGGATATATTTTGAGAATAAATATTTCACTTTTTCACCGACCGACCGACCAACCAACCAGATAGATAATTTCTCTATCAATCAGTTTGTCTGTCTATCTATTTTTTTATCTATTTCAGAGACAAGTGGAAACTGTGCTAGGAATTGCACTCAATGTGCGGGTGGACTTTGTTTGAGCTGTAACGACGGATTCTCGCAGAACGAAGACAGTACTGGCTGTTGTAGTAAAGGTTTGATCATGGTTTACTTCATATAATACAGTCAAACCTGTGTTTGCGACCACCTCAGAATAACAACCACCCTGTGAATAAAGGCCATTCTCTGAAGACCATCACTGATTATTTAGAACGTACCGATCTCTGAATAAAGGCCACATTTTGTCTTTCCCAAGGATGGCCATTGTCCACAGGTGTGACTGTACGAAATTATATATTAAGAGTAGAACATCAATTGACGTACAAAGAGCTTGTATAACGGTCAGATGCGTTTCGGCGAAGAGAGTGAACACTAAAACGTCTTAGTTCCCACATGATATCCTGTTTATCACCTCCAAATCTTTAAATATCGCAATTCTGTAAAAGAAGACCATCAGAAAACATAATTTGAAACCTTTTTGTGGCCCCCATGGTCCCCTTCTTTAAATTCTACACATCTACACGCCCAGCATCGACCTGTTACACCATAGTAGCTGCAACCACAAGCAACATCATCATCACCATCATCATCATCATTAGCAGCAGTAGCAGCAGCAGCAGTAGCTGCAGCAGCAGCAACAACAACATAAAAAATAACAACAATAACAACGGCAGCAGCAATAAGAACAACGACAACAGCGACAACATAATACAGTGTTGTTTTAGTACTCTTTACTGCACTGTGTAAGCAATATCTGACTAATAAAATTGGTTGTACATGGGATACCTCTTTATTAAACCTTTTGGCATATTTTATCATGATTTTGACATCATGTGTTTTCAGGTTGTTCGAAGGACGGGTCAGGGTATCACCTGTGCAACATAGAAACAGGCATCTGCAATTATGATACTTGTGCTAACGGTTATGTCGGACCCACTTGTGAATCGTGTCCCCTTAAAATAAAGGTATGTGCGTACAATGGATACTCTGAGCCGGTTCCTCTATAAAGCAGTTTCCCCTTTAAACCGGCCCAATGACCTGGTCCCGGGCTCGACCGGTTTAGAGGGGTTTTACTGTATACATCATTTGCAATTTTCGATATTATATAATTAATAGTCGGAAGCCCAGCATTGATTATACGGTAAAGCACAACTATTGTAAACTCGTACAGTAAAACACAGTTATGATGAACACGGACACTGTGAAGAATCGTATGGTATATAATATTCTCTACATAGAGTATGTATAGTATATAAGACCCTAGACTTATATCAGTATATCCTCTGTCGCACTTTTTTTACCTCTCCACTTAAAAATAACCTCAACAACGGCTTTCAAGAATGATAAAAAATCTAAAACAAAAATTTCTCAACTTAATTTTTAGTGAGCATGTTATCTAAAACAGACATTTTTACCTAAGGTCAGCGCTTCCGAAGCATTTGGCACATCTCGGCAAACTCTACATCTGCTCTCGATAAGATGGATATATTTGTTTAGAATTTTAGTCCCACGCTGTATTTTTTTGGGTGGGGGGTACGATATGGTATTAGTTTCATTTTATTTGTATATTCCTCGTCCATTTTTTGTTGTTTTAGAACTGCGACGAATGCGCCTTTCCTAACGCCAACAACAGCATCTTACACTGCACGAAGTGCGTTACAACGTTTTACCAAACGACTGACCTTACTCATTGTTGTCCCGAGGGATGCAACTCGTGCGAGGGGGACGATGGTATATATAATAACTCACAATTACAGTAAAAACTTCGTTATACGATTGTATTAACATGTATTGTAAATTTTCTGTAACACGCTTACAATAAATTTTATTTCGCTGTGGTCAGAATCAATGAATGCCTGGTTTCCACTACCCATTAAGTAAGGGTGTTGGGAGGTTGGCATAATGTTTTTTCAAGCATGCTTGTTTAGTTCGGAGATATAGTTCATATGAAACTGACAATATCGGCATGAAAAGATTGACCGAGCCCCAAAAATAGGACCCGTCGGGCTAGTGAAAGCCGGGACATTTTGTATGCTTTAAATTTTGTCTTAAATTTGATCTCACTAATAAAAAGAACATAATTTCTATACTGTTATAGCTTGTATTACGTATTTGACGCATAAAAACACAGTAGTTAGTGTTTCTCAGGCGGATATGACGTTAAACGTCATGACATGTAGGCGGAGTTTTGTCGTAATCAACCAATTAAAATCATTCTTTTTATATCTCACAGGAAGGACATGTACGTCTTGTAAAGACTCGTATTTTCTGTACAACGATGAATGCGACCAGTGTGGAAATAACTGCCTACCACCTTCCGACAACAGTGCCAGGTAAGACAAATTGCGTTGTTTTATTGCTTGGTCGTAATAACAAAAATATTCTTACATTATATAAGGAACAATTCGTATAGTCCCTGTCTAACAATGATCTAACAACAAGAAAATTGGCGATGTTTACATTCAACCATATTTACTGCCGACATGTCTAAGCTTACCGCCGATGTGGCGTTGTTACTGGCTACGACTCTCATTTACTGCCGTGTTTGCTAAACTTACGTCCATTCTAAGCTTTCCGATTCATTTAACAGAGGCTGGTACAGAAGAATATTTTTTTGCTATATTCGACAGTGGCTGTAGCATGCAAATGTATTGATATATCTTAATCATGTTAAATTATAGGGCGTTTATTGAAAGTTGGTCCGAAAATAAGTGGTCGTTATAACAAAGTGCTCGCAGTATTGAAGTGGTCGCTATGCATGGTTTTACTGTAGTTAGTTTATTTGTTTCCAACAGGTGTGACTCATTTTCTGGAACTTGTCTGTATGGATGCTTAGACGGCTGGCACGGAAGCCAATGTGACGTAAATTGCAATGTCAGAAGGTAAAATGTCACTTGTTTAAACTCTTGTTTGATAAAAAATAACTCATTTACTCATGCAAGTATCAAAGGCACTCGGTTTCCGTGATTTTATGCTCGCACAGACGTTATTTTTTAGCCTCTCTTGGTTCCCGAAAAGAGCACACATTTCAGAAAGAATGCCGGGATCCAAAGGAAGTGACGACATCCGGCCTGGGTCCCGGCATTCCTTCTGAAATACGTACTCTTTTCGAGAACCTCGCTGTTAAACTTGGGGACTACAGCAAGAGAGGTTCCCGAAAAGTGCATGCATTTCAGAAGGAATGCCGGGACCCAAGCTGGACGTCGTCACTTCCGTTAAACAAAAATATGGTGAGTGATTTACCTTTACGTTTTTCTTTTACGCACAGTAGCAGCATTAAGATTCTTTCTTTTGACAGAGTTGCGTTGTTTGATGAGCTAGGATTAAAAATAACACCTGTACGGGTATAAAAATCACGGAAACCGAGTGCCTATAACGGTAGGACGCCATCTTGTTTCTATTAATGGTAATAAGATGTAGTGGCAGTGCGTCAATATGTGTCTACCTGAGGCCAATCTTAAAAAATATTGTTTGCAGTTACGCGACCAACCCATTTAACAATCCCCTGACTCCAACATATTTTATCAATTTTTACCAAAAAAAAAAAAAATATTTTTGTTCATTTTTCTTCAGCTTTTCATTTTCAGTAAAACCATATTAATAAACAAAAAAATTGCCTAACTATCCATTGTTGAAAGTTACGAACATTTTTTATGGATGGCTTAATTTGACCTTTTCGTTTCCAGGTGTGACCTATGCACCTATAATGAACCCGCCCAGAATCTCACATGCATGGACTGTATCGATGGATTCTATGGCCCCTATTGTATCCCTTGTGACGGTAACTGTAGACCCTCACCGGTTGCTGGTTCCGCGGATGTGTGCATGCAGGATGGTAAGTCAGCAATGCAGTAAAAACTCAGTTAATTTTACCAATTCCACCACCTGAGTATTACGACCATTTTGGGGGTCACATGGTGTCTTGAAATTTAGGCTTTACTGAATTATCAAAACTGAAGAACTTAGGTATTGTTGGTGATCGTTAGAATGGCTGTCTTAATTAATTTAAGGAAGATGGTAGCATTGTCCTTTTTATTGAAAGAATGACTATCTAAATTAATTCAGGGGAGACAATCGTATTGTTTTATTGTAGAAATGACTATATGAATTAATTCAGCGAAGATCATATTTTTTTTTTGTAATCAACATGACTGCTGCTTGAATTAATTAAAGGGATATTATCTCATTGTTTTATAATAGGCATGACTGCGTAATATAATGCAGGGGAGTCAATCCGCGACCGTAGTTCAGTGGTTAGTGCACTGAACTTGTAACCCCTCCGGGTTCACATCCCGGTCGCTGCAGGTCTTATTCTTCTATGAAAATTTGACAAAAATTGCGGAGAAGTTGCCGACTCATTGTTGAAGAGTAAGTTAGTACTGGTTAGTATATAGTCCAGGAAAACTGGTTAGGTGAACCGGTCGCAGTATAAAACTAAAAAAATGTAGAAAAACGGCGCTAAACCCAGCAAAAAAGGTGAGATACATATATCGTTATTTGTAGGTACCTGTTTGTACGATTGTGAAAATGGATACAGGGGAGACAAATGTGACATTGCATGTCAAGACGCAACTAATCTCACAAACTGTGTTGTGTGTGATCGATACCTATTTCAGTGAGTATACTGTCAAACCTGTGAACAAAGGCCACCCTTGGGGTAGACAAAATGTGTCCTTTATTGACAGGTGGCCTTTGTTCGGAGGTCAGTTTGTTCTAAATAATCAGTGACTTTTTTTTCAAAGAATGGCCTTTAATCGCAGGTTAATCTTAATTCAGAGGTAACCACAAACTCGACTTTAGTCCCTTTTAAACCTTTAATCTTGTCTTTTTACGATTTCAAAATATATTCACCACGACGAAAATACCCTGTTTTAAAGGGAGGCAACTCAAATTGACACATGACTTAAAGGGATGCAATTCTGAATTGACGTCAAAGCACGAAGGGAGGCAATTCTGACATCACAATTTAAAGGATAAACCTATTGTTATTAGAAATATTTTAAAGGGCACCTTTCTGAGAAATTGTTGTAAAACGGCGTTAAGCCGAATGAAAAAGTAGGACACCTTAAGGTTTTGACTTAATCTTTCATACGTGTTTATTATCATTAATTTTTTTGACATTTGGTAATGTTCGGACTTGTAGGTGTTATGAGTGTCGCCCAGGCTATTGGGGTCACCAGTGCCAGTATGAATGTAACGATAACTGTGTAGGTAATTCTGAAGGAACCCCGTGTTCTATCGACGAGGGATCATGTGACTTTGGCTGTATCTCTAACCATTATAAACATGATTGCTCTGGCTCTTGTCCCAACTGCGGATTTGACACGTGTAACCGGACAACAGGTATGGTTTATTTTAGATTTTAAACCAGTCCGATAAGATTAGCGTCTCAAATATGGCATTCGGCCATAATAGATTAATCTTTTAGTTAAACCACAAATGCAGTTATACAGTGGAAACCCTCTAAACCGGTTCCTCTATAAACCGGTTTCCCCTCTAAATCGGCCAAATGTTCAGTTCCCGACTTCATTACTATAGAATTCAAAAATCCCCTCTAAACTGGCATCCCCTCTAAACTGGCCAAATAACCTATTCCCGACCTCGACCGGTAAAGAGGGGTTCCACTGTATTTCACACATCTAAGTATGATTAAATGAATTATGCAGTATTTTTTAAGAACTTTCAGTGTAAGTGATGTAATGGTATGATACGTTTAGCACCCACTGCGATATACCGTGAAGCTGTAAATAGCGACCACCTCAATATTACGACCACCTTGTTTTGATACCATCGTCAATACCACAAAAAATCCGTCATAATGGTGAGGTGGTTTCATTATCAAGTTGAATTATAATAGAGTTGTTGGAAGCGGGTCCGAAAATATGTTGTCATTATAACAAACTGATTGTGATATTGTGGTGGTCGCTATTTGAGGTTTTACTGTACTCTCTAAACGAGGTACCATCATAAATAATTATTGGTGAAAATTTTGGTTAGTATTCGCATAAATTCACATTAATGAGTCTTCGGTCTGAATTCTTTGTTAATAGAAATCTAAGCCGCGACTGTGTTCCAGTGGTTAGTGCGGTGGACTTGTAACCTGGAGATCCGGGTTCAAATCCCAGTTGCGGCAGGTTATACCTTTCTATAAAATTTGACAAAAATGTCGATTTTCTTCCATACGTGGAGAAGTTGCTGGCACCTTGTAGGAGGGAAAGTTAGTACTGGTTAGAATACAGTGCAGGAAAACTGGTCAAGTTAACCGGCTGAAAAATTGTTGAAAAATGGCATTTGACCATAACCTAACTGAATAACTATTTTGTACAATTTATTTTTCAGGCGAATGTTTGAGTGCGGTTTGTGACCCCGGATTCTACGGTCTCACGTGCAATAACACGTGTCCTTTTAACTGTGCCCCGGACCCATTGAATGGTTTTCCTTATTGCGACTTCAATAATGGGGCTTGCACGTATGGTTGCGATGATGGACACTGGGGCCAGTACTGTACGCAGGGATGTAGCGTTAATTGCGCTTTCAGTCCATCACAGTCTGAAACCGGTAAATAGAATGAAATACAGTGAAATCACAATTTAATGACCACTTCATTATAACAACCACTTTTGTCATTTCAGTTATTTCTGTTTATTAATATATACAACAGGCAAATAATTATGCCCTTAGTACACATTGTACAAAGCAATATACAGTAAAACCTCGTTATCTCGAGTAGTCATTAGAGCAGACAAAATGCTCAATATAAATGTGGTGCTCGTAATAAGGAGGTATATGTTTGTTGGTTGTTATTTACAACTAAGAACAAAAATTGACTGGACTTTGAGAACTCCTCAAGATAAGTCAGGTGCGCGTGATATCGATGTTCGTAATAGTGAAGTTACATTATATCCATTACATTGAAATAAATTGTCCTATTATAATTATCCGAGTTCACTATAACCGTGTTTTACTGTATTTACATTATACAGGACCATTGTGTTCTCAAATTGACGGCAAGTGCGACTATCAGTGTATGCCGGGTTTCTACAAGGAAAACTGTACAGTGGGCTGCAAGTCGCAGTGTGTGGACAACACTTGTGATCTCTTTCTTGGAACTTGCTTAGAATGTGCGGCTGATGATCCTGGTTACCTCTGTCCATTTGGAAGTAAGTGCATACCTTTTGTATTAAATCTTCGGAACTGTTCGGCAAATTTCGTGATTTTACGAGAAGCATGATTTTTTTTTTAACAATCGGCATTGATTGGTAGATTCCGTCATTGTACGGAGAGCGGATATTTTAAGTAATGGAAACCCTGAATTATGATTAAGCTGATTTGGTTCGGCAATTTCCGCCGAAAAAACTTTGCCGAAGAGTTTGGACTATTTATATTTAGTAATCTTTGCTAGTATACTGCATCAGTAGCTGTGTTCTAATAAAAAAATCTAAAAAAGAGCAGTTTCTTGATAAAGTGCATTAAAAAAAATACGTGGCATCATTTGAAAGAACTATATTCCGTTGCGTTTTTATTAACCTACGCCAAGACACAGTTACCGATGCAATGTTCTAAAAACGTATGTTCTTTTGACAACTGGAAAATTGTCAGGACTTTATAAGGTACAAGTAAACCGTTCTTTTGGAATGTGCTAAAGTCTGTCGTCCGGTTCTCAGATTGATATTAAGTCGAACTGTCAAGTGTAACTGTCCGTCTATGACAATTTTCCGATTAATTCTACCCTGTATTTCGAAGCTATCTTGAGGTATGTTTTCCTAAGAACTTTATATGACATTATCATTGATTTATTTGCAAAAATGATAAAAACGTAGAAGTCATGAAGCCGTATGTAATTATATGTAAACTTGAAATCCCCCTCACCATTATTATCCACAAGTCTTCACTAACTTGCTGCATGCATTTCAAATCATTTTATTTGTGGCGACGATTTGACAAAATCAATAGTATTGGTTTCCATGCTAACAGTTAGCTTAGGACTGTTCAAAATACGTCTTGTCTAAAAGTCAATGTTCCGATCCGTGCCGTGCTAATCACAAAACGCCAAATATCTAATAAACCATAATTTCAATCGTAAAACGTACATTTGTACCTATTGTATTCACGAATCTTACAGTCGTATACATCCGATTTATTGACGACAAACTGTTTAAAATTAATTTCAAAATATGCCTCCAAAATCGGGAAAAATTCTAATTTCGAACCGCATTTTGCTTTTTGCCAAATCGTCGTTTCTGTCCCCGCTAGAATTCAAGCATGCCACTAAAATTGTTGCACTGTTTCTTTGCCTTTTTTTCTTCCTGCATGGGTTGCTGTTTTGCTATTTTTGTGTGTCACATGCGCTTTGAACACCCTGTACAAAACTAATGCAAGAAAAAAAAAACATTCGAACAATTCTATTGAATTACATGTAAGCGGCCACCTTCGAACAAGAGACCACCCTGTGACACCCCAATAAATGATCATTAGTTTTATTACTGGTATTTGAACAGCCTTATTCATCTTTCACATACAGTAGAACACCAAATACCGACTACCTCAATATTACGACCACGGCGTTATAGCGACCGCTAATTTCTGGACCGGCTTCCAATAACTGCCGTATAATTCAACTTAATACTGAGGCGACCTCATAATTACGACCGATTTTTCGGGTCTCAAAATTGGTATCTTTATTTATGTTTTATTGTATTTCCAGTCTGTTTCTTATCATACATACATTGAATACAAAACAAGCGTAGGACCTTTGACTGTTACTGTATTTACTTACTGATTTAAAATGTCAGTTTTGCATTCATGCGTGGTTGCCTAGGATACTGATTTACTTTATAATAAAATTATCGCTTCAATTAATTGAGAGGTCAGATAAAATAGTACATCAATGGAATTGTTCGTTTGTCTCTTCGTTGTTAACTATGTGTGCTTGGGCTTGCCTAAAAACACCACTCACCATAGCAATTTCATTCTGTTACGTGCTGGTTACCATGGTTACGCCGCCACATTCCCTCTTAACTATATTTTCTTCAAATCTACCATTAATAGTGTACGTTAAATTGTAATGCAAGCCGAATTTAGAAGATGTCACATGCGCTGCTTTCTGATTGGTCAGTGATATCAATATTTGAAGGTGTGTCATATTTACTGCTCTCTGATTGGCCACTCTCAGTTATAGAGTATATGATCATTCTGCATCTCTTCTGATATCTTTGTGACACCGTTAAATGTTGCATCGCCGTCCAATGTCGCACTTACCGTTACTTGTCGCAACGTTGCCGTTGATTTTCCACTGACAGAGGTTTTCAAAACCAATCTAACCAATTGTTAATATATAATTTTGTTTGAATCCGGCGTTCCAGCGCTTACACATTTAGTCAATTTTTATATGATTTTTATTATTATTATATATAAAACACTCATACGATAATTTCATGATTCAACGGTAAAAAACTGACCAGCCTCCTCCTCCCGGACCTCCTCCCTGATCCCTCCCGACCTTTCCCTTCCCTTTCCCTCCCCCTTCCCCTCCCCCTTCGACATTTAACGGCAACGTTGCGACAATTTACGTGCGACATTTAACGGTGCCACTATCTTCCTTCTTGATTTGTTTTTTTTCTGTAAAAGTTATAACCGTTAAGCAGATATTGAATCTGATTTCGGATTGGTCAATAATTCAAAATTTGGAGGGCTCATCATGTGTCCTGCTTTTTCATTGGTTTTTCACTTTCTGTAATAGAATATAAGCAGTAGAGCTATGGTTAGTGGTGGTATGCACTTTTGTCTCGCTTGCTAATCCTAACTGACATCTTTTCACGTAGACTAGATTTTGCTTACTTTTTTTATGAAAGCTGAATTTTATGTCCACAAGTTCTGCGCTAGGACTTTTATCTTGGAAACACATGCAATCATTTCTATAAATTACGACAACACGCCAGATTTTGTGCATGATGTACATAATCATATGTTTCCGGGAAATACCAATCATTTTTATCAAATTGTGTAAAAAATGACCTTTATTTGTGCAAACAAACATTCATATATATGTACGCTGCTTTGGTACCAAACGATTTGCCGCCAAATTCTTTTTTTTCGCCTCGCTTTCATCCTGGCACTCACGCTATATTCATTGTTCCGATCACACACCATATGAAGTCAGTGTATTTGTGTTATATTCGATACGAAACTCGACAATCGTCTAAAAACGGTCCCGTAAAGTGGACCGTTCTATCAAGGGCTTCGTTGGACTTTCAAAGCCAAGAACTTAGTAAAGGTAGGGAATGTTTTTATTCGTTGATTCAAAGACACAATTTGTTTCACCATGTTAGAAATATTATTGACATTTCTGTACCACATACTTAAAAGATAATTCCTCTAAACAATGTTCACGTGACCGTGCATATTGCCCATGCGCAGTGAGGTCTTTATTGACGCATGCACACTATGCAACGAAAGTGCAATTTGAATGGGTTTTTATGTATATACAATGTATATGTATACGACAAGTAACAATGATGTTTCTTTTTTATGTTTTTATATAAGTTCAATTTGCATCTAGAAATAAATGCTGTAGTGTATTATTGCGTTGTTTTTGTATAAATAATAAAAAAATAAATGACAAATAATGAAAATACATAATAAAACTCTAATGTTGATTTAGTCTTTTTACAAATGCCATTGAGTTTACGTGAAAAGTTGTCATTGTGTTGTACAGCAAGGACATCCCAGGCTTTGCTACAAAGTGTTGTCTATTTATGTTGCTAAGCAACAAGTTTTGTTTTTATAATTAATTCTAAACATGTACCTGTGAAATGCTGACTGATGTTTTTTGTCTTCCAAGCTAAAATTGTAATGCTGCAATTTTTATGCAAGCTTCCTAATAAAATAATTGTAATGTTAATGTCAAAGTTTACATTGAAGCTAATTTTGTTGACCATGTGTGTTTTGAATCTGAAATAAAATGTTAAAACACAGCCGTGTACTGTTCTGTTTTGTTTCTATGTCCGTGGTGTCTATACTATGCTTGTATTTCATCATTGCGCTAAATACGCCAAAAATCCCATTCGATATGCAACATGTTAACATATTCCCTGACTGCCAGTATTTGATAAATGGGAGGTTACCCTCAATGGTTGAAATCACAGCCAATTTATAAAATTTAACAGATCCCTGAGTAAAAAATACTATCCTAAGCCAAACAAATGCTGCACAGAAAATAACACTCCACTCCAAAAAATTCAGAAAAGGAAGGATAATTTCTTTTGTCAGTCAAACACACCAACCTATGTGTTCTTTTTGTAGAAGATGTTGCGTCTATGGTGGGTAGGGTGATTAAAATTTTTTCAACACTTTTTCTAAATGAGAATCTATTTCATTTGCCGTTGAATTATGCATGCAGATTCTAAGATTGCTTACGGCTGCTGAATGGTTTGGCATTCTGTTCGTATGGTGTATTTGAATCATTACAGTTTGTGATCCAGGGCGGTTTGGACAATTCTGCAACCACTCTTGTCCTGGTCAGGAGAACTGCTTAGACAGAGTATGCGATCGCTACACCGGTGAATGCGATGCTTGTGTCTCTAGTAGATGGGATACCATTTGCAATGGTACATGCCCGCAATGTGTGGATGGCTTTTGTAACCAAGGCGACGGCGTGTGCGAAGTCGGATGCAATGACGGCTTTTATGGACCCACTTGCAATAATCAATGCGGGTCACGGTGCGATCGATGTGACAGAGACACGGGAGATTGTCTCATTTGTTCAATCGGAACGTTTGGAGAGGTATGTGAATTTGAATGCAGTTCAAATTGCTTACCAGATGGCGCTACAGACCTAGTTACGTGTTCCAAAGATGACGGAAATTGTACTTCCGGCGCATGCGTGCCAGGATATTATGATCCGACGTGCACATTTCAATGTAGCCTGAACTGTGCAGTTGACGCTAATGGCGATAGTCGCTGTGATGTCAACAGTGGAAAATGCATTTTCGGATGCGAAATTGGGTACTTCGGACCGCGTTGCTTAGGAACGTGTAGCGACACATGTCAGGCTTCTTCATGCTTTGGAGATAGAAATAACTGCACAATCGCTTGTATTGATACATATTATGATTTCCCAATCTGCGACAAAACTTGCAACAATAATTGTATCGAAGATACTTGTCTAGATGATTCGGGGATATGCACGTACGGATGTGAAGTTGGCTATTTCGGAGACATGTGTGATGAAAGATGCCTTCAAGAAAACACGTGCGTAGGTGGTGCATGTGACCGGATGTTGGGATACTGCGCGGAATGCGACAAACCTAAACCGAACTACCTATGTAGAGAAGCTGGTAAAACACGAGGATTGTTTAAATTCTACCATTTTATCCATCTACTTCCGTTTCGTTCGATAATTTCTACTCTCACGAATCTAATTTTTCTTACATACGTTTGTAACATGTTTTTTCGTCTAATTCTAAAACTTACAACTCATAGCTAATCTTAGCTTTCTTATTTCTACAGTGGAAACCCTGAAAACCGGTTCCTCTATAAACCAGTTTCCCCTCTAAATCGGCCGAATGTTCTGGTCCCGACTTCATCACTATATAATTAAAAAATCCCCTCTAAACTGACATCCCCTCTAATTCGACCAAATAACCTGGTCCCGGGCTTGACCGGTTTAGAGGGGTTCCACTGTACTATCTAACATTAATGAAGTCACGATATTCAATCTAATATTGATAAATAAAATTAATTTAATTACAGTAAAACCTCACTTAACGCCCACTTCAATATTAAGACCACATCAATATAACGACCACTTATTTGGAGCAAATTTCTCTCTTTCTATTACATTCATTTCGACTTGACAACGAGACCATAGCATCATGCCCCTTTGTTTTTATTATCCCAATTCGTGGCTGGCAAATAGGTTGCATCTCTAATAGTACTGAATCCTAGTTTAAATAAAATGTTTCCTTTTCCATACTCGATTGATTGACTGGACTAATTGTCAACTTATTGCCAACTACAGTACAACCTCCCTATAATTCAACTTGATAATATCACCATCTCATTACTACGACCGAGTTTTCGGGTCCCGGGGGTGGTCACAATCTCGGGGTTTTGCTGTATATTCAATACAACAGAAAGAAAATAAGATGTACCAATTTGTTGATATAAAGTAGAGAACAGAATTATATGTTAGTTATTGAAACCTGGCCCAAAAATAACTGGTCGTTATAATAAGGTGATCGTAATATTGAGGTTTTACTGTATTTTAATTTCCCCCAACCTGATTAAACGACTAGTTAACTCTTTAACATAGAGACTCTGATTTTTTTGATTTTTTTGATTTTTTTTGACATTTTATTGACACTATTAATAACGATGATTTCTAATTTAGTAGTACATACTAGTACAGCGTTAAAAAGCTTACATTAACACATTGAATCACCTGTTTTATGTCACTTAGAGAACCATTTTTGATAAAACAATTTTACTTTTAATTCGTTTCGACTACAGTTAAACCCGTGAACATAGGCCATCCTTGGGAAAGACAAAATATGGACTTTATTGACTGGCGGCCTTTATTCGGAGATCAGTTTGTTCTAAATCAACTATGATGGGTTTTCAAAGAATGGCCTTTATTCATAGGGTGGTCTTTAGATGCATTTTACTGATAAATTAAAACTAATGAACCATTGAATGAAAGTCCCCTGTGAACAAAATCTGTACAGTGAAACCTCAAGGGGCGACCAACTTAATATTACGACCACCTTGTTATAGCGATTTCTTTTTCGCAACGGTTTTCCATAATTCCTCTATAATTCAACTTTATAGTAAGACCACCTCATTATTACGATTTTTCGGGTCCCGAAGATGCTCTCATTATCGAGGTTTTACTGTATTTCTCATCTTGCTGTGTTGGTCTTCGCTCGCCGGTGTGACTGTATGTTATTGTAATTCGTCACTGATTCGTATTTAATGCTAACAATCAATGTTGTCTCCAACTGTATCGTTTGTGTTATCCATCTGTGTTTATCATTCCATCATGTTTTAGGGTGTTCTAGCGGAAACCATGGAACGTTTTGTAATCTAACATGCATAGGAGGGGAGCTTTGCTTAAACGGAAATTGTGACCGGATATCTGGACACTGCAGCGCATGCGCACCGGGTCATTATGGCGATTATTGTTCAAACTTCTGCCCGAGTTGTCTCCATGGAAACTGTTCACAATCAAGCGGCATTTGTTTGTCTGGATGCATAGACGGAGTTTATGGACAGTTCTGTGACCAGGCTTGTTTTGGAAGATGTAAGCGATGCGATCAATTGATTGCTACGTGTAATGAATGTCATCCGGGAACTTTCGGCGGGGATACTTGCAATTCTGACTGCAGCTCAAATTGTTTGCCATCTATAAATGGAACGATTTACTGCGCGCAAGACAGCGGAGCATGCGTAGAAGGCACATGCGCAGACGGCTTCTATGGCGCTCTATGCAATCATGAATGCAGTGAGAATTGTAAAAATGATACTCAAGGCAACAACAGAGTTTGTGATTTTCTCACCGGGTACTGCCCGAATGGATGTATACCAGGATTTTACGGGTCACAATGCAAACAAACTTGTAGCAGGCAGTGCAGGAATAAAAAATGTTTGGATTTTTATAACACATGTGTAGACGGGTGCGTCGATGAATTCTGGGGCCAAACGTGCGATATTTCGTGTGATTTGGGATGTTTGCATAGAGCATGCGACGACAGTACTGGGCAATGCTCCCATGGTTGTAATCCTGGACAATTTGGTGGACAATGTGAATTTGGATGCATCGAGACTTGTGTTGATGGAACATGTGACAGAAATTCTGGGCGATGTCCAGAATGTTACAAAGAATATCCTGGATACCTTTGCAGAACTGCTGGTAATGTCGAATGCGAATATATTATGCCTACTGCGAAAATGCTGTGTCGAATGCGAAATGAATTATATTAATATAATGCACGGATTTGCTGATATCTTACCAAAAGCCAATGATACTATCAGATTACCATGCGTAACAGAATTGATATTGCACATGTAATCGCATGCAATGAAGAGACTAATTAATTAATGCGCAGGAATGCTGACGTCATCGCTGCGCCGCAGGAATGAAGAACTACTTGCATTATATTAACGTTTGATGTCATTTGTCAGATAACGGGAGTTTGCTTATTTTGCTAATATTACTGATGCAAAATTTAAATCTGATGTGGGTTTTACACTAACGCCGGGTAACAATCATTTATTGCTGCATGATGTTACAACAATCACTGGTGCGTATTTAAATGAATGTACCCATATAAGAATTAAAGCCGATGAATGACGTATGGAATGGAAATGGGAAACAGCAATAATTTCCAACTGGAAAGAACAGTACAGTGGCAACCCTCTAAACCGGTACCTCTGTAAACCGGTTTCCCCTCTAAATCGGCCAAATGTTCTGGTCCCGACTTCATTACTATTTAATCAAAAATCCCTCCTAGACTGGCATACCCTTTAAACCGGCCAAATGACCTGGTCCCGGGTTCGGCCAGTTTAAAGGGGTTCCACTGTACCATAATGACACTATGGTATCCGTACTATGAAAAAAATCGGTGCATAAATCAGGTTATGTCGCAATGTGAGAGATTTTTGTCCAATTGTAGGCTTAAATCTATTTCGTCAAAATTAATTCGATCATAAATGACACAAAAACCCGCGCATGCGCAGGCAGTGAATCGTAGGTTTAATAATTAAGGGTTGAATCCTGTCTGTCCTAATATTTATGTAATTTAGTGTAATTATGATTAAAGAGAGCAACATTAACAATTAACCAGCGTATTCCCCCGACGTTCTAAATATACAAAAAAAGGAATTCCAATATGGCGTATAGTCCGTTCGCTTCAGCGTTAATAAGCTTTTAACAATATCGATGTTAAATCGTTTTTAATCTTTACCAAATTTCTGTGGCGTTTGTTTAGTAATTGTTGGCTTCTTCATTTTTTGCCGTAATCTATTGATATTCCTAACGTACTTAACACACTCATTTTGTATCCATACGCATCAAAGATGTCACCAATTCCTTCTCCTTCGTTACGTCTATCCATTCATTTAACGTAATGTACAACTAAGTAGCAAGAGTGTTGTTAAATTCAAATATCTCATCTGTTCTATTTTTCACGTTTATTTCTCAATCAATTTCCTATCTTTCTGTCACTTTAATTTCACTTTATTCAGAATGCCCAGTTGGGAATTACAGCCATTACTGCAACTTGACATGCCCCGGGGGTTTTCGCTGCAAGGACTCGCTTTGTGATCGTTACACTGCTAAATGCGACGGATGTGAAACAAATTATTACGGAACACACTGTGAAAACGAGTGTCTTTATTGTGTAAACGGCACGTGTGACCAGGACACTGGGATTTGTACGGCGGACTGCGTTCCAGGATACTTTGGCATCAAATGCGACCAGACTTGTCACGATCGCTGTACGATTTGTGATCAGCTGACTGGTTCCTGTGAAATATGCGATATTGGTACATTCGGAACATCTTGCGAGTATGATTGTAGTAGACATTGTTACACGCCCTTGAACCAGCCAATCACATGCAGTAAAAATGGCGGCATTTGTGACGAAGGTCAATGCGATATTGGATATTATACTCATACTTGCAACACCTCTTGCAGCCAGAACTGCTTCACGCTGCAGTGTGACATAGATTCGGGAGAGTGTGTATTTGGCTGTAATATCGGGAAATATGGTCCTACATGTGACGGAAACTGTAGCGAAACATGCTTGAACAGA
Source organism: Lutraria rhynchaena (assembly GCA_008271625.1). NCBI lineage: Eukaryota > Metazoa > Mollusca > Bivalvia > Venerida > Mactridae > Lutraria > Lutraria rhynchaena. Next base: position 45,839 of record VIBL01000400.1, read on the forward strand.
AACTGTAAAGATTCGGCAAATAATTGTCAAGATGGCTGCGTAAATGAATACTACGGTGCGTTATGTGATACGCCTTGTAGCGAGAACTGCTTAACCGAAAACTGCGATGACTTAGGGTACTGCATTGACGGATGTGATAATGGATGGTACGGTGACAGGTGTAACTTTTTGTGTAGCTCCACTTGCACGGATGACAGATGCGATCGCGTGTCTGGTGTTTGTGCTGAATGCACACAGTCAAACCCCTCGCCATTATGTCGAACATCAAGTAAGTACTAACAATACACAATACGCTCCATGTAGAGTTAACTACATTATATGTTCATTGTAATACAGTAAAACACGGTTATAAGAAACTAGGACACAGAGAATTTAAATTTTGTTATGTAGTAATTCATTATAACTGTGTTCTACTGTTACTGTTTCATTGCATGCTTTTGATAATGTCATGACTCTTATACCAAATGTAGACCGTATTTTAACTCTGTGTTCATGTTTTAGTCCGTCCCATTTCTCGTTTGTCATATTTTCATTCGAATTTTATTGAGGGGTCCGTTCCGAACATCAAAGTCATTTTACATGTTGCTTTAAAGCAGTTTAAATTATCGCTTCTCCTTACCACAGGGAGCTTTGATTTGAACACAAAAATCCATTTTGCAAGGCTATATTTATCACAGTTCTTCAAAGAGCAACACTTGTCGGAGTCGCAAAAAGTGTTGTTCTTTGGAGGAAGTTGTTTGGAGGGAATTGATACATTCGTGACTGGTGATTTTTTATATGTGTATGTGTGCCTTTTACTGTCGTTTCTTGGAGAGAATCCGTCTTTCGAGTTGACGTTACGGGAGGGAGCATAGTATATGTGATACTTTTTTATTTAATTGTTCAAATAAAAATCCCCCACCTAAAAAACTACACGGACGTTTTAGTTAGGAAAAGATGACGTTTTGTGCTGTAACGACTGATAACTTCTGTGTTCAATTTGTTTTATATTAATGTACAGTAACAATTTTAACTGCGCATTTTTTGAACGATATTTAACATAATACCAGTATTTAGATTAGATTAATGCAAGATAATCTCTCTTTAATACTTAATAAATTATGTGTGTGTGATGGTTTTACTAATGATATTTGACCGAGGATAAAGTGCATCAATTTCAATCATTCCATACTAATAAAAAAAACTTGTTGCCCGTCACAAAATAGTGTAGTGATTTTCGGATTATTACATTTTCGGATATCCTTTAAAACTACCGGTCGATTCTACATGTAATATCAACTAAGAAATAAACGAGATGAATAAATTACGAATGAAGTGAAGATTGTAAATCGTAAAGCCTAAATATATAGTTAAATATACATCTTTCAAAAATCACCCGTTCTATCAACGGCTGCGTGCGCCTGCTATTTCATGGTAAATCTTAATAAATTAAAAATGCATCTTTTTTGTACCCATTCAATTCGTAAGTGTATTTTATGATTATCATGAAGATTTTTGTATTTATTGATAACTGTAAAGTATTATGTCTAATTTCCAGATTGCACTACCGGCTTCTACGGGCTTCATTGTGACATCCCGTGTCTCAGTGGGGAATGTTACGCAAACACTTGTGATCGCTACTCCGGAAATTGTCTTGGATGCATTCCGGGTCTCTATGGCGACATTTGTGACGAAGAATGTAGCACGTGCCGCGCTGGAAGTACATGCCGACAAGTGGACGGGAGATGTAACGATGGTTGTGAAGACGGATACTACGGCTTGTATTGTCTGCTGACATGTGACACGTGCGTAACGTGCCATCAGAACACAGGACTATGCACCTTGTGTCCAACCGGAAGATTCGGTGAACTTTGTACTCAAAACTGCAGCCAGAACTGTTTGCCCGAAAATGGCGTCGTTTCCTGTGAAATACTTGTCGGAACGTGTGACTCCGGAAGTTGCTTGGATGGATATTGGGGCTACAATTGTAATTCCCAATGCCACCAAAACTGTAATCCGGACACTGAATCGGGAGTGGCCACGTGTAATAGGGATACTGGACGTTGCGACGGAACCTGTAAAATACGTTACTATGGAGACCTTTGCGATACACCATGTGACTCGTACTGCTATGACTCCACCTGTGACCGACAAGATGGCGTTTGTGCAGAGTGTTACAAAGAAAACCCGAGCTTCTTATGCCCGGACGCAGGTGAACACACTTTGTATTTATGTGTATAGTAAAACCTCAAACAGCGACCGCCTCAATATTACGAGCACCTTGTTATAACGACCACTTATTTTCGGACCTGCTTTCAATAACTCAACTATAATTTGACTCGATAATGAGACTACCTCATTATTACGACCAATACTTCGTGTCCCAAAGGTGGTCTCATTATCGAGGTTTTACTGTATCAAAATTCATCCAAAAGTTTCGGCGATTTTGACGGAGATGTTTTTTCGTTTTCAGTACAAGCATTTAATCTTTACGACAACAAAATATGTCTACCTACCTACCTTCCTACCTATCCACTTTAAATTTTGAAATGCATAACTGTGAGCCAACATTTTTTAGACTGGTCTTACGCTTCTTAGAAAAAATGTAGCTAAATTTCCTTAAAGTTCCTTTGTATATGGTCAAAGACTAAGCCATGCCTTGTTTTTGTGTGTATTTTTTATGTTTTAGCGAGACTGTGGTCATTTAAATGTCTTGTGTTCAATGTTATTGTCAATGTTTAGCTACCATAGCTTTAGAATCTTTAGAATCATACAGTGAATACATGTTTTTATAGTCTAGAAACCCTGTTCACAAACCCATCATATTTTAGGAATGTCACTATTATGATACATCATGTTGTCTACAACGTGTGGTCTAGTGGAGTACTGCAAATTTCCATTTGGGTGATGTAACAAGAAAACTCATTCATACTGTCCGTCATGAGATCTCATTTGTGTGGTCTGTCATGAGATCTCATTTGTGTAGTCCGGCACGAGATCTCATATGCGTGGTTCGAACGAGATCTCATATGCGTGGTTCGAACGAGATCTCATTTGTGTGGTCTGTCATGAGATCTCATTTGTGTGGTCTGTCATGAGATCTCATTTGTGTGGTCTGTCATGAGATCTCATTTGTGTGGTCCGTCATGAGATCTTATTCGAAATATTTAATATGTGTTTGTTTTGTCAGAAAGTTTCAGATATAAAGCTTGATAATGGCTCCTTACTCAGTAAACCAGTATTACGTTAAGAGTTATGTCCCTTATCAAATGTACAAAAAGCATTTCAGGTCTAAATTTCATTACAGTTTCATGTTTAGATGTCCAGTATAATAATTTTCACGAATGCATTTTTTCAGTGTGTGGAGTTGGAAAATATGGCCAAGAATGTTCGATTGATTGCGCTTCCGGCTGCGTTTCTGTGTGTGAACGATATACAGGAAAATGTTCCCGATGTGAATTTGGGCTTTGGGGCGAAAAATGTGATCAACAATGTAACGGAACCGGATGTTACGAATGTGATCAAGAATCCGGCGCATGCGTAACGTGCAATCAGGGAAAACATGGAGTTAATTGTGAAAAAAATTGCAGTTTCTGTTCAGCATCGGAGGATGGTAGAGTTTATTGTGAAAAAGACACCGGAAATTGCGTCACAGGTTCTTGCGTTCCGGGCTACCATGGAAGAACGTGCGAAAATGTCTGCAATCCCTCGTGTAATGACTCTGGTAGCGGAATAAATGAATGTCATTTCGAAACGGGTTTTTGTAGTAACGGTTGCGATGTCGGTTATTTCGGGTTTTACTGTGACGATGTTTGTAGCCCAACATGCGCGAATAACGATTGTGTCGGTTCGGCCTCGGAATGTCGCCAAGGTTGTACTTCCGGGTATTACGGAACATCTTGCAGCATCCCTTGTCCAACTAACTGTTTAAGCAGCAACTGTGATGACACTACGGGTGCTTGTATCGGGAAATGCGAAGCTGGGTATTACGGTGAACGCTGCTCTAGTGTGTGCGCGTCCACATGTATAGATTCGGAATGCGACATAGTTCGTGGTGACTGTTTGGAATGCCAGAATAATGTCGACACTGGGCGACCAAAATACTTCTGTAGGGATGCCGGTACGCATTGTTTTTTTTAATCAAATAACCTCAACTTATTTGACGATAGAGAAATGTAAAATGTGAATGCATTATGACCAATGTGAGAAAAAGTTCTTGTGTACTAAAAGTGCATCAATGTCTTTTCTCAGTAGATGTAAGCATTTTGAAATCTAACCACGTAAGGATGTCAGTTTTTATTTTGTATTTCAATATTTTCTTTGGCTTGTATTGAGCGGGGGTTATGGTGTATATCATTTTTGCATGCACTTACTAGTATACGAATATACATGTATATGTATATATATATTTAGTGTATAGGTGAATGGCATATAGATATTTAAGTCACGTGATACGGAATAACATCGCGTGATAGGAGCAATATCACGTGATACGGAACATTTACACATGATGCACGACAATGTTACGTGATACAGAACAATTAAAACAGTATGACTAATAAGGTTAAAGGCGGTTGAGGCCCGGTGCTTGCATATTACATGAATGTAAATATCCTGGTACAGTGGAAACTCTTTTAACCCATCCCTCTATAAATCGGTTTCCCCTCTAAATCGGCAAAAAGTTCTGGTCTCGACTTCATTACTGTATAATGCAAAAATCCTCTCTAAACCGGTCAAATGACCTGGTCCCGGGCTCGGCCGGTTTAGAGGGGTTCCACTGTACATTGATTCATGAAACGTTCATTTACCTTACCGCATCAGGGACCGTGTATAGTATAAAATCTTCATTCGGAAAATTGAAAATCACGATAGAAATGAAATTGTTGTTTCAATCGTAAAATTCACGTAAAAAAGCACCAAATACAAGTATTCCACGTCCCTGTTTTTGTAATTAATGAGAAATGAAACAACATCAAAAATGTGTCTCATCATTAATATTTAAAAAATCATTCAAATTGTGGGCAATATTTCCAAACAATCATTGACATAAAGCTTCGTTAATGCTGAACAAATGTCTGTGAATGTAGGAATATCAAGCATTCAAGCGTATACATGTACATCTGTGACAATGGCTGCATGTGTAGTATATATCTTCCGTAATCAGCCTTTTATATTTTGGACGTCATTAATGCTGTGTCAGCTACGTCAGTTCCTGCAACTTCATCAGTTTTCCTCACACTTCTAATGGTGTTGTATAATCCCATGTGATATGATGTCTGTTGTCTATATTAACATACACAATTCACATACCGTCCTTCAAAAAATGATAATATTCTTGTCATAGTTTATGAGTACAATGCAACCCCTCCAAAGCAACACCCTTTGGGAGAAGCAAAATTGTTGTTGTTGTTGTTGAGAGGTTGTTACTCTAGAGAGGTTAAATTAATACTTAAATCATACGGTGGGAAAAATCAAATTGTTGAAGGGAATTTGTTGCTCAAGGGAGGGCCGCTCTGGAGAGGTTGCACTGTACACGAATAACAAATATTTTGTTTTACAGATTGCACAGCTGGTCTTTATGGACAGTTTTGTCAAGTGCAGTGTGTTGCCAACTGTGAGCTGACCTGTGGACGATATGACGGAGAATGTGACGCATGTGATGCTGGTTACCATGGTAGTCTCTGCGACCAGGCTTGCGGAAAATGTACTTCCGGGACATGCGCACAGTCCACAGGCCTGTGTACGACTGATTGCAATGATGGTTTTTGGGGAAGTTACTGTAACCAGACATGTAATTATGCAGGTTGTGATACATGTAACAAGCAAAACGGCGAATGCGACACGTGCAAGATTGGTTTATTTGGTCAACGATGTTCGTTTAATTGCAGCCAATACTGCACGCGCAACGTATTTAACGAAATCACGTGCGGCAAATCAACAGGTGTCTGCGACGAAGGAGGCTGTGTTCCTGGTTATTGGAACGGTGATTGCAATCTGCCCTGTAACCAGAACTGTCTGCAAGGCGATGATGGAGCCAGGGTGTGCTACATTGAAACCGGAGAATGCGCCCTTGGTTGTGAAGAGACCTGGTTTGGAAATCGCTGTGACAGTAGATGCAGCAGTAGATGTATTGACCAGTTATGTGACAGAAATGGAACCTGCTCCCGCGGATGTATTGATGGTGCGTATGGCGATACTTGCCAGTTCGCGTGCCAGGAAACTTGCAACAACAACCAATGCGGCCGAAGTTCTGGCGTATGTGACGAATGTAGCAAACCAGTAGATTTACAAACGTCCTTATGTCGTTCTGCCGGTAAGTGCTTGCGCCAGTTTACGTCGCTATGGTAACCAAGTCTGTTGTTGCTGTTGATGATGATGTAGTTATTGCAGTATATTTTAGTGCCTCTATGCTTCTTTTATGCTTGCATAAAAGCATGCGTTTAGTGTCAGTAACTGATCTGTTAATTCTGAATTAGTGATATGATTTGTACTTAACAAGTGAGTTAGATGTTAGTCGTTTATCAAAATGTTTACACCAATGGGAAATTTAGAAATGGGCAGAAAGCGAAGTCATAAACAATTATTGAATACGTTTTACCATCTTCGTTTAATTATATTAATTTCATGAATGTATCTACTTCCTCATAGTGGTGAATAGCTTACAGATGCAGTGCAACCCCTCCAAAGCAATACTATATGTTGTTCTTTTTGAGAGTTTGTTGTTCCGGAGAGGTTAAATTAATTGTTAAATCGTACAGTGGAAAAAATTATGTTTTTATTGAAGCGAGGTGGTTGCTCAAGGGGGGGGGAAGCCGCGCTGGAGAGGTTGCACTGTACTTCTAATGTCTTAAAAAGGAGATGACTACAATGTTCTTCACATGCCTGCTTAAATGCTCCTGCTTATGTGTTTAGCTTACAACGCACCACTGTATCATTATGCCTCTTAGCATGGTTGATGGTGTAATTACGATCATCTTATTAATTTGTTGTTTCCTAAAAAGGGGCCTTCACGCATTAATAGCCATTTACGATCATTGTAGATCACATTAATGACGTCATAGTATAATACATAAAAATAATGACGTAATATAATATCACTTATGACGTACAATGATGACGTCATGATATACCTCATTTATTATTAATAATATACATAGTATATCTTATATCACATGAATTGATGACGTCATTGTATACCAAAATGGCGGGCTTATAATCAGTGATTTCCTAAATTAATTTATATGTAAAAAATGTCGCAGCATCGTATGCGGTAAGTTCTTTTGTTCTTTTAACTCCATGCAAATCGAAATGTTTATGTTTTCCCAAACGGCTTACTGAATTCATTTCTAGAATTTAATCTGATTAGTTAGACTATTAACAACAACATTTATTAATTTATGTATATTTATTATTAACTAATATAACCGATTAATTATCCTAAGGTAAAATAAAAAAAATAATATAAAAAAATCAGGAAATTCGTGCGTAAAATTTTGGCGAACATTTGTTTATTGTCGCATTGTTTTTATGGAAACCACGTGACACAGTATAAAATCTCGCGATGATTTATTCTACGGTCCATCATTTTAATTACCTTCTCGGTAATTTCACCAATTTTTCAACAACCAAGAACGATAACTCTCCACAAAAAACACAACATTGGTACGTAACATCATTAACATTTGAACGCGAATGTCCGTTTAATGCATCGTTAGCGTCAATTGTGATCGTTTTGAATAAAATTCATTCTTCCCCAAAAATATTTTCAATAATCACACATGCACTGCATTATTTCACGACAGTTTTGAAATCCATGGGGCTTGTGGACAATTTCACACTCTTTAAATACAACATATCCTAAGTTTTCAGCTCATATAACTTGGAGTGAGTAGATGTTGAGTATTTTTTGTTTTGATTGGTCGATCAAAAATTTAAACGTATTTTGATTGGCTGGTCTCTTTGTTTACATGCAATCTCTAATCATTCTGATAAGAAGACTGGTGTGAACGTAATTAAGTTATGTTACCACCTTATTTACAGATTGTGTTAGTGGGAGTTTCGGCTTATTCTGTGATATGTCTTGTCCTGGGAATTGTCTTGATAAATGTGGCCGTTATACCTCGTTTTGTAAGTCTTGCATGACAGGATTCTATGGCGATACTTGCGATATCGATTGCGGCCAGTGTTCCGGAATTTCGTGTAGCCAGGACAACGGTACTTGTTTCTCAGATTGCTTGGACGGCTATTACGGGGCAGGTTGTCATGAGTCTTGCGTCTTTGATGAGTGTAAATCATGCGACAGATTTTCTGGACAATGCGTCGAATGCCAGCCAGGATTGTGGTCACAGAATTGCAGCGAGACTTGCAGCACCGCGTGCCTTTTCTCAAGTGACGGTAACAGATACTGCAATAAAGACACAGGCGTTTGTGAAATAGGAGCATGTCTACCAGGTTTCTATTCCGCGGATTGCACGGCAGAATGCCCCGAAAATTGCCAGACAGATTCGGACGGTAATAGAAATTGTAACTTTTTCACGGGCGTATGTAGAGACGGGTGTGAAAACGGCTTTTATGGAGAATTTTGTAATGAAACATGCAACGTGAATTGTGCTTTCGGAATATGCGAGAGGAATGGAGAATGTATGAGATCTCTGGGATGTGTAGAGCAATATTATGGATTTGATTGTAGTCTACCGTGTCTCAGTACTTGTACCGACGACACTTGTCATAGAGATGACGGTTTTTGCGACGAATGCAGAAAAGCCCCCGAGCTACAAAGCCCATTGTGCAGATCTGCAAGTAGGTTGTTTTTCCAGAGATACGAATTACTTTCTTCTGTTATATTAAAAATCTTTTTAAAAAAAGTTTTTTTCTTGTTTTATAAAATATCTTCAGTTACCTTTGGTTTTATTTTATCATTCAGTTTTAAAATATAAATACAAAATTGATTTTACAGATAAAGTCATGAGAGTAGACTAACAGTAACACAAAATACAGTGGAAACCCTCTAAACCGGTTCCTCTATAAACCGGTTTCCCCTCTAAATCGGCCAAATGTTCTGGTCCCGTCATCATTACTATATAATTCAAAAATCTCTTTTAAATTGACATCCCTTCTAAACCGGCCAAAAGACCTGGTACCGTGTTCGGCCGGTTTATAGGGGTTCCAAAGTACTTTCTATAGGGCATTTAAAGATTTAAGTAATGCATTTTACTGGAACCCGTATGTTCTAAACATTGCTCAGCATGGTGTGGTTTGTCACGTGACTCACTTGATTGAAGTAAGCTTAACCCTTTCCCCCCAAAAGTAATCTAACACAACGTTTTAACATCAGGATACAAAACTTGGTTTCAGAGTGTCGCCCAAACAGCAATGATATTTATCTCTTTGGACTGAATTGTGAGATAGCTTGTCCAGAAAACTGTGATACATCATGTAATAGATACTCAGGCAAATGCGATGCATGCGTGGACGGTTACTGGTTCAATGAATGTGACAGTGTTTGTGGATATTGTGCAGACAATAGATGTCTGCAGGACAATGGAACATGCATCTCGGATTGTATACCTGGTTACCATGGTAGCATGTGCATTGACGAATGTGTGTATTCAACGTGCGAAACATGCGATCGAGAGACCGGATTTTGCGACACGTGCCTTCCTGGGTATTGGGGTGACAATTGCGGATTCCTTTGCAGCACGGCTTGCGTGACTGCGTCAGATGGTATCATTTATTGTGATAAGGACACTAGTGACTGTCGTATTCCAAGATGTGCCGACGGGTATTTCTCACTGAACTGTTCTGAAAGGTGTAACATGAACTGTGCCACTGTGGATTTTACCGATTCCAGTTTAGGAGCTTGCGATATTCAGGACGGAGTGTGCAGTTTCGGGTGCATGCTTGGTTGGTATGGAGACTTCTGTGACCAACGTTGTAGTCAGAACTGTGTCGGCGGTTTTTGTAAAAGAGACGGAAGTTGTTATGAAGAACCGGGATGCATCGAAGGATATTACGGATTTTCTTGTTTTGATATCTGTACGACAACGTGTAATGATAACTCTTGTGATCGAGATCTGGGATTGTGTACAGAGTGTCTTAAACTACCCGAGGATCAAAGCCCACTGTGCCGAACGGCAGGTAAAACTATTACACTCGTGTGGACATATTTTGTGTAGAGGGTGGAAGACTTTTGCTGAACACATTTGGTTGTTGGATTAATTGGGAAAGGATAACAAAGTTTTTTTGAAGATTTCAAATTGACATTTCTTCCCTATTGACGCTTTCTTTTCTGTGATATACTTCGGTTATTCTGGAGCATGTATACTTAATTAAAGTGTTATGGTTGCATGTTTGATAATGTGTATGGACACATTTTATTAATCAATTAATGTTTGTTTTTCTATGGTCAATTTCTTGTTCAAGCTAACACACTTGCACGGCACTGAATAAAACTATAAAAATAATCGTGTTTTTTCTATTTCATTCCTTATTTATATTTAATGTTTTTCGTTATCATGGTTACTGAAATCAAAATGTCACTAATATTTATCATCAGCTTTAGTTATGAAAAGTATCATCTCTTCTCTAAGTGCAAATGTGTCTTTATCTTTTTGACAATCTTTTCCTAATTCATTTATGGTTGTTTTAATGACGGCTTCATCTCTGTGGAAGGCATCAGTATTTTGAGCTAAGTCATCTGTTAGTTTTGGTAATGATTTTAAACGATATGGACTTTGAAGGTCGTTTGAAGGTGAGAATGCCGGTAATTTAAATGAAAAGTATAAGACAAATGGGTGAAAAGGTGAATGAGTATTGAAAGCAAACAAAAGGGTACATTAGCAAGCATGGCTTATGATATCGGGAATGAAAAATATATACATGTATTTAGTAACATGAATATAAATCAGCATTTTTGTGGCGCTTGTTTGTTTGTTTGTTTGTTTGAGGTTTTAATGTTTTGGATTTTGCCTTGAGAAAATATTTGCATGTTTTGTTTTTCAACTGAAACATTTAAAGTGATTCTGAACATATCATTATGCTCCAAGAAACGCATTTGCAGATTGCGCGATCGGATATCATGGTTTATTTTGTGAACAAAATTGCTCAACTACATGTGAAGCTGGATGTGGGAGATTTGATGAAGTATGTAACGGTTGTGTAAATGGTTACCATGGTGAAAAATGCGAGGACGAATGTGGAAATTGCGCCGTAGGGATATGTGATAAGTTGACAGGGGAGTGTGACGTTGGCTGTTTGGACGGGTTTTACACACCCACGTGCCTCGCTGATTGTTTATACCCCGGATGTAAATCGTGTCACCGGATCACTGGAGCCTGTACCGAATGTATTCCTGGTCGCTATGGAGCCACGTGTACTTTCTCCTGTAGCGTGAACTGTTCTCCATCTCGGAATGGTAACGTCTACTGTCATATGGAGACCGGTGATTGCCTCACCACAGAATGTTTACCTGGTTACCACGGCACCACGTGCTCTGACGTATGCAGTGAAAGATGCCGTGCGAATGATATTGATGGACTTGTGTATTGCAATGTTACTGACGGCCAATGTGACAACGGGTGTGTTGACGGATGGTATGGCCAAACATGCGATAATGCTTGCAGTACCACTTGCAAAGGTGACGTCATAACATGCGCACGTGACGGGTTTTGCATAAACGGGTGTGTCAGGGACAAATATGGCGATCTCTGTGAGAAGGATTGTATCTCTACTTGCATCGATGACCAATGCGACCAGGCTGAAGGATTCTGCCTCGATTGTCTTGAGCCAAAGACGATAAGTTGTCGTGACGCAGGTATTATGACGTCATATATTTTGGCTCTTTTGACGTGGTTCGTGTGTTGCTTTTTGGTGTTAATTCGTCGTGAAATGGTTACCTGTTTATAACAAGACTGGAAGTATATTGCGTGTTGATTGATTGATTGATTGATTGATTGATTGATTGATTGTCGTATCAGTATCTGTGGTACACGTGTGTGGTCAAAGTTGTACGTTGTTAGTAGATCCTAGGTCCATGGTGTGTTTGTGTGTCTGTGACTTGATAATAATTGATTTTTTTATTGTTGCAGTAAAATCTGTTTAAAAAAAGGCTTAACATAAAAAATAGCAATACGTATGGTGCACTTTCTTGGATATACCAACCTGTACTGTACCAACCTGTACTGTACCAACCTGTACTGATTTCACATAAGGTCATTATTTTTTCATTATATATTATCAACTTGTGAGAATCATCTCCAGTCATGGTTTCAAAGAAAAGATCACTTGGTTAAAAATACCGATTTATTTAAATAATAATTTATCAATACAGAGGTCAACGTACAACTACGAATTATGCCGCTTTTCATTGGTCAATGCTCGGACATTTCTCTGAAACAGCCAATCAGATTATAGATATTTATGACCACGCCCAAATTTTTAATATCTAACAGCTTAGCATTTACTGTAACATGATAGCGTGACAATTATGAAAAAATAGCTATCTACAGTAGAACACGGTTAGAGTAAATTCCCGTGGACTGAAGTAATTAATTCATTACATGCATATTTCACTGTAAGCGTAGCAGGTAAAAATAAATATTTCACCATATCCAAGTTCACTATAACCGTGGTTTACTGTATTTATACGGATCAATGATAATAATAATAAAATTAACAAAAAGTACTTCATAAATGCATTATTTGTAATCATAATTTAACGAACAGAGCAAGGTTAACTGTGATGTATATAATATATTAACATTGTGATTCATGACATAAACACGCTTTTTAACAAAACAAAACAAAAACAAACCTACACGTTGTCTGTACAGGGAGCCTCTGTTGTGGAGTGGTTAAGGTCCCTTACTAATGATAATTAGCTCCTTACTTCTGTTTTGTTCGGATCCCACCCTGGACCAAAATTGCGCATGTGAGAAGCTGTCCAGCTGGTTCTACCCAGGTGTACGCCTAGGGGCTTCCCCCACAGTTAAAGCTGGGAAAAGTCGCCAAAAATGTCCCTGGCTCTTGGTGCGACGTTAAGAATGGAAAGGGGGCGGTTATAATGTAATGATTACTAATTATGTCGTGATAGTATGTAGCTGTACTAGGATGGGGTAGTTTTAGAGCGTTGATGTTACGTGTCATTATCAGTGACCCCTGAAAAGGTCACTTGTAGAACTCTTCAATGTTAAAACCACACATTTCTTTCTTTTTGGCCTAATACTAAAGTGGTCACTATTTGAAGATTTACTGTATGTATAAAATAATTTTAGGCACTTAATTTGTGTTTTCATGCTATTGTAGCAATTAACCATACAAATGATAATATACTTGTAATTGTCAGATTATCATAACATTCTGTGGTACAGTTAAACCTCATATAGCGACCACTTCATATAGCGACTACCTTGTTACAATGACTATTTATTTTTGGACCGGCTTTCGATAACCGAAGCTGGTCCCATTATCGAAGTTTTACTGTATTACAGTACAACCCCTCCGAAGCAACACCCTTTGATAGAAGCAAAATTGTGCTGTTGTTGATAGGTTGTTGCAATAGAGAGGTTAAATTAATAGTTAAATCGTACAATGAGAAAAGATCATGCTGTTGTTGGAGGGACGTTGTTGTTCAAGAGAGATTCTTCCACTTATTTATTTATATTCAGTTGTCATCATTTTATATTTTCAGCTTGCCCGGTCCCGTTTTTCGGACTAAATTGTAACGTATTTTGCCCTCCCAATTGTCTCGGAGGTGAATGTGGTCGTTATGATTCAGTTTGTAAATCTTGTGTCGATGACTTTTGGGGTCTCGGATGTAACAATACATGTGGAGCATGCGTTGGCGACAAATGTGATCAGAGCTCTGGCGCATGCGCGATCGGATGTGACGACGGTTACTATGGTATAGGATGTGTATTACCGTGCAAGTATGATGGATGCCAGTCATGTGACCGAGCCAACGGTGAATGCACAGCTTGCAAGGAAGGCTTATGGGGTGTCAGGTGCGACAGCACTTGCAGTGAATTCTGTTTGGAAGACGCCAATAGTGTTATCAATTGTGAAAGGTTTACTGGAACATGCGATGTAGGCCAATGTAAACCAGGATATTATCAGCCCGATTGTAATCAAAACTGCAACGATAATTGTGGGACGAGTGTATTGGGTTACAAAACCTGTAACATCAACGATGGGGAATGTGACATTGACTGTCAACTGACATGGTTTGGGCCCCGATGTTCGGAGCGGTGCTTTTCAAACTGTATCAACCAGGACTGTAACAGAACGGGAGTGTGCCGGCTGGGGTGCTCGACTGGTTTCTGGGGTCCCATGTGCCAATCTCAATGTCAACTAGAAAACACGTGTAACAATGGAGCTTGTGACCAATACTTAGGACTTTGTACTGAATGTGAGCTAGAAAATCCTTCACCTCTTTGCCGTACGGCAGGTACGAGATTTCAAACGAGACTTTATGATTCTATTTTTAAACTTTAATGTCATGCGCTAGGCCAGTTTCGATCCCATATCTCAACGAATGAGAATGGCGGGTTCGTTAAAATTTTACATTGTATAAATACATGCGTAAATTACTTTTTCGGAGGGCATTTAAAAAATCGCGATAACGAGCAAAAGTCAGTTGCAAAGGTTATAATATAAGCATATATATATACATATTTTAATTTATTGACGCAGCAAAACACAATGAACACTACAACAATAAAAACACGCAACTATATGAACTACATCTAACTACATTTTTTATTCTCACGTCAATAAATAAGGTCAATTTCAAACGATTTGTTCAATTTTAAGAAGAGACACACTGGCGATTATCTTTATAAAATTGGAAGGTAATCATCGTCAATTTAGTATACCACATATTTTCCCCATGCATTATGTTGTTTTTTTAAAGAATACAGTAAAACCTCACATTACAACCACCTAAATAATACGACCCACTCGTCATAACGACCGCTTATCCTCGGGCCGGCTTCCAGTAACTTCCCTATCATGCAACTTGACAATCAGACCATCTCATTATTACGACCGATTTTTCGGGTCCCGAAGGTGGTCTCAATATCGAGGTTTTACTGTATATGTATTTTAGTATCGCGAAAGAAAGTGAGACACAGAACTAATGTTCTCTTTCTTCTTTTGACTTTCAAATTTAATTTTTTGAAATCATTTTATTAGTATCCCTTGTAGGTTCACCCCGACATTGCGTGTGTATAAGTTTTGCTTTCAAAAAAAAAGGAGTTTTTCTCTTGAAAGATTGCTGTCGTGTTTTCCTCTCTGTCTCCTGTAGATAGTTTAATTCGCCTCGCTATTATGCTTAAAGTGTTACAGTCTAATACAATATAGACCTAGTTCTTTGAATTAACACTTATCATTTATTGTGTGATTTTTCCTCTATTGCATTTTTGTCTGGTGGCGGAGATTTCAACGCTTAAACTTTTGAATAATTCACATCAGTCGTACATTCTGACCATTCCATATTTAAATACACCCGGATGCTAGTATATACTGCTAGCATTAATAACCATCTTCTAAAAACATCAGATATTTTTATCCGCAATGGCAGCTTCAGTCTTCTTTTCATGTTTATACAGTTATACTCACATAGCAAAGTATTTCTTTATCAATTATTATAAATTAAATCGTTAGTTTTATTAAAAATACAGTGGAAACCCTCTAAACCAGTTCCTCTATAAACCGGTTTCCCCTCTAAACCGGCCAAATGACCTGGTCTCGGGCTCGACCTGTTTAGGGGGGTTCCATTGTATACAGTATGCCCTTACTCAGCCGCTGCCTCCATATTAAGACCTGTCAAATTTTAGACTTGTTCTCGCATTTCCGTTGTTTTTTTAAACAGATCCTGAGACTCTCAATATTAAGACTGTTTTATTTGTTTCAAAAAGTTAATAAGATATTAGTAACGGGGTTTTACTGTATTTGTGTGCTTCACATCTATGATTTTATTGTCATTGAAGTTAATGAGTTTAATGCCCGTCCTTTGCAGATTGTCAACCTAGCAACACGTGGGGTTTGTTTTGTGAGAATAACTGTCCAATTAATTGTGCTGACGATACATGCTCACGTGATGACGGCACGTGTAGCGCGTGCAAAGACGGTTTCCACGGTGCTTTCTGTGATCAAGAATGTCCGAACTGCGTTGGAAACAAATGCTATCAATCAGATGGTGTGTGTATTGATGGCTGCGTAAATGGATGGTACACTCTGACTTGTATGGAATCGTGTCTCTTTGACGGTTGCCTAGATTGTGAACGACAAGACGGACAATGTCGGACATGTAAGACAGGGTTGTACGGTATCGATTGTTCACGTGAGTGCGCACGAACATGCGCATCGGACGTAAATGGTCTAATCATTTGCAATCGTTTTTCTGGTGAATGCGACACGAACCAGTGCAAAGAAGGGTATTATACGTTAAATTGCACCGTAGAATGCAGTCCTCATTGTGCCAATGTAGCCTGTGACATTGAGGCTGGGATATGCGAACCTTGTGCTTTAGGTACGTGCAATATTTTATTCAGAGCCCCTCACTTTTAATTTTCAACTAACCCTCAGCTGAGTGCTAGCACAATTCAAGAATGTGTACTTTTATATTCATTTTTTATATATGACGCCCGGTTCACCTGACTAGTTATGACCTGCTGCGACCAGGATTTGAACCGGGATCGCCGGGTTACAAGTCCAGTGCACTAACCACTGGACCACGAAGCTTCGTGGAAATTGCGACTAATTCGTGTTGTGTCCGCTTGCAGTGACCTTGACATTTTGTCAAGTGTGATCTGTGTATGTGCGTGCTTGCCTCTGTCCGTATTGCTTTTGTCCGAAATTGACACAACTCTGTTATTTTATTATAAAATATTCACCATGATAAGACTGCGTGTTATGCACAACAATCGTGTCAGAATTTCAAAGGTCAAGGTAATTAAGATTGGAGGTCAATGTGTAAAGATAGATACAGTAAAAGCTCACATTGCGACTATCTTAATATTACGACCACCTTGTTATAACGATCACTTATTTACGGACCGGCTTTCAATTTTTCAACTCGATAATCAGACCACCTCATTATTGCGACCTATTTTTCGGGTCTAGATGTGGGTCTCACTATCGAGGTTTTACTGTAATGCCAAATATTTTATTTCAGGGTGGTTTGGACAGAAATGCAACGGACAATGCAGTAACAGATGTAAGAACAATAATTGTGTTTTGTCTGCGGATAACTGTAGGCAGGTTCGTGTGTACATAAAACCATCCTTAAACATTTATTTGCTTGCTGTAACGCGACCCAAAATTTTTATAGTGGGTAGGTAGGCAGGGATTTTTTTCCGGAAAGTGATTACTAATAACGAAAGGGTATTTTTTTACTGGTAGGGTTAAAAGAAGTTACGTCGTGGCATTTTTTATGAGTCTGTCGCGTTACAGCAAACATATTTTTTTAATGATAGCCTAATCGTTCTTTTTATTTCATACGTTCTATACCGTAAAACCTCACAAAGCGACCATCTCATTATTATGACCGATTTTTTTATCCCAAAGATGGTCTCATTACCGAGGTTTTACTGTTTTGTGATTAGGTAGTTAAAAACAATCGTTATATCTTGGTCATTTTACCAAAATACTTGATAAAGATACTTTGTCTTCTAATAATATTTTCTAAACAGACTTTTTGTAAGAATACAAGATACGTTTCGTCCCCAAATATTTTCGTACTTTACATTTTGCAGTTAGAAACATGATGGTCGGTGCAAAAAGCAAACACCCAAACAGTGTCGGTCGGGTAGCAGTAAACATTGTATATTTCCCGTCCTTATAAATATCTGATCATTTTATCTGTGATGAAGATTTCATATTTTTTGTGTATTACAGGGATGTAAGGACGGGTACTGGGGAAGCCGATGCGAAAATAATTGCAACGTCAATTGTGACTTGAGTTCGTGCGTCAAGGACACAGCGGAATGTGTGTTTGGGTGCAGGGGAAATCAGTTTTTTGGGCCCACGTGCAATGAACCGTGCAACGGAAATTGTATCGGCGGGGTTTGCAACAGGTATGTTAGTCTAATTTGTTACGGTCACACCTGTTTTTACGGTCACCCCTGAATAAAGACCACTCTGTGAATAAATGCTATTCTTTGATAAACCTTCACCGATTATTTAGAAAAAATTGACCCCCGAATAAAGGCCATCTGTCAATAAAGGCTATATTTTGTCTTTCCTAAGGGTGGCCTGTGTTCACAGGTTTGATTGTGACAATTAACTTGAGTCTCCTTGCCAATTGGCAAATCCTAAGATGCATAGTTTATGTACAGTAAAACCTCACATTGCGACCACTTCAACATTACGGCCACCTTGTTGTAACGACTGTTTATGTTTGGACCGGCTTCCAATAACTGCCTTGTAATCCAACTTGACTATGAGATCACATCATTATTACGACAAATTTACAGGTCCGGAAAGTGGTGTCAATCTCGAGGTTTCACTGTACACTTTATATTTCCTAATGCCAGAGTGAGGTACATGTATCTTCGGATACATAAAAGTCTTCGGATTACAGAGGTTTTAGGAATAAAAAGGTTCTAGATCACACAAGTTTTTTAGCATTAACTACATGATATAAAAAATCGGGACGAGCTGGCGTGTTCAGTTTAGAGAGGATTCTGGACTGGAAAGGTTCGGATTAGGGAGGATTCTGGACTGGAAAGGTTCGGATTAGAGAGGTTTGACTGTAATTTTGGTTTAACAATTTGTTGATTTTATATTACAGGACTGGATTCTGTATAAACGGCTGTGAAGCTGGATATTATGGTGAAGAATGCAAATTCCAATGTGATCCAGTAAGTATAATACAGTACAACCTGATTTTATGTCCACTAGTGTATAACGACCCCCCACTCATGCATATAACTACCACATGTGTATAACGACCACTTGTACATAATGACCACTATGGGAACTTTTGCTTTTGTCCACTTTAACTAGAAATAATGTGTAACATTACTTGTGTGTCGCAATAGAACACGGTTATAGTAAATTCCTGGGGACCCGAATATTCATGGATAGAATAATCTACAGTAAAACCCCGATAATGATACCACCTTCGGCGCCCTAAAAATTGGTCGTTATAATGAGGTGGTCTCATTATCACGTTGAATTATAGAAATCCGGTCTAAAAGTAAGTGGTCGTTATAACAAGGTAGTTGCAATATTGAGGTAGGTTGTTATTTGAGGTTTTACTGTATAATAAATTCATGAATAAAAACCATCTTGTTTGGATGTGGCATTGCTTGACATTTGTATTCAGACCGGCGACTGATCATTGTCTAGGAAAACTGGTTTCTATTGGTCCATTTTGCTGGAGTTTCGACCAATCAGATTGCTGTATTTTGTATGAAATTAATTCAGGTTTCAAGATGTACAGACGGCACGTGTGACCGAGCTACAGGACTTTGCAGTGCCTGCTTCGATGAAGTACCAGACGACAGATGTCCGACAGCAGGTATTTCAACATACCTCACTAAATATCCGCCATTGTTTCATTAATTAAGAAATAAGTTCTCATATTTTATCAGTCGATAAAACAATGACTGGAGTTTACAGTGTTCTTATGGATCGCAGCTTTTGCTTGTCCATTCTTATTTTTGTTTCACTGGGTTTAACGCCGTTTTTAGCTGTTTTTTTTTCAAATATATACGGCGACCGGTTCACCTAACCAGTTTTTCTGGACTGTATACTAACCGGTACTAACTTATCCTTCCACAAGGAGCCAGCAACTTCTACACATACGGAGGAAAATCGGCATTTCAGTCAAATTCTGGTATTAGAGTATGACCTGCCGCGGCGGGATTTGAACACAGATTGTCGTAGAACAAGTCCAGCGCACTAACCATTGGACCACGTTCGCGGCCTTGTCCATTCTTAATCAAGTCTGTTATAACGTCATTGCAATTTTATCTTACCTCGTACAGAATACTTGCTGTTGATTGGTTGAGCCGGGTCACATGCAAACCTAGTATTTTCCCGTATTAGGTCATTAGCAATTCATATCCAGTCAGTAATCATAATTTCAAAATTAAAACGGCTGAGATTGCGGCATTGAATGGTACTCGTTAAGATAAATTCGTTACACGGCTTCTTACTGACACGATATCGCTCTCGCCCAATATTTGCCCGTATTTACGGACCCTGTCCGTATCGGGTCAATAAGAAACCCTTTTACTGCCGGATGGTCAAAATGGGACGGCCAAATTGTGTTTTATCCAAAAATAATGTACGGGTTAAATCCCTTCTTTTTTATTTTTGGAACTATTTTGATAGTGTTATACATGTAAGACAAAAATGAATTGAATACATGTAGAATAATCATTATTATATTTGAAAACTTTACAGAATGTCCAAGCGGGTACAGAGGAACGTCTTGCAACGAAACTTGTACCAGTGATAATTGTCTGTACAATTTATGTGGTCGCTATGACGATAAATGCAAAGGATGCCCGAATGGTTACTATGGAGACTTTTGCAACAAAACTTGCATGAATTGTACACAAGGTATAACATCGTCAATTTATGTAATAAAATTAATCATTATTTTATGAAAATATGAAATGTAATTAATCCGCTAATTATGCATAGGAAACAATTTTTATTTCATTGTAATTTGTATTTTATGATTAAAATTTAATACAAAACCAATTGACCTAAATTTGTATTTAGTGTACAGTGCAACATCTCCAGAGCGGCCCTCCCTTGAGCAACAACCTCCCTTCACAACAGCATTATTTTCCCCACTATGTGACTTAACTATTATTGTAACCTCTTCAGAGCAACAATCTCTCAACAACAACATCATAATTTTGCTTCTTCCAAGGGGTGTTGCCTTGGAAAGGTTACGCAGTATAAAAACCCCGATCGACCGAGTTTACAAGTGTTGTTGTGCATGCATGGACTAAACACTCAATGATTCTTCGTAGCCTGCTCTATAATGATTTTTTACTGTGTTTAACAGGCACCGGTTGTGATCAAGACTCTGCAGTTTGTCTCGAAGGATGTAATGATGGATGGTTCACGCAGACATGTAACACTCGATGTAACACCCTTTGTGGTTCTTGCGAGCGCACAAGCGGTGAATGTGTAACCTGTGCACCGTTACGTTGGGGTGAAAATTGTCAGCAGATTTGCAGTTCAAATTGCGCTGATTCGCACACTACTGGTGGTGAGAACCAGATATTATGCGACAAAAAGACTGGCTTTTGCGCCGAAAAGTCTTGCAAGGTCGGATATTGGCGCGAGGATTGTACTCAAACCTGCAATCCAAACTGCCTCCCTGATTCAAACAATAATCGTATATGTGCCTATCTGGATGGGGAATGCTCATACGGGTGCAAGGATACATTCTTTGGCAAAGTATGTGATCAGTCATGCAGTGCGCGATGCCGTGATCGACTATGTACTGGGTTCGCGAATTCATGTGACATAAGCTGCGCTGACGGCTATTATGGAGCCACTTGCAGTGGAACATGCAGTACGCACTGTGCAGGCAACGGAAGATGTGACCCATCGTCAGGGCAATGTTTTGACGGTTGTGAGTTAGGTTACTATGGATCGCGTTGCGACGACCCGTGCAAGAACACGTGCGTGGATGGCACGTGCGCTAGTGATGGAGGCTGCCCAGATTGTAAACTTAGTCCCGTTGGCCCAAATTGTCGTGTACAAGGTAAAATATATGAAAACGAAACCCATATATATCAGTTATGTCTATATATACAGTATATACAAGGTATCTCCGTATCCTTCTCAACGGTATTGCTCCCCATTCTTGTTTATCGTAACATTCTCAAAAATGTTTTACTTAGCCAAAAAACTGAAGCCATGCTTTTTATCTTTGATATTTTTTTCTCTAATACAAGGTACAAGAACATTAACCAGAAGATATATTGTTCGTATAATTATTATGAACTGTTGGCACATTGCAAACACTAGTAATGTATGCATGATTTGTGTACACGTAGCTTTCAGCATTACTTGTATTTGCTTTCTTGCGTATTATCACGGCTGTGCACTTAGGCAAACAATAAATATATAAAATGTACATGTAAAAAGCTTTCTAAACATTCTCTTGCAGCACATTAGTTAGTCGTAAATATTGACCGACTCTAACCTAGTTCTATTATTACTGAACTAATTCCCTGATTTGTTAACCTCTTTCTCTCACCGCAGCATTTTCTTAGCAGATGGTCAGCAAAACCAGTGCTCACCATTAGAACAGCACTTGTGGCGGCCGTAACTCAAAAGACAGCAATGATGTTTTAATAAACTGTCTTGTAGGTATAGTGAAATAATAGCAAGAAAAGTGAAGACTGAATGATAACAAATGTGTAGTTGTTTACCAGTCTCGAAATGCATGCGTTTGATTGGTCAATTTCGAGCTGGCTTGTAAAATGCCCAATGACAAACCTTCATTCTGAGACTGGTTTGCAATTTGAGTTTTATCACTTCAGAAATGACGAATTGTCGCTAATGTCGAATTATCTTTCAGATGTAATACATTATAATCAAATAATTGTAAAGTACTCGTGTAGTACTATAAATTTATCAAATTTCTTTTAGTTTGCAATCCTGGATTCTACGGAACAACCTGCGAGTCAGAGTGTCCTGGAGAATATTGCCTGGGCAACCGTTGTCACCGCCAAAATGGAACTTGTGAAGATGGTTGTCTGGAGAATTACTATGGTAACAAAAAACTTTATATTTTATTATACAGTCAAACCTGTGTTTGGAGCCACCTCCGAATAAATGCTATTCTCTGAAAACTGTTATTGATTATTTAGAACAATTTGACCTCCGAATAAAGGTCATCCATAAATAAAAGTCACATTTTGTCTTTTGGCCACTGGCTTTCAATAACTCCTTTATAATTCATCTTGATAATGAAACCAACTCATTATCACGTCCGGTTTTTCGGGTTCCGAAGATGATGTTGCATTATCGAGATTTACTGTATCTTAAAAAGCTCTAATTATTGCTATGAGGAGAATAGAATGGTAGCCTTCCTTCTCTTAAGCTTTACGTAACAACTATGTTATCAAAATGCTTTCTTGATTGCAATAGGCGTATAAGTAAAAAGATAGGTAACGCTGACCCGAATTCATATCAGAGTTGCCTGTCTTAAATTTTACCTACTACAGTGGAAACCCTCTAAACCGGTTCCTATATAAACCGGTTTCCCCTCTAAATCGGTGAAATGGTCTAGTCCTGACTTCATTGCTATATAATTTAAAAAAATCCCCTCTAAACCGAACAAATGACTTGGTCCCGGATTAGGCTGGTTTAGAGGGGTTCCACTGTAACACAGGCCAAAACAGGAACGTTGTGGCTTTAGATGACCAAATAGCTGTAATTCATTGTTTTGTTAGAATTGCCGAACTTGAATTTTTTAGACTAACGCGGTATGCATACCAAGAAGGACAACTCTGGGTTGACTAATTTGTCATTTATGAAATTTATCAATATTTTATATTGAAGGTGCGTATTGTACAGAGATATGTCTGTGTGACAAACTGGGCACAAAAGAATGTGAACAAAGCCGAGGAACCTGTATCTGTAATGCCGGGAAGTATGGCACATTGTGTGACTTGACATGTAGTGACGGATGCTCGGGGTATGTTTTATTTATTGTCAATTGTCCTTACTTTGGTGTATAATAATACCTAGCCGTATTGTATTGGACGACATTTTATTATTCTCATATCAAGTTTTCAACAGCTGTCTTTTCTGCGTCAGTGTTCAAACTTTTTTATCACCCCTCATTATAGTATATTCTGGCACTGTAAATGAACTCTCTGGGATTTCATCAATACCAGCAATTTTTTATCACCCCTCGCTATAGTATTTACACGCACTTTAGATTTCATGAACACTTTTTTATCACCCCACGTTATATTACAGACTTGAATGCGAAAGAGATGGCAGATGCACGTCTGGATGTAATGCTGGTAGATACGGCGTGAGATGTGACCAGTCATGTACAAATTGTTTCAACCAAGATTGTGACGAAGGAAATGGAAACTGTCTCCAAGGTTAGATCATTTACAGAATATTAACCGTCCCCCGCTTATCAACGCACCTCCCTTCTCTCTTCTTATTAACGCCTCTCCCCCAACTTAATGCCCCTCCCAATAACGACCTTCCTCTTATAAACGTCCGTCCTTTTATTAACACTCTTCTTCTAATTAACGCCCTCCCACTATTAACGACTCTCCTTTAATTAAAATCCCTCCATTTATCACCCCATCACCAATTAATGTTTCACCTCTTGTTAACGCCCTCCTCCAATTAACGTCCTTGCACCTATCAACGCCCCTCGTCTAATTTACGCCACTCCCCTAGTAACGCCTCTCTAATTCATGCCCATTAAATACTAATAGGAAGTGAAATATCACGATTTACCATAAATGTCAGAAACCATTGCACATTTTTCAGCATTTTGGGAACATGACCCGAGCCCCAGCATTAGGAATTTTCGCGACATTTTGGACAAAATAAGGAAAAATCCACACAGTGTAAAAATAACTTAAAATAATCGAATAAAACTAAAAAATAATAAATATTATGTTTATTTTCGTTTTTCGATATTGATAACTTTGTTATTTGAATGATTTAAAAAAAATCCTTGTACATTTGAACTGCTGTTCAAGTTTTTTTTTCGTTTTTTTTTTCATTTGAATTGGGAATTTTCGCCTTGCTATTGGAAAAAAACATACGTTTTGCCACTGGGAACGTGACCAAATATCGGTCGTCAAAACGGCCCCCAAACACCTTGCATTGAAATTATATCAAGCTGACCGAAGTAACGTCGTTTACTCATCGATGTATAACATTTCGACAAATTGTTATATTTCAGGGTGTGTGGACGGGTGGTATGGTCCGCAGTGTAATAATAGGTGTGATGACAAATGCAAATCTTGTGATTTCCAGACAGGAGCATGCAAATCGTGTTCTGAGCAATACTACGGCTTACCGCTCTGTGATGCCGTATGCAGTATCAATTGTCTACAAGTTGGCAGTGGCAGAACGTGCAGTCAGTCAACTGGGGATTGTTTCAACGGTTGTAAGACCGGGTTCTATGGTAACAAATGTGCCAATACTTGTGGCAAGTGTGCATCTGGACAGGCTTGCGATCCAGTAACCGGATCATGTCTTGCCTGTGTGGAAGGATGGTGGGGTACCTCATGCAAAAATGAATGCAGTTTGAGGTGTGCAACACTTAGCGGTAGAGGAAATGGTCAATGTCGGCAGTCGGATGGAAACTGTAACTACGGCTGTATGCCAGGCTTCTATAGAGATGATTGCGAGATTTCTTGTGAAAGCACGTACTGCACAGAGGGAAAATGTGACAGAAACAGCGGTTTATGCTTAAGTGGTTGCGACCCTTACCATTACGGTGACAATTGTGAAGAAACTTGCCAAGATTGTAAAAATGGAGCATGTAATCAGGCCACAGGCTATTGCACAGAGGGGTGCCTCCCCGGTCGCTATGGAGACCGATGTCAGAGCACATGTCTGTCGTTATGTCGCGATAACACGTGCGAAAGTTCCGGCTATTGCTTAGATTGTCAAATATCGCCTAAAGGTCCCGATTGTCTCGAACAAGGTATAGCATTTCATGACGGTCATTTGTCGTTTTCTGGTGTGGTGTAATTATGGTAATATATGAAACACTTGATAAAAAAAAGTACAATCATAAGGTAAGTGATTTTGTACATACTGTTAAGCATAAAGCTCCGACAACATTTCAAGATTGCAGAAATCTTACAGCACAGTTTGAAAGGTAAGTTGCCTAGCCATGTTCTGATACATACTGTTTTGTTGTTGTTGTATTTTTAATCTTGTAGACGTGGAGCTGTGTGTGCACTCTAGGAGGTTTTTATTTTATCTTTTCGTATTAGACGTTTATTGTCCATTCTGTTTTATTCACAACACACTTTGCTTTTTGTGACTTTGCGACTCTGTTAGCGTAATATGTTGCTTCATATTTCTACTGATTCGTTCCTCTTTTCTCCTTTTTTGTCATTGATCGTGACGTCATCGCATCAATGACGTCATAGTCACGTTGATGTTACGTAAGAACGTTGCCATTGGCTGATTTCAGATTGCACTTGCGGCACGGAGTCATGTGATTCACTCGTACAGCGTTGCCAATGTCCGTTGTATACTTTTGGTACCCGCTGTGGAGAACAGTGTCCCAATTGTTTAAGTGGGTTGTGCAATAAATCAAACGGTGCCTGTACACTCGGGTGTTCTGACGGTTTTTATGGTCGTCTTTGTTTGGCGGAATGTTCCGAAAATTGCCGATCTTGTGATCGGTACAATGGATATTGTACCACTTGCGCCAAAGGGTTAACTGGCGTTGTTTGTCTAGAGACTTGTAATAAAGAATGTGCTGCTAACAATTTTGGTATGGTTGAGTGTGAAAAAAACACGGGGCGATGTGAGTATGGATGTAATTCGTTTTATTTTGGCAGTGCGTGTAATTATAGATGTAGTCATTGTATTGAGGGAGCATGTTCACGTGAATTTGGTGTATGTTCCTATGGTTGTCAAGACGGCTGGTATGGACAATTGTGTGAAAGAAAATGTAGCATCGGTTGTAACGGCACGAAAGATAATTTAGTCGGAGCATGTGAGCGCAGAGACGCTGTTTGCAAGCATGGTTGTCGACGTGGTTGGTATGGCGTCCTTTGCAACATAGAATGTAGCAGTAATTGTTATAATAGGAACTGTGATAGTGATGGTCTGTGTTTGTCTGGTTGCATTACCGGTATGTATGGTGCTCATTGCGATAATACATGTCCGAAAAATTGTCTATCCGGTAACTGTACAAATTCTGGATCATGTTTGGAAGGCTGCATTTTCGGATATTTCGGTCCAGCTTGCGAATGGGAATGTGTGACCGAATGTGGACACAAAAAATGTGACAAGCTTACCGGGGAGTGTAAAGGTATGATCTGAATTTACGAGGTGAGTTGGGAAGATAATCAAATAATAAATAACAGTTTTAAGAAAAGGAATTCATTTTTTAAAAGAAATGTTGGTTTGCGGTTACGCGACCCAAGTGTTTTTTACAGTGGATAGGTATGTAGATAAGCATTTTCTTGACTTTATATGCTTCTACTGGAAACAAGCATCTCAAATTTGTCGGAATTGCTAAAGGTTTTGGCCAAGGGATTTTTAATGAGTTGGTCACCTAACTGCAAACCAACAATTGTTTAACGTTGGCTTTAATAAGTCGATGTCCGTAGGAACAGTGTATTTGTTGGATAACGGATTAAGGAAATATGATATAAACAATTCATAGAAGGAATTGGGAATGGACAGAATTTATATTTATAGGGACTAGACACCGTGTGATGTTACAATTTTGAAATTTCATTGTCATTTGATTATAATTAATAGTAAAATCAGGGTGCATCACTGTTGGTGTCACTCAGAACAAAATTCCGTAGTTATGTCCCTATTTTAGACTGAAATTCTGGTTGTTTTGATTGACACATCTGTAAACTTTAAGTAAATGATCATATTTTGTATGGAAATTGTTTATCGTGGTAATGACATTGTATTTACAAGTATAGATAGTTTAAAGTTACGTTTATTACACACAATAAGACACGGTTTTAGTGAATTCTGAAAAAGAGTGAATAATCGGTTACATTAAAATACAGTGGAATTCCCCTTTAAACAATTTCCCCTCTAAACTGGACAAATGTTCTGGTCCTGACTTCATTACTATATATTTCAAAAATCCCCTCTATGGGATTGTGAAGTTCATGAACGAAACCCTTCGAGGCCGGGATTCGAACTCAGGACCCTCGGTTCAGAGGTCGGACGTTCTACCTCTAGACCACGATGCTTCCTGCATCTAGATATGTAGTCGACAAGACCACTAAATTTGTCCGAATCTATATGAAATCTGGATTAGAAGGGGTCAGGAATAGATTGGTTCTACTGTATATATAATATGTGTATATATTATCGTGTTTTTATTAAAACAATTCAGATCCAGTCACATTGAGACCGGAAGTTGAAGAAGCTGAACCAGAGCTAAGTATCGCTGAAATCATTGGAATATCCGCCGGATGTGTCGCCTTCGTCATCATATTTGTTATTGTCTTTGTCTGTTGTATGAACTACAAACGGTATGTTATCATCATCATCATCGTCATCATCATTATTGTCACCATCATCTTCATCATCATCATTTTAATTATAATTATCATCATTATTACATTTATCATTGTCTATTTAAGTACATTGATATATCGCGGTACATTGTTGCAGTAATTAAATGAGTTTCGTAGTACTAAAAACCGTTTATTAATGGTTAAAGAAGCTTCAATTTTTACAATACACCACAATGCATTTTCGTATCGGCCCACTAGTGTTGCGATACATTTCTTATCGCAAGTACCCAGACGATATCTACCCTCACCGATATCGCCGGCAATGAACATTGTGAAAATCATCGATACTTTGATACTATAAGTTGAATACCGTAGATATTTGATGATAACAACGTTTTTCGCGGGTTTAAATAATGTTTTCCTAAGTTAATGCAATCTTATACTTCATGAATATACATTCAAGAAAAAATGTTTTGATCGCACTAAGGTAAAACTATTAAATGCATTGCAAACTCTTACAAGCATTAATGAATATGTTTTACATTCAACTTTTGCTAACTAGGAAGAGAGAAAATAATCGTTCCAGACCTCCTCCGGTAACACATTTAAGTACATACGCAATTAATCCAATATGACTAGGACGACAAATTTATCTACCAGATGCCACTAGTTCTTCCTCCCAGTGATGTAAATTCAATGTTGAAACACTATGCATGCGTTCACCTTTCACTTAAGTGATTCGTGTAAAAATAAAGGTTTCCCGCCTCGCAGTGGAGAAATCGCGCGTTTACCTACACAGTGAGTGGTCACAAAATAGTTCGCACTCAGATTACTAGTGCACGCGTACACTTGCAGACAGTGATTTTGAATTATTGTTACGCATTACATTTACAGTGCATGCATTATCAAAGACACGGTTGATTTATTTTGGGAATTTTGTCATGGCTGCAATACTCTTCGTGACGTCATCACATCGTGACGTCATGGCAAACATATTTGAACGCTACAGTTATTCTTAAGGAACACGTTTTCCTGCAAATTTGATGCCATCATATTTTTGTTGTTATTTTTTGCTTCTTTTCAAATCAAAATTTAAAATGATATCGTTTTTTTACATTCATAAAAAATCTACACAATAATTAGCTCAGTAGGTCTTGATAGTGTTTGCTACTTTCACGAAAAGGGTAAACACGACAATTTCAGACAGCTGGTTGCAAAAGCTTTAATCTTTATAATGATGTCAGTGATTTTTTAAAAAAATGGTTAAAAGCCCTAAAGATGATATTTTTGTGATGTTTAATGATAACTAGAACATTGGGTTTTTAACGATTTTTCTTTTATTAATTGGGTCATTTAAATTTCTGATATCACTTATGGGAATAAAGTCACGTGTTGTCGATGTTCTATTTTTAGACGCTACGACGATGCTAAAACCGAGATCCACCTTCCATCGGACGTACTGGAACGGCTTTCTACCCACAGATCTTTACACAGTACCGTTTCTACGAACTATCCCGTGGCTGCAGTGGTCGGCGATCAAGATGAAAAGGATTTTGTCCTCTTTTGATGACATTTTATTATTTTTATTATTTTTGTGACATAATTAGCAGTCAAAAAGTGAAGTTTAATTCATTTGAGACTGGGATGGAAGGAAATAATGCTGTGTTTTTCGTGTAGTAGTATTTGTAGAAAAAATATTATGATGCCTTAATTTTTAATTCATTAGACTTAATAGAATTCGATAACTTTTTTATCTTAATTTTTATTTCAGAAAGTTTTATTCCGTATCTCGTCTAATAAACGCCCACATCCCAAATAAACGCCTCCGCCTTTTACGAGAAAAAAAAGAAAATTCATGACTCACAATGAATTCTCTCATATGTTTCCAAATTCGTTCAATAGATCACTTTAAAAAGGACGAAAGTGGGTGCGTTAATTGGGAATTATTCGGCGTTTTTTTCTTTTGTAAGAGTAGCTGATGTAGAGAACATAATCCATTGTTCATTAAGTATGTAACTTCAAAATTATGTTAAAACTTGTATGTGCTAAAAGTATATCAGTTAATAATCAGTTATAGTACAGTATAACCCCTGAAAATCGGACTCTCTGGAAACCGGAATTCTCTGAAAACCGGACTGTTGGTCCAGTCTGTAAAGGATCCGGTTTTCAGGGGGGGTTACTGTACTTATAGATTATAGATTAAGAAAACAAAATCACCATCTGACCCTGAGTTCAGGTATATTTTATGGTACTGCTATGTTTTCAAGGTCATTTATTTTGAAGTCAAGAAATCGTGGCTTTAAACAAATGACTGATTTTGGACAATTGAGCAAAATTGTTTAATGCGGACACAACAATAGAACATGTATATATATTTAGTAATACTTGAAAGATATATATTTTTGAGTTGACAGAAAATGAATGCATGCCAGGGTCAGTATGAGTTGGGATGTGTTATCTGTATTGTGTGTCCAGTAAACATGTATTTTTTGTTTGTTTATGTATCAAAATGTTGATTTTTTCATAATGATCTTGTTACCATAGCAATATGTTTGATGTACAAATTAATCATAAAATGTTGATGTATACAGCATTATGTATGTCAGGAATTTTTTTTATGAATGAAATGTTTTTGTGCCATACTCTAGCTTGTTCAGATACAGACAAATGTGTGGTCGCTAATTTCAGACAGATATATACTTACACGTGATTACCAGCTACAGTCAAACCTGTGAACAAAGATCACCCTTGGGAAAGACAAAATGCGGCCTTTATCGACAGATAACTTTTATTCGGAAGTCAGTTTGTTCTAATAATAATCAGTGATAGCTTTTTTCAAAGAATGGCCTTTATTTACAAAGTGATCTTTATTCTGAGGTGGCCGCATCACAGGTTTGACTGTAATTAAAGGCGGCCATTTTTTTACAAGTGGTCATTACATACAGGTAATCATTAATTACAGGTGGCTATCAATTACGTGTGACTGTTACGTTCAGAAGGTCAGCTTTTGTCTAAAGGTGGCTGGTATATACAGGTGGCTGTTATCTCTTTTCGTTTGACTGTACGTGTAAATCTGATACATGTTTATCATTACACTCTGAACGATTCTTTGTGGTGACCTTATATCAGTCAATAATAAGGGTTGTTTAAAAAGGATAGATGCGCTATCTTCTTACGTGTATATTGTATTGAATAGTGTGGGTTGTTCAAAATGTAGCAGATTTTATCTTATTACTCAAATTTATGTTCATCTACAATCATCAATAATGAGATTTATACAGATGAATAACTTTTCATTCGTTAAGAAAGTAATGAATTATTTCTTGTGTTTTGATGAATAACGAAGATTAGTATAAAGTTGTTTTTATGTTTACCAATAATGAAAATTAGTTGAGTATATCGTTTAAAGTGCTTGCTTTTTTACGTAAGATGTCAATATCCAGTCATCAAAATAACGTAAAAATATATTTTGTGTGAACATTCATTAGGTGTTTTATATATTTGTGATGGAAATTAATTGTTATTGTTTTATACTTATACTGCACCGTGTTCTGAGGTTCAAAGCAGTAATTGGCTGCCAGTTTAAGTATTCCTGCATCTGATTGGTTGCTTTCGACATCAATCTTGAAATTGTCCAATCAGAGGGCCGCTTATATGACTGGTATCCCAGTCAAGTTAAAAAAGCTTCAGAATTATCGTATTTAATCTTTAGTTTGTGCACAACTTAATTCACCGTTTTATTATTTTGAATGAAAGATATCTTTTAAGTTGTTTTTTTTTAGAAATTTGTTTTTCATTTATGTTATGCAGTAAAAGGTGTCTGGGTTTGTTGACCATGTATATTTCACTCTGTTAAAATACATGTACATAGTTGTTAATATTTCCGCAACGTGTATTTAAGACATGCGTGATAATTAAATAAGTATTTGAATAAGAAATACGAAAAACATAATTTTTCTATCAGTACATAAATCAGATATGAGTGCACGGCTCATTGTATGAACATGTTTTTAATTACTCCAAACACTTTAATTACCGAATATACTCAAATACATGCTCCTGTCCTAATTAAAGCATCACATTTTATAAAAACTCTCAGCATGAATATTTCATATTTACCAAAAACTCCAAAATAAATTACCTTGGCCTAATTTATTGTTCTCTTTTGTTGAAATGAAACAAAATTCATTAAATGCGGTGATTATCATTGATAGTCTATCTAATATATTCTAAAAAAGATAATTATTCAATAGCTTGCAGAAGAAATATATGAAATGTCACGTTTCGGGATATGTATATTGTGGGACATTCAATTGTATGAATCTATGTTCTTTATCAATACCAATTCTTGCCACTTATCTTTATGTTCTTACAAAAATTATCAACACAATTGATTTCATCTTTCAAGTGTTTTACCATCTTACTGCCAATCATTTCTTGGGCAATATTGATATGCTGCCTTTTTGAAAGGTCTTTGGAAGGTCACATGCTTTACGAGGTCACGTGGGTCTAGAAGTGACGTGCATTGATAGAACTGGTGCATTGAGAGGTCACGTGTATTGAGAGGGCTAATGCACTGATAGGTCACGCGCTTTGAGAGGTCACGTGCATTGAGAGAACTTGTGCGGCCATAGATTCAACAGTGAGGTAGACTTACATGCTGAAAGACCACATTATGCAAACATGGCAAAACGTCACAAAAGGTCAATTTTGTTTAATTGTTGTTTTATTTGTCTAACAAGATTCATTTATGCACTATAATTACGGGGTGTCTTTCTTTCTTATGCTGACTGTTTCGAATTCGGGTTTCCTTTGTTAATGGGCGCCAAATAACACAATTCTTTATTGAGTTTGAATATTGTAAAAACATTCTGTGAGATATTGTTGATTTGGTACCTTTAAGGTCTGGGTCCAAGGTAATAATTCTGTTGATTTGGTACCTTTAAGGTCTGGGTCCGAGGTAATAATTCTGTTGATTTGGTACCTTTAAAGTCTGGGTCCGAGGTAATAATTCTGTTGATTTGGTACCTTTAAGGTCTGGGTCCGAGGTAATAATATTGTTGATTTGGTACCTTTAAGGTCTGGGTCCGAGGTAATAATATTGTTGATTTGGTACCTTTAAAGTCTGGGTCCGAGGTAATAATTTTGTTGATTTGGTACCTTTAAAGTCTGGGTCCCGAGGTAATAATTTTGTTGATTTGGTACCTTTAAGGTCTGGGTCCAAGGTAATAATTCTGTTGATTTGGTACCTTTAAGGTCTGGGTCCGAGGTAATAATATTGTTGATTTGGTACCTTAAAAGTCTGGGTCCGAGGTAATAATATTGTTGATTTGGTACCTTAAAAGTCTGGGTCCAAGGTCCTTTATCTTGATACCGACCCTAAAGCTCCTATTTTATATTTTTACGTATAATGTTTCCAATTTAAGTATGATCAAACACGTATGTTATTAATTGCACGTCATTCTGATAAAATTACAGTGGAAAGCCTCTAAACAGGTTCCTCTATAAACCGGTTTCCCCACCAAATCGACCAAATGTTCTGATCCCAACTTTATTACTGTATGATTAAAAATCCCCTCTAAAACTGACATCCCCTCCAAACCGGCTAAATGACCAGGTCCCGGGTTCGACCGGTTTGGAGGGGTTCCACTGTAATGTACGTGCTGAACCTTTTAAAAGCTACATTTTCAAACCAATTTGAGCTTGGAGACTGTTCTCATTTTTTCATTTTTTTAACCTCGGGGTGCCTTGACGCAAAATGAGTTACGGGAACCAGTCACAAAGCAAAGCGGGAACCAGTCACGGAACCGGAATTAACTTATACATCCGAATTGTACATTGTATTTCAATTTATTTTGTTTTCAGTGCAACAAAGGACAAAATATCACATATATTTCTTATATTAAAACATTCATGTTTTTATAATATATATTTGTAGAAGTGACAGTTTGCAATACATATCATAATTATGAATAATAAACTATATTTACTTATGTACTGTCTTATTTTCAACTTGGAGACCAATTATAACGACTCTTATATTGAGGTGATCTTGTTATCATTAAAAATTAACGGGAAACGTGGAAAAATAGTTAATTTATTATCTATACATTATAATACAGTGCAACCTCTCTAAATCAACACCTTTTGTGGGAAGCAAAATTATGTTGTTGTTGAGAAGTTGGTGTTCTAGAGAAGTTAAATAAGTAGTTAAATCGTACTGTGGGTAAAAATCATGCTGTTGTTGCAAGGAGGTTGTTGCTCAAGAGAGGGCCGCTCTGGAGAGGGTTGCACTGTATATATTTATTATATTGTGATATAATATGTGTTATATTGTCACTATATTAAGAGGGTCTATGCATTGAGGTAGTCGCTATATTGAGATAATCACTATTATTAGTGAAGTTTTCGTTAATGGGGTGATTGCAAAAAATGGGTTGTACTGTATCATATAAATAGACCACAATCTAGATCGATTTTTTCACTGGTAATTAAGGAAGATATTTGATGTGAATTTTATCGTAATACGCATAAGTTTACCGAGATAATGGTTTTGTAAAAAAGAAAACTAGTTTATCTTACAAACCTCACTCACACACTCAAGTACGAACGTTTTCTGTAAAATACTGTTAAACATGTGAACAATGGCCACCTAAGAGAGGCAAGAACTTTAGAGTGTTTGTTTTGGTTTTTATGTGACAATTCCCAACAATTGTTGAGTTATAACCAGGTTTCCTTGACTGTATTCTAACCAGTGCTAACTTACCTTTCCACAAGGAGCCGGCAACTTCTTTTTGCTTGTACCTAATTTCTGTTCAATTCGCGCGTTAAAAAATCGCTAAAAATTAAAATAATGAGTATAACATACTGTGGTAGATCTAAGCTGGGGAAAATTAGATCGCAAAACTAGATTTTTGTTTAAAATCAAAAAGAATTTCATCAGCAAAAAAAACGACATACGGTATTACAGAGCAACCTCTCCAAATCAACACCCTTTGGGGGAAGCAAATTTATGCTTTTATTGAGAGTTTGTTGTTCTAGAGAGGTTAAATGAGTAATTAAATCGTACAGTGAGAAAAAATCATGTTGTTGTTGTTCCTCAAGAGAGGGCCGTTCTGGACAGGTTGCACTGTATAACAAAAAACGTGTGACTCTTTTCCACATGGGGGCTGTTATTCTTATACTTTTATTTGCGATAGAAATAAATCTATTCTTACAGTTTACAGATAAACAGAAAAAATGCATTTCTAAATAACTTTTATACTTGAACATAATACAATGAATGATGTTATTTATCAGCAATTCGCGAAACATCGGGTCTTTCTGTTAAACATCGTGTAGTTCCGTGAAACATCGTCCAGTTCCGTGAAACATCGTGTAGTTACGTGAAACATCGTCTAGTTTTGTGATGCCCGGAAAATTTACGAGACCCAAGTGACGATAATTATACTTATGTACAACATAAGGTGATTGTTTGGTAGTTTGTATTCAAAAACCGGGTACTAATTGGTAGTTTGTATTCAAAAACTGGGTACTAATTGCTAGTTTGTATTCAAAAACCGGGTACTAATTCGGAGGCCCACGGGCGGTTTCATTTAGTAATAGTTAGAATCTACGGACGTTCTTGTACCGCGGCGTCTACCACAGCATGAGCAGATACTTCCGTCACTACTGACGCTTCGGAGCTGAAATGGTGAGAAAAAAATCTGTTAGCATATGAAATGTCTCCGAAGTGCTAATAGAGTTCCAGGCCGTATTTTTTTTCACTGAGGTTTAACGTTGCACCAACAGCCAGGGTCATTTGTCGACTTCCCAGCATTAACAATGGAGGAAGACCCCAGATAGAACCACCGACCTTCCGCAAGCCAGCAGGAGAGCGTCCTGATATGTAAAATTTGGTCCAGGGCGGGATTTGAACTAATGGTAGTGTTGGTACTTACCAACCAGAGACCATAACCACTTGGCCACGGAGGCTCCTCTCAATGTACTTTAGGAAAAGCGGAGTTGCTTAGAGACAAACAAATGTCAGTGTAAAATTATCGTAGAATCCCAATGTAGGCACCATCTTCCGAATCCAAAAAACGCCATCTTAATATTGTAGTGGTTTTATCACATACATAAAACCTCGATAATGAGACCGCCTTCGGGACTCGAAAAATCGGTCGTTATGATAAGAGGGTCTCATTATCAAGCTGAATAATTGGGGAGTTATTGAAAGCTGGTCGGAAATAAGAGGTCGTTATAACAAGGTGGTCGTAATATTGAGGTGGTCGCTATTGGAGCTTATACTGTAATTCTATTCAGGGCAGGAAGCTACAATGGGAGTTTTTGTCAAATTTTCATAGAAGAGTATGACCTGCCGCGACCGGGATTCAAACTCAGATGACCGGGTTACTGTTTAAAGGAATTTTGCTTCAGGAGAATATGATACACCTTTTGATTGACAATAGAGTTATAAAAATGTATTAATTATTGCTATAAGGCGAGACATTCATTAAACCTCGGTTGACAAGAAAGAAAGATGTACTGTCAAACATGAACTATTGATCATCTGTGAATAAACAAATGGACACCTCGTGAAAAATGGTCTCCCCAAAAAAAGACCAAAATTAACCTCGGATTAAAGACGGATTACACATAAGCCATACACAAACTCTCCGTCCAATGGACTTTACTCGCATAATTGACTGTACTAGAGGGTGTATCGAGTCGCGACCGTGGTTAGTGCGTTAGTGGGTTCAAATCCTGGTCGCGGCAGGTCCTACCTTTCTATGAAAATTTGACATAAATGTTGAGTTTTCTCCATACATTGAAAAGTTGCCTGTCCTAGTGGAAGGGTAGTTAGTACTGGTTAATATAGAGTCCAGGAAAACTAGTTAGATGAACCGGCCGCCGTATATAACTGAAATATTGTTGCTAAACGGCGTTAAAATCCAGTGACAATGTCACATAAAAAGAAAATGCATCATTTTCCTTGGTGGGAAACCAAGATTTCTATGTTTATCTTGTTCGCTCGGATGAATAAAACGAAAAGCCAATAAACAATTTATCTATAAGGATGTAAACATTGATTTCAAAACAGTGAAAAAAAACCAACTAGTTGTTATGCTTTGTTTACGTAATGTCTATATTTAAACCATAAAAAACTCAAATTGTGTATTTTGCAATACACAATTTACATTGACATTCCATTTGCCGTGATAAAATTGTTGATATTTATTGGACAAGAGCGTAAATCTACGCATTTATATGTATTATTTGGCAAACATCGGCATTAATCGGCAAAAGTCGGAAGTATTAGGCATTACTAGTATTCGCCAATACTCGGTAAATATATTCAACAGGTTAAAAACATGGTGTGATGTCTCAAAATAAGAAATATTTCTTAAGTTCTTATAATGAGTTTTTTTTTCTATTAGTAACAAATTAGGAAGTTGTGACGGAGAATCTAGATATTTCATGTTTGATATGATAACGGGTATAAGGGTACAAAACTAACAATTTTTTGTTAATACAAAAGTCTCCAGACAGAATAAGAGTAAAAACTTAGAAAAATAAGAAATAAGAGTACACGTATTCTGTTAAAAGACTAATCAGTTGGTTTTACTTTCACAAACAACAAACAAAATCAGTTTATTTGTTCGAAATACGTTGAGAAAAAACTCTAATTTTAACGTTTACAAAAAACATTTTCATACCCACTGTACAATGTACTTACATTATCACTTTCTGACGACGTGGAATCTTCCCTGGCTTCAAGCATTGATTTCGTTGTAAAGTTGTTCGTTGCGCAGTAATTCGTTTCCATGGATACGGATCGCAAAAACTCTTCCCTTGACACACTCCTTCTTGGAGCATTCAAAATTTTCTTTTCCTTTGCTGGGATATTCATTCTTTCTCCAGGATCATTATTTTTTTCATCATCTTGTTCAGAAAGTTCTGTATTATTAGTCTCAAGACCATATTCATATCCGCCTGAAACAGATTGTAAATCGGCCGCCGACTGTCCCGGTGTCCCTAATGTAAAACAACACTTGTTTGTATCGCTTTGTCCATATCTACTACATTCACCCTCAAGTTCGCCTTTTATTCCCCTCATCCCACTATCTTCTTCCGATTGAGCAGTTCCGTGAATGTCACTTTCCTTACTGACACCGTCCGCTTCATATGTATCGGACATAACCATTTCTTTGTCTGATCCGAAAACAGAAGAGAGTGAACCAGCTGACGCCTTCGGATCTGAGGAAAATGATTTGACTTTTTCCCTAACGTTATTTAAGTCTGTTTGACAGACACGGTATGACTTCGCAGATTGTAGCGAACATGTTGAGCTTGGTAAATATCCCGAAAGTCTCTGAAAAAGCGTACAAAACAGAATCAAATCTGCCTCGGGAGTTAAAAAAATACTTCCACAAAACGGAAAATTCGTCTTAACCGACTTTCCCATAAGTTCAACTCAGCGTTCCGTACCAACAGTCATTTTCTCTCCTATTGTCGACCTCTGTTCCCAAATACAACGTAGATGCATCAAATGAATTGAATTTTACTCAAGGCAGAAATGTAGTCAAGTCTACAAGTACATGCTACTAGATCTTTATTTTTTTTGGGGGGGGGGTAATGACCGGTGCACACTTCACCTTCTGTTTATTGTATACAATAAAAACTCAATACTAAGACCACCTTCCCGAAAAATCGGTCTAAATATTGAGGTGATGTCACTATCAAGTTGAAATATAAGGGAGTTATTGAACGCCGGTCTGAAAATAAATGGTTGTTATGACAAGGTGATCGTAATATTGAGGTGGTCGTAATATTGAGGTGGTCGTAATATTGAGGTGCTCGCTATTTGAAGGCTTACTTTACCTTGAATTGAACTACATGTACAAAACGTCTACTTACGTTTTCAGACGTGACGTAACCACTGTCAACTGAAAACAAATAAATAAATTACAAGTTGGTAAAGTTATTTAACAATGAACAAGTACCAAGTGGAACCCACTAAACTGGTTCCCCTATAAACTGGTTTCCCTATAAACTGGTTCCCCTATAAACTGGTTCCCCTATAAACTGGTTTCCCTATAAACTGGTTCCCCTATAAACTGGTTCCCCTATAAATTGGTTCCCCTATAAACTGGTTTCCCTATAAACTGGTTCCCCTATAAATTGGTTCCCCTATAAACTGGTTCCCCTATAAACTGGTTCCCCTATAAATTGGTTCCCCTATAAACTGGTTCCTCTACAAACCGGTTTCCCCTCTAAACCGGCCAAATGTTCTGGTCCTGACTTCATTACTACATAATTAAAAAATCTCCTTTAAATTGACATCCCCTCTAAACCGGCCAAATGACCTGGTCCTGGGCTCGGCCGGTTTAGTGAGGTTCTACTGTATAACTATCCTATTAAAATTTTACTCAAAATGTAATTGTGAAATTTTGGAAAGTATGATATTGAAGCCCCAGTTATATTTGGGAGGTCTTTGCCAGATCACAAATCGGTGTCCATTTACGTATAAATCAGGCATGGTCCCTTAAGCATAAATCTAGAGTTTGGTCCCTTTAAACATAAATCTAAAGTTTGGTCCCTTTAAACATGAATATGAAACATAGTCTCTTAAAGCATAAATCTTAGGTGTAGTCCCTTAAACATAAATATCTAGTTCTGTCCCTTTATATATATCTCTAAAATTTAGTCCCTTTAAACATAAATATCGAGCCTTGTGCCCTTAAAGATGAGTCTGACATCTATTCCCATTTAGAAAAAGATCGGAGCCCAGTCCCTGGAGAGAAAATCTGAAGAATAGGACCTTTAAACATAAACACCAGTAGCGAGTCGAGTTCCTATAAACATAAATATCGAGTTTGATGCCTTTAAACGTGAATCTGGAGTTTAGTCCCTTTAAAAATAACTTTGATACGCTTACCTGTGAGTGCGCTTGGATTCTGACGTCCTGGTAAAAGGCGCGTTATTTCAGCATTCTGAAAAATACAACAAGGTATGAACATTTCAAATGAACGTCATGGGCATGATTTTCTGACTTAATACATTATATTTTACGGACGTCACGGAACTACACGATGTTTAACGGAAAGACCCGGTGTTTCGCGAACATAACTGCTGATACAATCAGCCTACAAAAACGGCCCCCAGTTGTTTCCAGACTCGGTCATTAAGCTTAACAATGGTAATGAGGTTTTCTTTAAAATGGTTTAAGTAATCAAGTATGTTTTTGATTGGTTGTTCCAGCAATCATTTTTTAAAAATTGACTAATAAGAATGCTACTCTCGGTGGTTGGTCGAAGTATGCTAAGATCTGATTGGTTGTTTCTGCGATGAATTTCAAAATTGACCAATCGCATGTCTCCTTACAGAGACTGATGCTAGAATTCAGCAATCTAGTGTCAGTATTTTGGCTTTGCAAAGACAATGTATCAATCATATACATTGCCTCGTCTACACAGAAACCGAACCAACTAACCTTTGGCAAAATGGTTTCCAAAAAGTCTGCAAGGTCATTGATTCTGTCGCTATTCTCTTTTACAAATTCCTGTATTTTATCCACAGTGCTTTTGGATCTTTTGTCCAACTTACTCATCAAGTCTTCTCCAAATATATCTTCAATACCGTTAATCGTCTTAAGACTTTGAAGAAAGCCCCTCATCT
Source organism: Lutraria rhynchaena (assembly GCA_008271625.1). NCBI lineage: Eukaryota > Metazoa > Mollusca > Bivalvia > Venerida > Mactridae > Lutraria > Lutraria rhynchaena. The sequence goes on from VIBL01000400.1 coordinate 86,677, forward strand.
GAATGATTTCATCATTTTCGCCCTCCATGGTTCTCACTGAACGAATAATAAATTAATAGAACGAAACGGTACAACCCGGACCACAAGACAGTGATTAATTCCGTTCTATTTATGAGAACGGGTTGTTTTGAATTCATCACTGACATTAAATTTCAACGCCATTAAATCATGCATGTGTATAGAGTTTCAATATCGATCAAAGTGAAATTTAAAACTTATGTAAAACAACCACAATAGACGTGTGTGATTTTTGATAAAATCTCGAGATCCAGCGACATGATACAGTTCAACCCCACAAAACCAGACCCCTTCCGGACAGATCCAAAGTTCGGATTTCTGAAAATTCAGGTTTTCAGAGAAGTACATGCATTTATCATAGAAGAGAAAAAAATGGGACTTGAGATATCGTCTGATTTTCAGAGAATTCCGGTGTTCAGGGAGTCCGGTGTTCAGGAAGTCCGGTTTTCAGGGGTTTTACTGTGCATTGAACAGATTTAAAAACCTAGATTTTGTATGATAATGATGTGGTTGGAGTTTGTATACTTCCTAAAAAGACTGTCACTGGGGTTTATTCTAACACCAACAGTCAGGGTCATTCGGTGATTTTTCTAGCATTAACTGTTAAGGAAGACGCGATGGGTACACACAGGAATGAATACCGACCTTCCGTACAGTATCTGGACAGCTTCCGTCACGGTGAAATTTCTCCGGTCCCGGAAGGGGTTCGAACTCACAGCGATGAGGGGTTAGTGTCAAGAAGCCTGATTTTGTTCTTTGATAAGAAACAAAGTATTGACGACATACATAAGTTGAGAATTTTTTTTTTGTTGAAAACACGATAAATCTGTCGTAATAACGAGGTGGTCTCATTATCAAGCTGAATTTATAGGGGAGTTATTAAAAACCAGTCCTAAAATAAGAGGTCGTTGTCGTTATAACAAGGTGGTCGTAATATTGAGGTGGTCGCTATTTTAGGTTTTACTGTACAGAATAATAATAATAATAAAACACACGCACACACATACACACACAACTACGCGTCTGCGCTTGATAAAGACCCAATTCAGACTATCAATTCAAAACTGCGTTCTTCATTGAAAATACACATATTTAAATGCTTTACATAATAGAGTAGCATTTTTTTCATTTCGTATCTGATATGAATTATTATACAATGAAAGCCCTATATTGGGCTATCAAATTACAAGTAAACACGATGATATACACAGTCGAAAATATCAAAAGCTTCAGCATAAACTTCCGTTTTGCATAAGTAAAGTGAATCCCCCAATCCAAACCTCTCTAATCCGAATTTCTCTAACCTAAACCTCTCTAATCTAAAACTCTCCAATCTAAACCTCTCCCATCCAAACCTCTCTAATTTAAACCACGCCCATCCAAACCACTCCCATCCAAACCTCTCTGATCTAAACCACTCCCATCAAAACCTCTCTGATCTAAACCACTCCCATCCAAACCTCTCTGATCTAAACCTCTCCCATCCAAACCTCTCTGATCTAAACCTCTCCCATCCAAACCCCTCTGATCTAAACCTCTCTAATCTAAACCTGTCTAATCTGAACCTCTGTTACCGGGTAACTAATCCAGCGCATTAACCACTGGACCCCGGTCGCGGCTTGATGTGAAAATATTATTCAAGAGTTACGAAATATATAATTCGTTTATATCTTATTCGAACGATGTTGTACCTTTTAATTAAGTTTTATTTATCATTATTAAATCTACAACACAAGGTTACATCCAATCATATAATTTAATTTTTGTTAATAGAGTTCGAGTTTAAAAATTGCCCACGGGTTGCTTTAATGTAATCAAAAGTCAAGTTAAAGAAAGAATGTATAATTATGATCTTTTAACATAACATTGTTTTTTTAAACCCCTTATTATGAATTCAAAGGGTCACGTGACCAACATTTTTTGTTTTGTTTTATGTGACTTATTGTCACTGGGGTTTAACACCGTTTTTCAACAATTTTTTAGTGATATACGGCGACCAGTTCACCTAACCAGTTTTCAAAGACTGTATACTAACCAGTACTGACTTACCCTTCCACATGGTGCCGGCAACTTCTCCACATATGGAGGAAAATCGACATGTTGTCAAATTTTCATAGAAGGGTATGACCTGCCGCGACCAGGATTCCAACCTGGATCTCCAGGTTACAAGTCCAGCACACTAACCACTGGGCCACGACCTCGATCGAGCAACAGTTGTTAAAAGAGTTTTTTCAGAAGAAGTCATGAAAACATACCTTATTTTTTCAATACAGAATCTCCTTAAATCATCTTCTCGAAATAACAAAAAAAATATTATCCGTGTCTCGATGTTGTCTGTTAATTACGATAATTGAACTTGTTTTCGATCGCACTGATCTTGTAATGCATCTGATAATGACAATGTCACATATTTTCGCGTCCTTTGTTTTATAACTTCCGGTCCATCATCCATTTAAGTTGAGTTATTATTTTTTTGTTAATATTTACATGTGAAAAGGTGGTTTAAGTATTTTGTTATACAGAGTACACATAGAAGCGTATTTAATGTCCTTGTTCTATTGAAAATCATCGAGAAAGAACGATTTCAAAGCAAAAATATCTATACGCAATTCGCGTTGTAGGGTCGAAGTAGATCGTGGCTGTTCATGTATTGATATGCCGGTCAAATTATGAAGAACTTTGTTCGTTCTTCGATGATCGCTCATTAGTCACTGGCGACCGTTATCTCAAGTTTGTGTGCATTTATCACCGCCAAACATGTAATTAAAAATACACGCCTACTCAGAACTATGACATAGTCTAAAATGGTGAATCAAGGTTTTTGCAAGTTGCTATCAGTTATTCAGTAAAGTCGCCCATCAAGACATAGAATTTTGATGAATCAAGCGCAGCGTTTTGTCATCATTATCTATATTTGAAACTAGGAAGTCTGTCCGAACCTATCAGTGACACGAATGTTCACTACTATACATTTTTTGCTAGAGCAATTGTGGTTTACAACATAATCAGTTTATCAAACAAACTTTAAATTTTAACGGCAAAAAAGTGAACCTTTATTCAGATAACAGATTTACATAACCAAGTTAAGTGTGGTGGGTAATCAGGTTTAGGGAAATTTCAAATCTAAATTGATAAAGTAACACCTCGATATAAAAACCACCTTTGGTATCCGAAAAAAAAGTCCAAATTTAAGGACAATAAAATTGTAACGTAGTTCAAAAACAGGGAGAAAATAATTAGACAAATGTAAATGTCCTTCTTTAGTAATAATAGTAAAAGTACAGTAGAACCTCGTCATTACGACCACCCTTGGGAACGTAAGGAATGAATCGAGATGATAAATATAAATACTGTCTTTACATAAAGGTGACCTTTATTTCGAAGTTAAATGGACCGATGTCTGATTAAGAGGTGGTCTGTGTTTACAGGTGGTCTGTGTTTACAGGTGGTCTGTGTTTACAGGTGGTCTGTATTTACAGGTGGTCTGTATTTACAGGTGGTCTGTGTTTACAGGTGGTCTGTATTTACAGGTGGTCTGTGTTTACAGGTGGTCTGTTTTTACAGGTGGTCTGTATTTACAGGTGGTCTGTGTTTACAGGTGGTCTGTGTTTACAGGTGGTCTGTTTTTACAGGTGGTCTGTATTTACAGGTGGTCTATATTTACGGTAGTCAATATATACAGGTAATCAATATTTACAGGTAATCTATATTTACAGGTAGTCAATATTTACAGGTGGTAAGTATTTACAGATGGTCTATATTCAAAGGTTGTCTATTTTCTCACAGGTGGTCTGTATTCGCAGGCAGATGGTCTCTATTTACACGCACTTTCTTTTTTCGGTAGCTCATATTTGACTGTTGTTTAAAACAAAATAAGATAAAATTAGACCATTCAGTTACTTTTTTAATTCTAACAAACATAACACAAAGGTCAATATGAATAAAACAAATTAATTAATTAATGATATTATATGTACATATAGAATTTACAGTAAAACACAGTTATAGTACATCCTGGCAGAGTGAAGAATCGGGTACAGTGAATTATTCATTTTTCCCCAAACAAGGCCATCTTTAGTCCGTTGTTAAGGACACAGTGAACTCTAGATACAAATAAGTAAGTATTCGGATCCCTAAGGATGCGCTATAACTGTGTTCTACGGTATCTGTGTATGGATTCATAGAACGTGAATCAACGACAAAACATGGGTGAATCAGTTTGATTTTCTGTGAATAGAATACATATAATTTTGCTAACATATTTAAACTTAACAGCTCACTATTGAACTTCAAAACAATTTACAGTCAAACCTTTTAACAAAGGTCACTTTTGGGAAAGACAAACTGTGGCCTTTATTGACAGATGGTCTTTATTCGGAGGTCAGATTGTCCTAAATAATCAGTGACACTTCACTGACTGGCCTTTTTTCACAGGGTCGTCTTTATTTGTAGGAGCCGCAAACACAGGTTGGACTGTATATGTAAAAAGAAAAGGTTAGCAAAAGTTTTAAGTCACAATGAAACCTCATATACGCGCATAAATGATTTATACACGTATTTGTATAGTATGATTTCAAATAAGGACATTAATTCAACAATGTTAGTTACTTGGTTAGTTGGTCACGTGGTTACAATGTCATGTTCAGGTAAACCATTTTTTTGCCTTCTTGTTCAACGATTATTATCAATGGGCAATTCGCGAAAACTGGTGAAAATAAACAAACAAAACAATTTATTTCACAGACGATACACTTTTACGACAACTGCATACGAACATTAAATAGCGCATGCGCAATTCTATACACGATAATGCAGCACCTAAACTGGTTCCCCTTGATTCTGTCCGCACAGAGACTTCTGTTGCGCTGCAAGACGGAACGGATACCAGTTTATGTGGCACCTGCTTAAATTTTTTTTTCACAATGAAAGGCTCCATGTGGCGTTGAACACATATTTTAGGCAGCACCTTGTTACAAATTCAAAGTTGTAGTCATTTTGCCAATTATGGTTATTGATGGCTTAAATGGACTTAAAATAATACTTAGAGTGTGTGTTTTAAATGACTTTTTAATCTGAAAGAAGCTATCGTTCAATTTTCGCATGAAACTATTATTATTATTTATTATGCATAAAACCGTGATAATTTCAAGGTCGAATTTTGCTAAATAAATCAACATGTTTACGTTGGTAAAAATCACCGAAAATCGTATCTTGCGGACATACAAATTTACGAAAACTGTAAGCGATACGAAGAAAATGGAATTACGGTATTAATAAGTATCCGGGTTCTTGATTAAAATATGATGACGTAATGCGCACGATAAATGACGTAGCACACAAGAAATGCAAGTGCGCGGAGATGAAACATCTTTACCAATGATAACCTTATCGTCATTTGAAGCAAGTAGCTTGTTTTCAGGTTAGGATGAAGTCTATGGATTTTCGTTTCATTCGTCGGGCTGTTCACATAGATAAAATTTTTCTGTCACGTGACTGAAGTTTGTCATGCACGGATCCAATGCGCAGAGGACGGTCTGCGAGGCGGCGCTTGTTGTTTGGACACAGTTGTACGATTTAATGCTGCTGAATCGACTTTCGTCAGAACTGTATATTGGCTGAAACCAAATCAAAACAATGGACTTAGTAGTACTGCATCAATTTGTTAGAAACAAAAATATGCGCAAACATGGCAGCAGGCCTTTCATTTGGCACTTAAACCATTTTGACTCTTAAAATCAGCTTTTGACTCTTGAGAATTTATTTGTACCAAAGGGTCAAATTTACATTGAACCAAAAAAGAAACTTTGGGGACTCTTCAAATTATCATCAGTCAAGGGTCATTTTTGACCCTCAATTTTTTACATCTAGTGAAAACCCTGGTGATAGGATATTTGAAATTCGTGAATCTCAATGCTTATATCAACTTATGAAACAAAACTACAGTCATACCAATGAACAATGACCTCCTTTGGAAAAGATAACATGTGGTCTTTATTGATTGATGGCTTTTATTCGGCGGTCAGTTTGTTCTAAATAATCAGTGACGTTTTTTTAAAGAATGTCTAATGTCATTATTCACAGGGCGGTCTTTATTCGGAGGTAACCGCAAACACAGGTTTGACTGCAACATGTGATCCCAAGAATGATCATTATAACAAGGTTATTCTGTATTTGTTTGCGACTGTTACCTAATACGAGACAAAAACTTTAGTCTATCTATTTCTCTTCCTGTTTTCGACCTATTTTGTTTCAACTTTTTTATTTGTACCTTGTACCTACATTATTAGATTACAAATTTCGTCAACTGACACATGTATCATGATAGATAGATATAGACTCATAAAATAATAGTCACATTTTTTTACAATTTTTAATTTGTTGTTCAGCACAGCTGGATGTCATGGATTTATAGTATTACCGCAAATAGCGACCGCCTCAATATTACAACCACCTTGTTATAACGACCACTTATGATTGGGCCTAATTTCAATAACGCTCCTATAATTCAACTTGATAATGAGACCGCCTCATTAGTACGACCGAAGGTGGTCTCATTATCGAGATTTTTCTGTATTTTTCATCAATCATCAAATATGTTGTCCTTTGAATGCAGTACAGTTTTTTTCAACAAATTTCTACCACGACTGGGATTTGAACCCGGATCGCCGGGCTTCAAGTCCAGCGCACTAACCACTGGACCACGGTTGATTTGTGTATATTGCAACAATCATAATATTATAATATATGTGCAATTGTTTCTGTTGAATATTGCAGAGTACGTATAGATCATTGTCTCGCCAACAGATTTGAAATATGAGAGACTATTTTTTTACTGAAACCATTGTAGGTATGGTTCCTGTGATAGTTTAAAAGTATTCGTTCAAACTACCTGCTTCTCATTGTCCGATTCTGATGATTCTGTATTTTCGGCAGCAGTCGGCTTAGACAAATCATTTTCGGTTTGAGTTTCCGCCGACAAAACATCCTTTTCTAGTTCGGCAATAAAGATACCATCATCATTAGGTTTTGAGTCGGCATTAATGAAGCGATTAAGCATTTCTTGTTTGTCCTCAGGGATGCTTCCTATTGGAGTACTAGGCACGACCATGGCGCTGCCTCGTGAGATTGTTGGACACCTTGAACCAATCTGATAAGATTTAAAACAGTAAGAAACAATTATGGTCAAACCTGCGCATGAATTCACTACTTCAACGCTAAGCGACATAGGTAGACACTGTCCATTACGACGTATACAACGAAATCTGGGTCATTATTAAACGGAAGTAATACATGTATGATATCGGGCATCATAAATCTTTATCGTAGAGGTAAAATAATTCATGTTCTTTATACACAATTGGTGCTTATACGGTATGCCCCTACCACGTGACTTTTCGGTAATACAGCAAGCAAAGTTTATAAACAAACCACAAGATTCGAAATCTTCAACTTCACGAAAGTTATTTCTTTATCTAAAACTGTGTTACCATGGCAACGACGTTGACGTATTTATTTCCAAATGTTTCAAACACTTACTGAGGATCCAAATGCGGAAGAGCCTACTCCACTGTCCCCTGAAATTGTTTAATAAAAATGTAACAACAGAACAATAATCAACACCCCAGTTAAACAGAGCCATTGGTGATAGATCGGTTGTTTTTTGCCAAATTATGGAGTAAACCGATGACAATGTATTGAAAACTGATATCACCAATTGGTCATCTGTTTTCCATCTATCAACTGCTATTGGGGAACTAATTCTGTTATCGTTTCGACGGTAATACATTTTTTCACAGGGGGTTTAACGCAGCACCAGGGTCATCTAGCGACTTTTCAGCATTAACGATGGAGGAAGACCCCAGGCTTATACCTGAGTAAATCCATTGACATTCCGTAGCCTAGCAGAACAGCTTCCCTACATGTGAAATTTGGCACCAGGTGGGATTCTAACACATAACAGTGAGGGGCTAGTGATTATTAGTCAGAGACCATAACCACTCAACCCAGATAATACATAGACATGTACTAGTTTCTCTGAAAGCTGAAACTCTGATTTAACTAGATTGAATGCTAAAACATAAGAGTAAAAAAATAATAAATAAATAAGTGTAATGAGATTTTGGTAAGACGAAAAAAATGTGCGCATCTAGTTAGCATTTGTTTTCATACATGATATAATATTATGTTACACTTTAGTTAAATACTGTAGAATTAAAAAAAAAACAGTGGGTATTAAATTTATGTTTATGTAACTCTGTATATGTAGGGGATTTATTGTTTTTTTTTGTTTTGTTTGTTTTTATGCGACTTATCGTCAATGGGGTTTTTCAACAATTTTTCAGCGACCGGTTCACCAAACCAGTTTTCCTGGACTGTATACTAACCAGTACTGACTTACCCTTCCACAAGAAGCCGGTAACTTCTCCACATATGGATAAGAGTATGACCTGCCGCGACCGGGATTCAAACCCGGATCTCCGGGTTACAAGTCCAGCGCACTAATCAGAGGACCACGGCCGCGGCCAGGGGATTATTACAAATTCGCCAGAGAAGGGGAAAAATAGGGAAGCCACCTGAAAGAGGTTGATTTTATTGTAAAAGAAAGATTAATATTAAATTATAAAATGTTCTCATAATTGCGCAATATTTTCAAGATATGGTGTAATGAAGTTTTAGTGTACAGTGCAACCTCTCCGGAGCGGCCCAAGCAACAACATCTCTTCAACAACGGCATGATTTTTCAATTTAACCTCTTAAAAACAACATGTTTTTGCTTGTCCCAAAGGGGGTTTGCTTTACAGAGGTTATACTAGCATAGTACAACCTCACATGGTCGTAATGTTTAGGTGGTCACTACGTAGTGTTATACTGTAAATAAAAAGACCTTGTCATACGTACCGGAAGTCTTTTTTCGCCGGCCTGGCTGTTCGCGCATTGGAATGCCCTCACCCTGCGAATAATTATGATTGTTTTTAAATATTATTAGTTCGTTTTATTGAATTCCTTATTAATACGTTACCCGTCCCTCCCTTTAATGTCAAACCAGGAAGTAAACAAAATTATTCCCGCAATATTCAACGATGTTGATGCGCACTTTCGTCTTGACAAAATTATACACACATGCAAAATTGTATATAAATTATGACTAGAATCAACTGCTATATACAATGCAACCTCTCTTGTGCAAAAGTCGTCCTTTGACAACAGCAGGATTTTTCCCACCGTACGATTTAATTATTAATTTAACCGCTCATTAGTAACAACCTCTCAACAACAACAACATAAATTTGCTAGTCCCAAAGGGTGTTGCTTTGGAGAGGGTGCATGGTAAATAAACATTGTTTATTTACAGTGTAACCTCTCCAAAGCGACATGAACCAAGATCGTTATCTAACTGTTGACAATCGATTATCAATTTTTAGTTAAGAGTTAAACCCCAAATTTGATGCAAAGGGAGCAAACTCCAATTGAATCTTTTTGTTATATTCGAATTTGATATTCAGGCGGACAAAATATTTCAAACATTTTTTTTGCCCAAATGGTGGCATTAATTTAGAGGTTTGACTTAATGGATTTTCCGACTTGAATCAGCCATCAAATGACACACATATTATACTTTCTGTTATATATTCTTTATACATTTTCATATTTAAACTGGTCCCTGTTCCATGTTGCAGTGCACCAAAGTAGTTTCTGTACAACCAGAGTCAACGGGAACCAGTTTACTCCCACCAAAACAACAATTATCTCCCTTTGTACACAATTTTCATACCTGCTTCTGTAGTATCATCTGTGGGGAATTCCTGATCTCATTCACTCGTTTCACCGTATCTAACGCATTGTCTAAACACGCCTTCAGTTCGGTTACTTGCTTGTAAAAATCGTCGTGAAGAGGGCTCGCTTTGTGACCTTCCAACAGTTGAGTAATGTCGCACTTCATTGCAATATTCTCGACTTGATGACATAGACTGGTCACCTCGTGCGCAAGAATTACGTCATAGTTTGACTCTGTATTGTTGTTGTCCATTTTTATCTGAATAAAATTTTTTTCTTATTCACAATACATTTAAATCTGTATAAACAGCAATTTGTGTGTTCAGAACAATTGAACATTGTCTCTTCAGCCCGCCTTTACTGTGTGAATAAACACTTGATAAAAAGTATATTGTGAATAAACGTCTTTCGTCTTCCCTTCCTTGGTCGGTTTTTATTCACGGATTCGACTGTACACATAATACAGTCAAAACTGTGTTTGCGGCCACCTCTGAATAATAAATAATAAACCCCATTCTTTGAAAAAAAAACGTCACTGATTATTTAGAAAAAAGACCACCGAATAATGGCCACCTGTCAATAAAGGCCACATTTTGTCTTTCCCGAGGGTGGCCTTGATCACAGGTTTGACTGTACCTTCATAGAAAGACCACATTTACAACTAAAACAAACGATTTGAATAAATGAATAGGGAGTTGTGGTTTCGTTATAAACTTGATAAAAAGAGGAAGTATTGGAAAAACGGTCTGAATATATCTACCTCTTCATATCTCATTAATAGAATCTCATTTGGCAGGTTGGGTTAAGCTTATTAATACTTTTGAAATTTTAAAATTTCATTTCTCAGAGTCAGTTGTAAAGATATAGGGAAAAGCGGTCTGCAAAATATTCAGGAAATTTAATAAAATTCATTTGGTTTCCACAACATCGTGTATGAAAAGTTTGACTCAGGAAGAAGGAAGATTGGTTGAACAACTCATCCAGGAAGAGCAAAGGACGAGGAATTTTTCAAATTGTATGCGAAAGTTGGATATTTGGCATGTCAGTGGGGTTAAATGTCGTACCAACAGCCAGGGACGTTTGGAATTTTTCCACTTTTAACGGTAGAAGATGACATTAGAGCAAACACCGGCCTTCCGTAAACAAGCTGAACGGCTTCCTCGTGTGTGAAAATTGTCTGGTCTTGAGTGGTATTCGAACTCACAGCGGTGAGAGACTAGTGATTGCTAGTCATAAATCATGACCATTCGACCACGGAGGCCCTTGTTTGAAGTGTAATTGGTATTTTTTTCTGTTTCAACAGAATACTTTGCTAAATCAGAACAGTAAATTCATTTTCCATCCCCATCACTCTCAGTTCATTCCCTTCACTATCTGTCCCGTTTCATCTCCTTCTTTCGTCTTCCCTCTCTCTCTCTCTCTCTCTCTCTCTCTCTCTCTCTCTCTCTCTGTCTGTTCGGTTATTTTCTTTTCTGACTTCTGTGGGTTTTTTTTAAATTTTTTACCAAGTCTGAGTTGTACTTTCACGTTCAACGAAACTAGTTTCATAAGTCATAACAATTTCCATCATTTAGCCTGGTTCCACATCACGAACGATTAAAAAAAATTGTAAAAAGTTTCACCAAAAAATACCATAATACCTCGCTTGACGATCACCTTGATATTACACTTATTTTCTGACCCTATTTCAATATTTCTTCTGTATTGAAACTTATTAATGAAACCACATTAAAATTAAGACTGGATTTATTTCAACTATGAGGTGGCTTAACTATCGAGTTTTGACTGTGTGAGTGTCGCCTGATGAACCTAAAAATGCTAATCCTTCTATCTACTGATATCTTCACGAGGCACTTTTTTATTCACAGCACCTCCTGTCCCGTATTATAAGCTGATCTGGTACGATGTAACAACTTCCTAGTTCTCATTGATAAAAGAATGTGGGTGATAAACATTACTTTTTTAACAGATCTAATCTATTTACTGAATATTGCTGATTATCGCCGAAGATTACCGAATATTACCGAACAGTGCCAAAATCCTGCCTTATTAAGTATTACAATTGTCATAATATATTTATAATATAATACTTGATGAAAATATAAAAAATGAAAATTGTACAAAAGTATACACTGGCCACAATTTTATCATTTTTGTTTCTCGGAATGGCTGTTGTGACTTTTTGCCACTTTTGTTTTTCAAAATCAAAATAAAACGCTATTGCAATAAAATGTTAAAATATCGCATTCCGCATTCCGATTCTAGAGAAAAAAAATTATTTATAATTAACTCAGTGTTAATAAGGTTAGGGGACTTGACACCACTTCCCCCACCGAAAAAAATCTAATTTATAGATTTACGCATACATATTTTCTCCCTATAAGAATGTGTCAGCATTTTTAATATTTATTCTGAATATCTATTTTGTAAGCTAGATATTAGCGTACCAGGAAGCAATCTATAAATACCATTTTCTAGTGAGAATTTTTTAATTTATACCCTACTTCTATACACCTGCGAACAAAGGACACCTGTCTACAAAGGACACTTTGGATATTTTCCGCAGGGTGTCCTTCGTACGCAAGTTTGCCTGTGTACAGGAAAAAATATCCGCCTTCTCCCAGGAGACTGGTCTCTTTGGTTTTAATATCATTATTCAACATTACTTTATTATTTTATTACCTTCATATCTGCAGGGATTAAATTACCCACCCTAAACCAAATATTACATGTGAGGAAGCTGTCCAGCTAGCTGACGGAAGGTCGGTGGATCTATACAGGAGAAAACCTGGGGTCTTTCTCCACTGTTAAAACTGGAAAGTCGCTGAAAGACCCTGGCAGTTGGTACGACGTTTTAGCATAATCAAAAGTGAATATATGTCATTTATACGCAAATACAGCGAGGTTATAAAAGTTATAACTGGGCTCAAAGGTCTCTTTTTTCCTTTTTCCATAAGAATTATGATCAAATAATGCTACTAGTATTTTACCTAAGTTTGTTAGCTTATTTAATCTACATTGAGTATAATCTTTAAACAGGGGGGTACCAGGTCCAGTGGTTACGGTCTCTGACTAGTAATCATTCGGGGCCGTGGCCGTGGTCCAGTGTTTAGTGCGCTGGACCTGTAATCCGGAGATCCGGGTCCGAATCCCGGTCGCGGCAGGTCATACCCTTCTATGAAAATTTGACAAAATGTCGATTTTCCTCCACATGTGGAGAGGTGGCCGGCTCCGTGTGGAAGGGTAAGTTAGTACTGGTTAGTATACAGTCTTTGAAAACTGGTTAGGTAAACCGGTCGCCGTATATAACTGAAAAATTGTTGAAAAACGGCGTTGAATCCCAGTGACAATATGACACATAAAAACATAAACAAAACGATAGTTAAATTTACCTCTTAAATGATATATCCAAATTTACCGGGTATGTTTACGTACAACTATTTAATATTTTTTAATATGAATATTAAATGACAGTCAACTTGAAGCGATCGATGACATAATTATAAGAAAATAGAAATAAAATGAAAAGTGACAATATTTTAAGCAAGTTTCGACATTGGTGATTAAACACAAACTAAGCACTTATAAATGATTTCACGTATCAAAAAGACAAAGTAGGTGCCATAAAAACTTCCTTTTAATTCTGGATTTACTTATTTTAATAGAAAAGAAACTTCCGTGTATTAGTCACACTGTTAGATATATCTTTGCATCTTGAGAATGCAGTAAATATACGAAATATGAAATAGGCCAAGCAAAAATTAATTGTGTTTACTGTTACCCCACCCTAAATTTTCTAACAGCAGAATTAAAACTACTTGAGTATTTAGGAACGAATCGTTGCTACAAAGTACGAAAGGTACGCTTAGAAAAAGGAAGTGGAAAGTTTTTTTCGACCTACCTACATTTGTATCGTTTTGGTTAATCAATTTTAATCATGACCACTTACATCATCTGCATATTACTATATAGCCTTATCGACTGTCCAGGGATTCATTCGATAAACTTCAGCTACATTTTTAAGGCCTGAAAAGATATATGGGGTACAAATATCTTACGAATAATCGTCCGAGAATAATTTTCCAACCACAGCAGATAGACCACAGTCAAATCTGTAGGAAGGGGCGGCCTGGAGGTGAGAAATATGAGGGTTGATAAAAAAGTTCGTAAACTGAGTTCACATATTTATAGTACGTTGACTTAAAAGACATAAGTATGCACACCAATAGGTTGTAGTGATAATTGTTTGCAAATAACAAAGGTCAACTTTTATAACGAAGGTCACCATGTGAACTGAGGTCACCAGATGCACAAAGGTCACCAGGTACGCAAAAGTCATTAAGTTCACAAAGGTCAACATGTGAACAAAGGTCAACAGGTAAACAAAAACTGCTCCTTAAAACACATTAAATGACATAAGTCACACAATAAACGATTGAATAAATATTTATCAGTTTAAACGCATAAATAAACCTTTGAATAAAGACTAACTTTCCTTTCTCCATTGTTAGACTTTTGTTTATAGATTTTGTTTCATTGTAAACGTTGATAGAATTGATGTTTGTTTACGTGTTACTAAAAATAGAACTGGAAAAACCCCGAGATATTAATAAACGCCATCTACGGTCGACCTACGATGTTTAAGTTCGTAAAAAGTGATTCAGCGGCAGTTGAAATTATCATCTTTCCAGATTTCCGAACCTGGCATGACATATATATACTGTGTCCATTAAAAGGAAAACAATAGTTTCCCGCATTAATTATTCAGAAGCGGGCTGATGACAAGTAGATATTGTTCCAAGGAACAAACAATAGATTAGTAAATGGACGTAACAATTGTATCTTGGTAATTGTGGTCAGCTGGTTCATATTTTTATTCCGTGTTTTCGTACTGAAAATGACATCAAATGAGTTTCGCATAATATTGTTCAATAATATTCCTTATCTATGTTCAATATTCAAGGAAAGACAAATGTGGCCTTAATTGACAGCTGGTTTATATTCGGAGGTCAGTTTGTTCTAAATAATCTGTGACAGGTTTTCAAATAATGGCCATCATTCACTGGGTGGTTTATATATATATATATAAATTTTATCAACAACAATAACAACAACAGTGGCAGCTGCAACAACAACAAGAACGAAAGTAAAAACAACAGCAGCAACAAAATACATTGTTCTTATCACCATGACAACACTATAAAGAATACATCGGCCATCATCACCATAACAACAATGATATCAACAACAACAACAGCGATGATGTTGACAATAGCAATCAAGTGAAATCACCCTGACGTGTTTTTTTGCAAATTAGAAAAAAACTTCCGCATTCGTAAAGATAAGATTACAGTCAAACCTGTGAACAAAAGGCCATCCTTGCGAAGGACAAAATGTGGCCTTTTTCGACAGATGACCATTATCCCCCCTCCTTTCAGTAAAATGGCTTGTCACTTTTACTACTGTCAGTCGATCGTTGGCACACCAAACCTGTGAACAAATGCCACCCTTTAGGAAAGAAAACTTTAACTGCACTTTTGAAAAACTGTCACATAATCGTTATTTCTTTGTTTTTATGTGACTTATTGTCACTGGAATTTAACGCCGATTTTCAACAATTTTTCAGTTATATACGGCGACCGGTTCACCTAACTAGTTTTCCAGGACTGTAAACTAACCTGTTTTAACTTACCCTTCCACATGGTGCAGGCAACTTCTCCTCATATGGAGGAAAATCGACATTTTTGTCAAATTTTCATAGAAGGGTATGACCTGCCGCGACCGAGATTCGAACCCGGATCTCCAGGTTACAAGTCCAGCGCACTAACCACTGGACCGCGGCTGCGCCTAATGGTTATTTCTGTTCGCTTCCTAAGAGCAGGTCATAATTACAGGGAATTCCCGGGAACCCGGCAAATAAATCCGAGGTCACTATAACTTAGTTATATCCTTTCCTTTGTTCAATGGTATCGTTTCAAAGGGATAGAAAACTCAAATTTTACTATCAATCCTCACGCTTTGCTTCATAACACGACACCGCCATGTTAATTAAGTGACTGGACTTTGTATTAAAACGGCAAACAAATGAGGAAGCGTATCGCTGGTTAACCTTCAGGTTTGTCTATTTTTTTCATGGTTTATTAATTCTCTTTAAGAGTTAAATTTTTACATAAACTGTAATGCAACATAAGCTTAAGATTGTATACGTTATAAACAAGTATTCGTAGTTTTTTTTTTTTTGTTTTTTTTTTGTTGTTGTTTTTTTGTGAGGAACGAATTTTGAACGGCTCAAAACATTCTCTCGTCAAATACGCTTGCATACGTTTATAAATACGATTTTTACGCACCTTACGTTTCACATTACGCTTTTTCACGCTTTGTGTCAATTTCAAAACGTAAAGTTTGCGAGAGTCCGATGGGACTGGAGCACAAATAATGATACAGCTAGCCATTAACTCACGAGTTGATCTTCATGCCGCTTTGAACGTCGCTGATGAAAAGCAAGAAGGCGCCAATTTCGGGATTAGCTACAGTTAGATATATGTACATATGTCTTTTATTTGGATCAAGATCACGTCGTGATAGACATCTTTGAAACTACAGTTGTCATGACAACGATGTGATTATATCAGTGTAACTTAAATCTTTGCTATCAAATACAAGGACAAAAATTCATATCCAATTTCTATGTCTAGAATATATGTATAACGGCCACTTATTTGAGGACCGACTCCTGGAGATCTGGGTTCGAATCCCGGTCGCGGCAGGTCATACCCTTACATGAAAATTTAACAAAAATGTCGATTTTCCTCCATATGTGGAGAAGTTGCCGGAAAACTGTTTAGATGAACTGGTCGCCGTATATAACTGAAAAATTGTTGAAAGTCGGCGTTAAACCCCCAGTGACAATAAGTGACATAAAAACAAGCTTAATATTCACATTTGATCAATATTACAATCACGTACTTTTGGATGTTCATGAATTATTTCCTCTTTATAATGATAAGGCCACATTAATTAATAGCATACTTAGACACTTTTGGATCTACATGTGATCATAACTCCGAAATTATAGGTTGGGTGACCCGTCATATGTAAAATACAGTCAAACCTGTGAACAAAGGCCACTCTCAGGAAAATCAAAACGAAACCTTTATTGACAGATGGCCTTTATTCGGGGATCGATTTGTTCTAAACAAGTCTTTTTCAAAGAATGACCTTTATTTACAGGTTGGGCCTTATCGGAGGTGGCAGCAAACACGGGTTTGATTGAATGTAGGAAAAATAAAGTTTATGTTTGTATACAAAGTAAATATCATCATAAGGAATACAACGCAACTTCTCAGAACCGGACCTCTTTAAACCGGACCTATCTAATCTGTACCTCTCTAAACTGGACCTATCTAATCTGGATATCTTGGGAAACTGAATTCGTGTGGAAGTAAATTGTACATTATCGATTGATGAAGAAAATGCATTAAGTTTGTACACAATACGAATATGTTTCTACCAGAGGTTACTGTAGTTAGTGAGGAATAAATGCCTTTCATCGCTATAGTGACTAAAACAAAGAAAAAATTCATTAAATCAATGCCATGTGGTCTCGTTTTGTGATTCAACGACTATTACTTACATATGTAAGTCTAGTTTCAGATTAAAAGTCGAATGGACTCAAAAAAATGACAAAAGTAAGTGTGACAGACCCTGTCAACGGTCGAGGTTTTAGTCCACGTAAGATGCTGGCCATTTGTGATCAAAACAGATTTGTAAAACATACAGGTTCCGTCGCTTTCATAAGGACCTTGTTAGTAATCGCAGGTGTGGAACAAAATCCTGGTCCCTCAGGTTAGTAATGTATGCAATTTTATTACTTTTACAAGTAAAGCGTTGCTTGAACTTTGGCAAAGCTTTCCAATCATTGGGGCTTAACGTCGCAACAACAGCCACCGTCATTTGACGACTGTCAAGCTTTCATGGTGGAGAATGGCCAAAGGCTTGCACCTGGATAGAACCACCTACTTTCCGTAAGCTAGCTAGAGAGCTTCCTCACATGTGAAATTTGGTCCCTGGTGGGATTCGAACTCACAGCGGCAAGGGGCTAGTGATTATACAAGTCAGAGAGCATAACCACTCAACCACAGCTGCCCTAGGCTGTCCAACTGGCATATTGATAGAAAGGTACAGAACTATGAAAGATTCTAAATATAAACATCATCATATTACCTTGTAGGTCTACTAGCGTATGTTTCTAATCACAGCTTAAGTGGCTACAGTGCAACCTCTCCAAAACAACACTCTTTGGGACTAGAAAAATATTTTGTTGTTGAGAGGTTGTTGCTCTATAGAGGTTAAATTAGTAGTCAAATCGCACATTGGGAAAAAGTCATGCTGTTGTTGAAGGGAAGTTGTTCCTCAAGAAAGGGCCGCCCTGGATAGCTTGCACTGTAAATGAAAATTAACGTACGACCCATTTTCTATTTTGTTGAGTGTTAAGCTGACGTACTTATGAGCAGGTCACAACTTAAGGAGACCTTGTATCTCGATACGTTCCTCTTGCACTCACACCGTTAGTGGGCCAAAGAAAACTTTTTTTTCAAATAGACCCACATAAATGTAACCTAACTGTGATATAGATAATGTAGCGTCACAGCGCGGTTTTCCCGAGTGTTAGGTCCGTATAAAGATATAATTTTCCTTATTTTGTCCGTTCCCTTATTTTACACCCATACTAACCCAGTCCTAACATTTTGTTTTTATTTGATATCCGTTTAATACTTTCCCAAGGTCTATACAAGTCTTGTTATGTAGTAATTATGTTACCATTTTTTTCAGTAAAATTCGTCTTCCGGTACCAATACCTTTTGATCGAGGTGGGTACCCAGTTACTGAGGACATTGTTCGATAAAACGGTCGGTAATGACTTTATGGGACATTTAAGGAGAAATCCGGGTTTGAACAAACAACTTAAGTATTTGGTGAACAATAATATAGTAACAGATGAACAGAAGAAATATCTGCCACCAATTGACAACACACCAACCACATCAAATTTCGATATTTCCCTGATTGCCTGTCGCCTGAGAAATGTATGCGGCCTGCGGGATAGAAAAGATCAAGTGTGGATAAATCCAGCATCCGGGGACTTCTCTGTAGAGGCAGACATCGCAAGACTGAGAGGATGTCGTAATAATGTACGTGCAAGTACAGTGCAACTTCTCCAGAGCAATACCCTTTGGGTGAAGCAAAATTTTTTGTCGTTGAGAGGTTGTTACCCCAGACAGGTTAAAATAATTGTTAAATCGTACAGTGGGAAAATCGTGCTGCTAGTGAAGGGAGATTGTTGCTTAAGAGAGGGCCACTCTGGAGAGGTGGCACTGTATATAATTCCTGATTAGTACCATACTTAAAAGTTTTAGTTAAGAAATAAATAAAATAAATTCCTGGAGGTAAAACCTCAAATAGCGATCACCTCAATATACGACCACCTTTTTGACGGCTATTTATTTAAGGACTGATTCCTGGAGATCCGTGTTCGAATCCCGATCGCGGCAGATCATGCCCTTCTATGAAAATTTGACAAAAATGTCGATTTTCCTCCATATGTGGAGAGTTGCCAGCTCCTTATAGAAGGGTAAGTTAGTACTGGTTAGTATACAGTCCAGGAAAACTGGTTAGGTGAACCGGTTGCCATATATAACTGAAAAATCGTTGAAAAAAGGCATTAAACCCCAGTGACAATAAGTCGCATAGAAACCAAAAATCAACAAGGACTGACTATTGATAATTCATCTTCAAGTCAAATTAATAATTAGACCACCACAAAATTACGACCGAGTTTTCGGGTCCCGAAGATAATCTCATTATCGATGTTTTATTGTGTATACTCTACTCTAGAAATAATGGACATTTGTCTCCACGCGTGAGACTCAATGATACACAAAATAAAGTGAAAAATATACAAGTCATCCTGTCTTTCATAAAGCACTATCTTGCCCCAATTTCCCAAACCTAAAACCCAGCCAACGCATAGGACCGTAGAAGACAAATAGAGAGTAAACAGTGTCTCCCGGAGGGTAACAAACGAACCAATGAGTAACCATGGAAACCTTTTTTGTACTGTAGCTTCAGCATAGAGGAAGTGTTTTCATATCTGAAACTGAATTCACAGATAAATGGAATGAATTGTGTGATGTAAGTATCGTACAGTTCTGTTTGCTTTTATTGTCTACTACATTTTACCGAACAAAGACATCGTCGTCATGTTGTACTGTATATAGAACAGCATGATTTTACTGCCGCGACCGTGGTCCAGTGGATAGTGCGCTGGACTTGTAACATGGATATCCGGGTTCAAATCCCGGTCGCGTTGGGTCATATTCTTCTATGAAAATTTGACAAAAATGTCGATTTTCCTCCATATGTGGAGAAGTTGCCGGCTCCTGGTAGAAGGGAACGTTAGAACTGGTTCGTATACACTTCAGGCAAACTAGTTAGGTGGACCGGTCGCCGTATGATATTGAAACATTATTGAAAAAAATGGCGTTAAACCCAAGTGTCACATAAGAACAGACAATTAAACAAACTTGAAGTATAACAACACGTTTTATCTTGGCTTTAATCTGCACAAAGGCACAAAGAAATGCATCATGTAGTCGTGACGGATTGAATCGATTTATCTCCTTAACCATTATTGTCCGCGTTATATTTGATATGTAATAATGTTCTATTGTTCTACAGTTTGAAATATAAATCTACATTCTATTGTTTCGTGATCATTCATTATGTAAATTTGTCATAGGTCGTCATAATGTAAATTTGTCATAGGTTGTCAAAATGTGACTTTCTCATTGGTTGTCTGCTTCATTTCTGGCTCATGTGACCTTAATTTAAATCCAATATGTGTCAATTGTTGCCGTTCCATATTTAACGTATTTGCTAGTCATACAATATGATAAAATGTTAGTTTATTTTTATGGTCGATTTGAAGCAAACAACAAAGCATTGGCTCATGGTCGAGGTTATATTCTCCACACGTGTTTTACAGATTCTTAACAGACTAAACACTGTTTGTGGAATGACTCAGTTATCGTCTTTAATTGACGATGCTGAAAACAAAGACATAGACGAACAATTACAGAAACGTCACAAAGAGGCGATCAAAGCTTGGGATGAAATGAGTCACAAATTTGAATGTGATATTAAGGACATCAAAGATGATGTATCACAGTTGAATAAACGAGTGCATGATATAGAAACAAGAGAACTTGAGTGTCAACAAAGAAAATTGGACAATGAGACAGGTAAAGTGTCAAGAAATCGCCAACAAATCACGGGAGGTTCATTTAGATAGTTGTCCACCTGAAAATACACTTTCGGCGAAGAGCCCGGCTATATAATTAAATTATATTATTAATCAGCGTTGCTAATTTGCTTTGTTTGTGTTTGTTTATGATGTTAATTTATAATGACTGACAGATCTGTTCTGGCAGGCTGGTGGATATATTTTTCAAAGAAAAAAAAGAACATATCTCATAATATATCATGAATAGTTCTAAAAATCTTATCAGCGTTTTGGACTGTTTTTAATTTTTAAGATTTTTACTTCAGTTTATTCAACGTTTTAGATATCAAAGAAATTCTGAAGAAAAATTACCTAGAAAATTGCCGCACGTTGCAAGTCTCACCTACATGTGGTAATGATGAAAGCTGCGTCGAACTTCTAACATTTTATAAACCTCCGACAATGCGTTACGTCCCTTATCACAGATGTCAACAACACGAGGGAAGCTATCCAATTCTATCTTACCAGGAAATATTTAGCAAGGAAGACAGAACATTTAAAAATGTCTATATCACTGGTGATGCCGGTGACGGCAAAACATCTTTTTGCAAGCTTATGTCCTTTCTCTGGTGCAAGTCGCAATCAGATACTGAAGAGGACAATGGTCATCTTCAGGGAGACATCGACTTTATGGCCACGTTTGAGTTTCTCTTCTACGTCACACTTCGTGATGCCGACCATGAAAATGTTGTAGATATAATTGTGGATCAGTACTTCTACACCGCGAGTAGAGATATTTGGGAGGAAACTGTGAAAACCATTGAGAACATTTTGAAGCATAATGAATGTTTGATCATTCTAGACGGACTGGATGAATGGTCTCCGAGTAATAATGGACAAAAATGTGTTTTACCTAGAAGAATTCCGTCCGAGAAATGTACCTACTTAACTTTATGCAGACCATACAAAATCGAGAAAGCGCGCTTGTCTCAGAAAGACATTGATTATCATATCCAGATGATGGGACTACACGGCAGTGCGATGACTCAGTATATAAGGGAAATAGTCCAGCATATAAACAATGAAAATAAGCAAAACAAAAGCTCGGATCTGTTTATCAAAGAGGCAAAGAATTGTGGCATATATGATCAGTTGTACGTGCCCATGATTGCGTCTCATTTGATTATGGTTTGGTTTGATACTAAATTAACTGATATGTCCAGAGCACTCCTATACAGCAACATTGTAAATATGCTCTTTAAAAAGGCTGAGGAACAGATAAAAGCGTTACCATTACCAGAAATGTGCAAAGTTCAACCTCCCGAATTTCTTGGACAGCTTTTTTATTTTGGAAAATATTTTTCACTTTTAGAAAAGATATGCTTCTTATCTTTCACATTATTGTTTGACCAAGACAAAAGTGCTTCGAAGCTGGTATTTTCACAGGAACAGCTAATGTTGGCACCTTATTGCATTTCAGTCAAAGAAATGGATTTCTGGTGTAAAGCTGGCATACTGTCAAAAAGCAAAGTGATCGGACGATTTGGGAAACAAGACAAAAAGTTGTCCTACATCCATAAAAGTTACCTGGAGTACTTCGCAGCATTGTACGTTTGTTCATTTGACTCAAATAATTCGTTTGCAAACATCATTTCAAAATGGACCACCGTCAATGATGTCGTTCAATTTCAAAACTTTTTCGTCTTTTTAGCTGGTTTTTCTCCGCACAAAGTGAAATGTCTTGTTGATGATATTAACATGAGAATATCGAATGATTTATCGTTATGCAGAAGGAATGCGATATTTCATTATGATGACAGTGAATCATGTAGCAGACAAATCAGGTCATTACAGACTTTAATCGTCTATTGCTTCAAGGAGATTGGTAAATACGGTGATATAAACATTGTAAATAAAATAAAATATACAAAACTTGATGATTTTATATTTGATGATGATGATGATGATGATGATAATGATGAGAAAGATGAAGAAGAAGAAGATAATGGCAGTGACGTAGGAAATGACAATTATGATCGTGACGAGGAAGATAGAGTTAAAGACACAAGCGATGACACAGATTCTGCGTATGCATGTAAGAAGGGTGTAGGTAGATCTGATGTAGACATTGTGAAGTGTTTACTGGTACTACAACGCAAATGTGTGAAATCAATATATTCCGTCGATGGTAAATATTTTGATCAGTTTGATTTACTTAATTGTCTACCGTGTTTAAGAATTGGCAAAGTGTTGCCTGGTGATTATATGAAGTTTATTGACTTGATGTTAAGGAATAAATCCACTTTGCACACTTTATGTATAGAAGACGGACTATTAACCCATCCGTTGGTTTACTATATACCGTTGAAAAGTCTCAAATACCTGACTTCGTTAAGCCTTTCTTGCATTAAACTTAGACATGAACGTATGCAAAGTCTTGTCGCCTTTCTGTCCGATAATACACGCCTTGAATATTTGAACTTGTTTAAAGTGCATTGCTATAATCACCAGAAAAAATATGGAGACTGTACATCAACCCTTCATCTGTCAAGTCATGATAAACTCATTTCGCTATCACTTGAGTGTGTCGATATATTTTGCCCGGATGTAAACATGTTAAATATGAGGTCAATCACGATATGGCCATATTCGAGCAGGATCGTCGTTTCGAACATACAAATGTTTTACTGGTTCAGATATTCTGGCATTGAACATCTGGATTTTATAGGGTTTTACTACTTAGACAAAATTGCGATGAAAACTGTTGCATTTACGGTGCAAACTCTCCCAAGCATCAAGTCTTTGAGGTTACAGTCTTTGGTCTTTCCTGATCACGTGATGTTAAAACTACATCCGGATGTAACCGGTGTTAACATAGAGCTGTATGACGTAACAATGCCGCCAAAATGCTTCCAGTCTTTCATTAATGATCTTGTAAAAGGCAAATCAGTCATTAAAATGAAACTTACTAAATGTAAGATCACAGAAAGTTGGTCAGTGTTATCAGTCCAAGAGTCAATGAATCAATTGGCCGATTTCGTTGGGCGTTTGCCAAAAATTATCATTACCTATAACGATGATGCTAGGTTATACTTTGAAACAGCCCTTCATCATAAGATTAAAACATGTGAATAGACTGGATGTGTAATTCATCTTTATGTGACCTTTAGACATTGATGTTATTTTTAGGCCTAAACAAAAAATGTTTGTTTCCGGTTACATGCCCCAAAAATATGGGTCGGTAGCTAGGGATATTTTTCTTTCGTTTTTACATTTTTATAATTTAACTCTGCCGCATTACTTTGTTGCATTTTTTATGAGTCCATGCTATGTCACGTCATTAAAATGGATCAAATGTAATTATATGTCAGTTTTTTTTCAATTGTAATTTGAAAGGCAAAACTTCAGAATCTACTGTAAAAGTAACGATAAAGAATACACTTTGTGTGATTGTTGAAATATAAAACAGCCAAAAACAAACATTGGTTCAGCACATTACATTTATTCACAATACAACCTTGAAATAATAAAAAATTCTGATTACCCACTTAAAGGTCTTACAAACGAATGTTTTAGCAAATATATCCCAGGGTAACCCTCTAATCCGGACCTGTCCGGAACTGGAACAGGATAAAAGTCCGCTGTCGAAAATTCCGTGTAACAATGGTATTTCTTTACAGACAAAAATATACCAAGAGCTTTAAGAGTGCTATTGAAGAATTTGGGTCTGGAATAAAGCAGTTCCATTGTATTTTAGGTCATTGGGTGTTTGTCACCAACGTACTTAAATATTATTGAATTGCTTAGCTCTGCTATATGACTCCAAATTGTGTGTAACAAACATATGTTCTCTCCCCTTTGCGAACCCGCCCGGTCTTCGAACCTCTGGATCTTGAAAACTTCGGGACTTAGAGTACCTCAAGATCTTGGAAACCTCGGGACTTTGAGTACCTCAAGATCTTGGAAACCTCGGGACTTTGAGTACCTCAGGATCTTGGAAACCTCGGGACTTTGAGTACCTCAAGATCTTGGAAACCTCGGGACTTTGAGCTCGAATAGCAATTGTTCTCTGTGACCATTTGTTTGAAGTCATTGTGCTCAACCTAATTCGGCCTTCACTGATAACCGGGTACGTCGGCAAGCAAGAAGTTACATACTGCGGTTTCATTTAATTTCGTTGGTATCAAACTTGTTTTATTTACCATAATCTGTAATTTAGTGAGTACATACATTTGTGGTAATTTCGGATAGATCATTTTCGGCTACATTCAAAACTTTGCAAATTTTTAATTCGTTGGTTCTTAAATCCGTGAACTCGCCCACGAAATCCACGAAATTAAATGTTTCCCGAACATTCGTGATACCGCAATATAATAAATCATATTGCAGTAAGTCAGTTAAATACGGGCATGTTGAAATTTTTGAGTAAGTGGACATATAACAAGTAGCTTATCTGGCATTAACGGATTCTTGTTAATAAGAACCACCTTGTGAATCGCTGTTATTGGGATACAGCACAGCTAGGTTACAATGAACTCTGATATAGTGAAATGTTGGATTCACTGATGTAAAATATAATCAACGTCACGGATATAATGAACATTTCTGATAAAGTGGAGTAAATATTCTGGTTCCCAGGAATCCACTTGAACCGGGTTATACTATAGAATAGTACTCTAAATAAAGTGAACTGAATATTCCAGCATGTTTCATCTCTGATGTGGTCGGGCTTTGTTCACAGGTTAGTCTGTAGCGCCATTACACAGACTTTCGTAGTAAGACCATCCTTGTCCATACTCTAAACTATGGCCTTCCTCCTGGTAAAGATGTTTTGTATGGCTTTTACAGGCACATGACCCACCGCTGGCATTCTGAGAAGCATAATGGAGATTGATGCTATGATAGTCCGCGTATGACGTTTTGCAGAACGCTATACATACTTGTATGTCTTCGAACTGCCCACTCCCAAGTTCGCACCCATTCATAACTGTGTCAACAAGTTCTACAAATACATCCATCGACTCACAGTCTGAAAAATACAGTAAAACCTCCATTAGCGACCACTTAAATGTTAGAATGTCTTCATTATAGCGACCATTTTAATGTTAGAATGTCTTCATTATAGCGACCACTTTAATGTTAGAATATCTTCATTATAACGACCACTTATTTTGAAACCAGTTTTCTATAGTTTTTTTTCACATTGCAACGCAATATCAAAACTCCCCATTTCTGGTCCCTGAGGCTATCTTTATATCATAGTTTCACCGTAAAAGAATAATAAAATGCGGTTCGTTGCAAATTCCCGCACCGTATTGTATTTGTACCACGGCCCAGTAGAACTTGTAACCCGGCTATCCGGGTTCAAATCCGGCAAGTCATACTCTTTTATGAAAAATTTTCAAAAATGTCGATTTTCCTCCATACATGGAGAAATCGCCGGCTCCTTGTGGAAGTGTACGTTTGTACATACTGGTTTGTATGCAGTTCAGAAAAACTGGTTCGATGAACCGGCCGCCGTTTATAACTAAAAAAATGTTGAAAAACGGCGTTAAACCTATTGGAAACAAAAGATTGAAGCATATTCTGGCTATCACTTTAAAACGGTGACCTCAGTTCACGAGCCAATATTAGAATCTATTTTACTTACTCGTTTGGTTCCACAGAATCAGATCATCTTCGTCATTAGACGTTTGTAGTATGAGACTAGTATTTACTGGTAAACTTGCGATGACTTTACACTCAAATGAGGTCCTGTTGTAACCTGCCATCTGATACATCTGGCTGTTGTCAGGCCCACTTGAACTTTTAGTCAGTGATGTAGACTCATTCGCGATAAATGCCGCACATTGCATAACGGAGCCCACCATGTAACTGGTAAACGTCGCATTTATATTCAGACCTTTGGTGACTTGATATTTGGTGTTTTCACTTTCGACGAAGTAAACATTTGTCACCATAAATGCCACTAATACGATTACACAACCTGTCTTACATCTCTCCATTATCAAATTATTGTAAAGCAAGTAGAAAGGTGACAAATTTGAATTTATCACAAAGTTTAATTTATTCAATATAGTTCACCAAAAAAAAAAAAAAACAGTTCTTCAACGCTAACTTCTGTGTGTATATGTAACTAGACACACTAAGTAATGATTGACGTTCTTTGAATCGCACCATTTTAAGGAGTCCGCAATTTGGTCACGTGAGACAGGCTCTAAAAGCTTATCGATTATTAAAATGTTTCCTACGCTGGTAATCATTGTTTTTTTTTAAAAAATCAAGTTTAATTCTACCAGTTGAGCATATTGTTCCTACATTTGCCATTGACCCTTTAGTGTGCCCAACCGCCATGGATTGGCAATATTTCGTGATACGACATTCAGTTAAGTGTGTTTGGTCGAGTTTTGGAACCGGAAGTAGCGCGTCTATTTTTAGACACTATAAGCAAAGTTCGGATTTTTCTTTTCAAAAGTCCAAGGGTTCAAAATTTTGTTGAAAGTGACTGGAGTTTATCGATTCACTAAAGCTACTTACGAGAATTATAAATATTTGTTAATCGGTTACTGGAATTGGAAAACAATTTGCGAAAGATTTTCGACTATTCAATACATCCTTATCAGATGTTTTTATGTCAAAACGTCGTTTTTATCTTTCCCATCTAAATGACTAGTCATTATTTCGTTAGAAGTTATATACATAAACCTGTAAAATATTTAAAGCAAGCAAAATGTAAAAAGAATGGCTTATAAACCATTAATGAATAGTCAAAATGTCAAAAGTACGAAGTGTTTTTCAATTAAGTATACATTGTAGTTAGTCTTTTTAAACTTTGTTTTATGTGACTTATTGTCACCGGGTTTTAACGACGCTTTTCAACAATTTTTTAATTATATAGGGCGACCGGTTCACCTTACCAGTTTTCTTAGACTGTATACTAACCAGTACTAACTTACCTTTCCACAAGGAGCCGGCAACTTCTCTACATATGGAGGAAAATCGATATTTTTGTCAAATTTTCATGTAAGGGTATGACCTGCTGCGACCGGGATTTGAACCCGAATCGCCGGGTCGCGGGTCACAGCGCCGAATGTGGAATATCTGTAAGGAAATATTTCACACACTTATACATGCAGCAATCATCACTTCCAACACAAGAGGGTTAAAAAACAATAAAATATTGCGAGGAAAAAATACCATTTGTGACATTAATCCGGTGATTCTGTCATAAGTAAAATTCTATCAAAAATTAACCTCTTGCGAATTCCATACAATGTACAGCATATTGTCTCGGCGTCCTAGATATGAACTAAAATTGTATATAATTGATTCTAGTGTCGACCAAATTGCCAATTAACGCAAAATTACTTCTGATATCAAGACTTACCAGACAAGCCAACCACTTAAGTAATTTTCATTGATCCACTCCGCGCAATTTCTCAGTCGCTGTTCACATTCGGCAATTTCCGTAATAAAACGGACATCTCCGGTGTGATTAGCAAAAAAACGTAATGCATTGATCGGAGAAGATGGCGGACTATAACGGAAATGTACGAACTATATTTTTACTTTACAATCAATATCGACAGCGGCTTTCTGTTACATAACATTATTTGGACGGCGTTATTGATACTGTGGTGTGTTACATAGAACCAAGATCTAAAGTTCTGTCTGCTTATTAAATCTACATCGGATATTTCTGCCAAGTGGAATATATTTTAAGTAGCCTGTATTTCGAGATAAGCATGAATGTTGTGACATTTAGCTGCGTATTTTTTATGTTGTTTTATTTAGCACCGGGACAAGAAAGAGGTAATACTTTTAATACATATTATTTCTTTTTGTTTCTATTTCGTATTTAAAGTCAGCGTGACTATCGTTGAATTATTAATGTATAATAAAAAACGCCACATTAAATTTAATGTAATTAAGGTAATCTTTATTTGAGCATTGTAGGTAAAATTGCGTGTAAAATAAATGCTGTACAGTGCTCCCTTGAAGAGCAACACTTGTCGGAGTCGCAAAGAAGTGTTGTTCTTTGGATGGAGTTTTAGTTCGGGGGAATGATACATTCGCGACAGGTGTTTTTATTATGTGTATGTGTGCCTTTTACTGTCGTATCTTGGAGTGAATCGGTTTTAAGATGTGACGTTACGAGAGGGAGCACTGTATCAATACCGACATGAATCAAAGATAGGCCGTGACCGTGGTCCAGTAGTTAGTGCGCTGGTCTTGTAACCCGGCGATGCGGCGGCTGGTTCACAGGTTTTCCTGGGCTGTTTACTAACCAGCACTTAATTTACCCTTCCATAAGGAGCTGGCAACTTCTCCACATATGGACGAGTATTGACATTTTTGTCAAATTTTCGTAAAAGGGTATGACCTGCTGCGACCGGGATTTGAACCCGGATCGCCGGGTTACAGCGCACTGACCACTAGACCACGGTCGTGGCTTACAGACTGTAGTGTATTTATCAGGGTTATATGGGAAAAACAATTTAAAGAGGAAACAAACGCATTGAAACAAATACAGTGGAAACCCTCCCTACCAGTTCCTCTATAAACCGGTTTCTCCTCTGAATCGGCCAAATGTTCTGGTCCCGACTATATAATTCAAAAATCCCCCCTAAACTGTCATCCCCTCTAAACCGGCCAAATAACCTGGTTTCGGGCTCGACCGGTGTAGAGGGATTCCTCTGTAGATCTTTCAATGCAGAGTTGACAGTGCAGTTCAATCTCCCCAAGTTCTACCTTCCCCTAGATTCTCCCAGATTCTCTAAACCAAAAAAACACTATAACATTAATATATTATGATGTACAGTGCAACCTCTCAAAAGGAACACCCTTTTGAAGAAGCAAAATTATGTTGTTGTTGTTATTGTTGTTGTTGTTGTTGTTGCTAAGAGGTTGTTGCTCTAGAGAGATTAAATAAATAGTTAAATCGTTCAGTGGGAAAAATCATGCTGTTGTTTAAGGGAGGTTCTTGCCTAAGAGTGGGCCGCTCTGGAGAGGTTGTTGCTCAAGAGAGGGCCGCTCTGGAGAGGTTGCCCTGTAATGTAAACCAATGTTAATCATTGCTTAATTTACAGGAAAAAAATGAAAACAACAACAGTCATGAGGTAGACTTAGAATCGTGAGATCGTTTTGTAACCCAATGTCATGCACGAAAACCAATGCCAACTAATACTTACAGTCAAACCTCTGCCAAATTGACAAATATTACATTGGAATAGAGACTACGAGCGGTTTTACAGTAAAACCTTGATAATTAGACCACCTTCGGGACCCCAAAAATAGGCTGTAACAATGAGATGGTCTTCTTATCAAGTTTTAAGGGAGTTATTGAAAAGCGGTCCGAAAATAAGTGGTCGTGATAGTGAAGTAGTCCCTGTTTGAAGTTTTACTGTATTCCAAAAACAAAAATAAACATAGATCGCAGCTTTTTTATGAGTTTTGAATACAGTTTTTACCATCACGAAGCGGGTCGTTATGGACGGACTCGACTGTATATGACACAAAACCCTTAACTTTCACGTTGAGGCCTTAAAAAGATGAAACGAAATCTGTAGCGAGAATGCTCGCTGTGAATCACACTGCACTTAACAAACGAATACATCTCAACCGGAAGTAGCCTCTTAGGTAACGAGTACAGAACAATTTTCATTACCTTTCGTATGAACGCACGTCCTCTGACACATATAAAATCTAAGTTCAAAACACTTGATTTTTTTCATCATTTGTTTCAACAGGAATACAGTGAGACCCCGCATAGCGGCCACCGCAATGTAAAATCACGTTACTACGTACCGGTTGTATTTTAATTTGATATTGACATTTCGTCGGCTTATTTCTACAACCCTGTTACTCAATTTTTGTTAATATTTAGATTTTGGTATCATTTTTTTCGTCTCGATGAACTCTTTACAATGATAATACTTACCTGCTTGTAGATCTATCATAAATAGGGTTAATCCCGGTTCCACAAGCCCGTAGCTCGCTTAAAGTTATTGCAATTCAAAACTTCAAATGCGATTTTCTCAAAATGCGTACGGGTTTGTAGAAATCACCTGACGATTTAACACCGAATGTTTTTATGCCAAAGATTAATATTATTTTTACCGAACATCTGTTCAGCATTTTATACAAAGACTTATTAATGTAGCGTACTTTAAGGTCACAGTGCATTACACCAAATTTTAGATACGTTTAAAATGTCGCCTTTATTATTCACAGATGGAAGGTCACTTTATTCTGAATAATCAATGACGGTTTTTCAAAGAATGGCCGTTATTCACAAGGTGGCCTCTATTCGGGGGTGGTTGCAAACACAAGTTTGACTTTACAGTGGAAATACTTATATTTCAAAGCACTAAAGTGTCGCGTGGCGCCATCTACAGGATCTTTTTTATACTTTTTCAGGGGTCCCTGACGTCATAATCGATGTCATCGTACCATTATCACCGAAGAAGCTCTTAATAAAATGGAATCCGACGTTTATTCCGAATACTGGATCTTTGGAATATATCACAAGGTAAATTCATGTCTTGTTGCTATTTCATTACTTAGGTATTACAAAGCAGCCGCGACCGTGGTCCAGTTGGTTGTTACCCGGTAATCCGGGTTCAAATCTCGGTCGCGGAAGGCCATACCCCGCAACAATGTTGTGATGGGTCGGTCAGGTAACCGGAAACAAACCTATTTTTAGGCATTAGTAGATTATCGAGTCATTTGAAGTCGAAACATCTTAACAAAATGAAACAAACAGACGAATTTTTAAACTCAACACTCCGTATTACATATCCAAATATAAACTTAATTCAGACATTGCAACCTTTCAAAAGCAACACCCCTTGGGAGAAGTCATATCATGTTGGGAGATTGTTGCTCTAGAGAGGTTAAATTAATTGTTAAATCGTACAGCGGGAAAAAGTCATGCTGTTGTTGAATGGAGGTTGTTGCTGAAGAGAGGGTCGCCATGGAGATGCTGCACTGTATTTTAATTTTTTTTTCTTAATAAGGTACAAAGAAAAGGGAGGTGATTTCCAAAGACTAGCGTCAAAGAAAACGGAATTAACCTTAAAAAACCTAACACCGAATACTGTCTACATAATTATGGTACGGGCTGTGAAAGATAAGGAACGCGGTGAATGGTCCACGATACATCAAATACAGACAAAGCCATTGTTCTCTGCAGGTACGAAATACAGTATAACACGGTTATAGTGAATTTCTTGGGACTAGAATAATTTCTTTTGTTAGAACAACATTTCGCTACATACATAACATAACAATGCATTAAAGAAGCGCTAGTTTGGGTGAAAATATTTAGAATACTTCACTGTATCCGATTATTCGTTATATCCGAATTTACTATAACCGTGCTTTATTGTACAGTAGAGTCTCGCCATTGTAATGCGAATGTCCTCTCCTCACAAATACAATCGATTTCCTCTATTGCTTCCGTTTTTTTTTTCTCACAACTGCATTGCAAGGCCATTTCAATACACAGAGCACTCACTTCGATATAAAAAAACATTATGATAT
Source organism: Lutraria rhynchaena (assembly GCA_008271625.1). Lineage (NCBI taxonomy): Eukaryota > Metazoa > Mollusca > Bivalvia > Venerida > Mactridae > Lutraria > Lutraria rhynchaena. Next base: position 119,294 of record VIBL01000400.1, read on the forward strand.
AAAGATCAATGTTTGTCACATGACTCAATGATTTTGCTTCTCCTGAAGGATGTTGCTTTGGAGGGTTTGCACTGTATTTTTTTATTTCGTAGGTTCAGTACAGGGTAATATAGTTGTGAATGAAGTCAATGAAAAAAGTGCGTTGTTAGAATGGTCGACGAACATTAACGTTAGTGAGATTGACAGCGTTACTGGTAAATACAGTCAAACCTTGCTACTTACAAGTACAGTAAAACCCCTCTAAACCGTCCGGGCCCGGGTACCAGGTCATGTGGCCGGTTTAGAGGGATGCCAGTTTAGAGAGGATTTTTGGATTATATAGTAATGATGTTGGGACCTGAACATTTGGCCGATTTAGAAGGAAACCTGTTTATAGAGAAACCAGTTTAGAGGGTTTCCACTGTAGTTTGCTGTGCATCAAATATCGCTGGGAATATAAAGTTAAAACTGTAAACATCAATTACAATCAAGGAAATCTCCGCTAATATAGGTACAATAAGACAGATGTAAGATTTATCTACAGTAGAACACAGTTATAGTGGCTTCCTAGATGCTCGCAGAATTACTTCATAATAAATATTCAACGGAATACTTAATTGTGTTCAATTATTCACTATACCCAAGTTCATTATAACCTTGTTTTACTGTATCAGATTCTCCGCTATATCAGAGTTCACTATAAACGTGCTTTTTGGTAGAAATTATTATACGCGACAGTGTTTGCTTAAACAATAAAACTATCTTAAGCTGGTCAATTCATAAAATTTAACCATGAATTTCATTTGTTTTTTTTTTAAATTTATCGGAAGGATTCCAAGTTATTTTGAAGAGCAAAGACGGACAAATGAAAAAGAAATCTGATGGATATAGTTTAAAGTTTGACGGATTAAAACCAGAATGCAGTTATGCTGTGAATCTGTATATTCTACAACATAACGGTTTGTATATTGGCTTCTCAATATTTGCTTTTCAAATCAGATGATTTAAACCAATCACAATTCATTGCGAGAGATCACGTGACTGGTAAAAGGCAATCAGAATTCAACGTAGCAAATTATAAAAAAAAATGGTTGAGCCAATCAAAAATAAACTGAACCCTGTCACATTACCAATTCGAATTAGTCAATATCGATCGAGTTGTATCACATGACTGGTAGGAACCAATCAGAATTCAAGATAGCAAATAATGTAGATGGTTGAACCAATCAAAATAATCCGAACCCTGTCATATGATTAGTTCGAATTAATCAATATCGACTAACTGGGTGAATATTTTAACCAAAAGTGTCCAGAATATGTTTTATTTAAGTAAACAAGATCTTTCTCCAAAATTCCGATCAGCCAAGTAATAAATCAAGATACATTTTCATTGGTTAAAAACAGTCATGTGATCTTTCACGAACGTGTTATGATTGGCTGAACTGTTGTTTTCATTGCTTAGGTAAAAGAACCAGAATTGGAAGAACTAAATTCCAAACGTTAGAAGAGCAGAGAAGCGCTCCCAGAAAACTGAGGATAAAATTCATTACCCACAAAGTAAGTACCACTTTACAGTAGAACCCGATTATAGTCAATCCATGGGGACTTGAAAAATAATTCCATTCAAGTTTTCGGCTCTTTGTGGAAGAGTATGTTAGTACTGGTAAGTATATAGTCCAGGAAAACTGGTTAGGTGAACCGGTCGCCGTATACAACTGAAAAGTTGTTGAAAAACGGCGTTGAACCCCAGTGACAATAAGTCACATAAAAACAATACAAAACCTGGTTCGGAATAAAGGTAGCAATTAGAACTTGAAACCACGAAAACGTAGTATAAAATTCAACAGTAAAACAAGATTAATTGAAAAAACAAACAAACAAATTCAATAACACAACCAGATCAATGGCAAAGCGAAATCAATAGCAAAACCGGAATAAGAGCAAAAATAAACAGCAAAAACCCATAATCATGGCAAAACATATATGATAGCAAAAAAAAAATAATAGCAAAAAAGCCCCCAGCAAACTCAGATAAATAGCAAAGATAAATAGCAAAACCAGATAGCAAAACCAGATTAATAGCTAAATAAATAGAGAGAAAGAAAACAGAATGGCAAAACAAATATAATAGCAAAAACAGATTAATAGTAAAACAATAGCAAAACCATGAATAATATTAAAACAAATATGATAGAAAAATAAAATCAATAGCAAATCAAAATCAGTAGGAAAACAAAACCAAAGATATGTTTTTACTTCGGTAGAACAAAGCAGTTATATATTAATATTCAAAATGTCCTGTTTTAGACAATAGCTGTGAAATGGAAGCACATTAAATCACCGACAGCCAATGAGTCGCTAACGGGATACATTCTACAATACAGATATAGGAGAGGGTCTGAAATTTCAGAAACGTGTCACGTGCTTGTAGATAGAGACACAAAATCATACAAAATCCATGGTAAACAGAGTTTAAATTTCATTCCAGTAAACCGTAAGTTACCAATTTAATCCGGTCTGATCCGGTCCGTTCCGCTTTGATGAATTTCGAAAAATTGTTGATATTTTTAAAAAAATTCTGTCCGCTCCATTTGAGAATTTTGGACTGACTTGGACCAGTCTATTTATCAGCGGAAACACCCGAACAATAACGAATGAATTCCGTACACAGAAATAATGGTTCATCATTGTTATCTAGACTTTTTACAACGTATACGGGTGAATTATTTACAATAATTGTGAACTAGGGAAAGAAACCAATTGTATAACTGGTGAAATATCGTCTGATCGATTGTTTATTTTCCTATATTCAAGGACTTCTCCCTGATGTAAAATACACGATCAGAGTGGCGGGAGAATTCGGCAATATTACTGGTAAGTAATCGTTATTACTGTAAAGTCAGTGTGTTAAGTGAATAAGAAATTTTAAGTTTTGAAACTTGCGAACGTTATGTTCCCAAATAATTTTAAATTCTAGTAAAGTATGGCGGTATATTTCTGCATAAGATATAAATCAAAATATTTTCGCGAAAATCTACCAGATTTTCATGAAAAACATAGATATTTTCACAAAAAATCAATAACTTTTCATGATAAGATTCCTTCACCATATAGCAAACGTATTTATAAAGTTGACGGTAAAATATTACCATGAAAATAAAACATTTTTTCTCGAAAGCTTAGACAGCTTTCGCAAAAAACAATTCATAAATTGTATGCAAAAATAAGCCACCACAATGCCATAATGACGTCATCTAATGTTCTGGTTAGTATAAGAATGTATCGTAGAATAAAGAGAATTTCAATCGTAAATTGAGAATATTTCGTTAACTGAATTGTTTTGCGGAATTGAGTTACTGTTTAATTTATTTGCCCGGAACTCAATAACTCCCGTCGGTTAATAAACATCAATATAATTTACTGTAAAATCGGAATATTTCGTTGTTAAGTAACTCCAGAAAACAAGTTAGTGCAAAGATCGACCATCAGAGAATAAAAAATAAAATGTACTTGTATGGTATTACCCTCCCTCCCCCGTAGTATGGGTACTTCTCCTTAGCGATTCCCACCTTCCTTTACCGCTAACCCACGTAATTAAAACAGTCTTTTATTATTTTTCGATAGTCAATACAGTCAAACCTCTGAACAAAGACCACCCTTGGGAAAGACAAAATGTGGCCTTTATTGACGGATGACCCTTATTCAGAGGTCAGTTTGTTCTAAATAATCAATGAAAGTTTTTAAAAGAATTATTTACAGTGTGGTCTTTATTCGGAGGTGGCTGCAAATACAGGTCTGACTGTAATTTATTTGATGTCTAGGGTCATTTTCGGAGTGGCTTCGTGTTAAGACAACGTCATTTTTGTATGTTGATTCTGACGTCACAGTGTTTCACATATCGGCATATAGTGTGCTGCTAAAATGGCCGAAGGTATCCGAAAATATCACGAGAGTTTCCTTGGATATCGTAAGCGATTCGACTGACAAAGATTATAAAGGTATTTGTTTCTTTGTGTCACTGCCACTGGGTTTAACGCCTTTTTCAACAATTTTTAAGTTATATACAGCGGCCGGTTCACCTTACTAGTTTTCCTGGACTGTATACTAACCAGTACTTACTTACCCTTCCACAAGGAGCTGGCAACTTCCCAAGGTTTAACCTCGGGTCAAGATGTTTTGAAAGATTGGACTTTGAAACAAGTGACGTATTAAACGTGACGTGTCACAAGTGGCGTATTACAAATCACGTATTACAAGCGACGAATCTTTTTTCACTGGGTTTAACGCCGTTTTGCAACAATTTTTCAGTTATATACGGCAACCAGTTCACCTAACCAGTTTTCTTGGACTGTATACTAACCAGTGCTAACTAACCCTTCCACGAGGAGCTGGCAACTTCTCCTCATATGAAGGAAAATCGACATTTTGTCAAATTTCTATAGAAGGGTATGACCTGCCGCAACCAGAATTCGAGCCCGGATCGCCGGGTTACAAGTTCAGTGCACTAACCACTGAACCACGGTTGCGGCTGACAAATCTTTAGTGACGTATCGCAACTCACAAGTGACATACCAGTTACTATGATACACGTATTATTCTCTACGAACAGGTCCCATGATGTCAAACATTAAAGAAATGCATTTACAATTATACACAAATGCTGAGCATGAGGTTTTAAAAGATCTACTTCCGGTTACTAAATATAGAGCGACCTTGACCTTTGAAACGCGAGGTCAATGTACTTTCTACAAATATGTCGAGTTTGAAACAGCATTAGGTGAAGTATATTCCTTATTGCTTGTTTTTAGAGTCTCGTTGAACAATATCACATTTTTTTGTGTTCTTGAACACTACTTTGGGACAAATTAAAAAAAACTGTCTTGCACCCTGAACTCAAGCTTCCGTTTCACATTTTGGAGAGGGACGTTTAATATGCAACTAAACCAGTATTTTTAGCATCGATATTCATCAGAAAAAGTCTTGTGATAAACAGGAAATTGGTTGCATTGAATTGCATTGCATTTTTCATCAGCATATTGACTTTAATGTTTTAAATCAATTACTAAACCGCTGTAATTGTCAATAATTGCCGACAAATCTATTGAGAAAGATGGATTAAATAGGATAAAGAGAGAGACACAGTTGACTATTATACAGTGGTACACAGTTATAGTGAATTTTTGGGGATCCGAATGATTACTTTCTTTTATCCACGCATTGTATTTCACTTTATCCATAATTATGAAAATAATTCATTGTATCCGAAAATGCACTGTATCCGAGTTCAGTCTACTGGCCATACGTTTTAGGTGTTTCAGCGGAAACCAGAAAATATCTTTTTTGGCCTTTTTATGATTTTTAATGATTTTTTTCTGCTGTTTTGGGTATGGGTGTGATCGTAAGAATGACGGTACAATGTTTTTCATTAATTATTCCCACTTAAAACAACATCAATAACCTACTTCTGTGGTATCATTTATTTTCGTTGGGCTCAAAATCTCTGGCCTTACTGATTTTGGTAAACATACTTTTCCTAATGATGATTGCTCAGTTTCGGAATTTGCAGGAAGTTGTATTGTAGCACGATTTCGGATATCGCCAAATTATCGGATGGTTAACGGATATCGCGGTATTTTTATTCATGGAGATTTGATTTCGTGTATCAGCTGACCCACGAAATCCACGAAATTAAATCCCCAACGCAAAATAGTGAAACTACAGTACTTTTCAACTTACACTGATGTTCAACTGTTTATACCTGGTGTAAACTATATTGGTGGACTCTTTTTTCAGCGGACTTCGAACAAAGTTGCAACAAATCTGACAATGTTACATTATTTGATTACGAGTCACATTTACGTATTATTCCGCTTTTTGACACCGAATGGTTAGTAACGTGGCAACCGTTGCTGAAGATACAAGATGCAAATGACTACGTGTTTCTGTTACAACTGTTAGGTAAGTTTGTCATATGTTAACATAAACCTTTTATGTCTCTTTATCTCAGCAAATTATATACCCAATTGGAAATAAAGTAAAACCTCAATAATGTCGTAATAATGAGGTGGGCTCATTATCATATTAAATTATTGGGGAGTTATTGAAACCGGTCCGAAAATAAGTGGTCGTTATAACAAGGTGAATGTTATATTGGGGTGATTGCTATTTGAGGTTTTACTTAATGGTTTTTAAAAGCGTAACAGCGATATATTTTAATTTTTTCTGTCTTTGAATTTTTCTGGTCTACGGACTTTACGAACAACAAATAATACATATAATTTTATATCAGTATACAATCAAACCTGCGTTTATAACCACCACCGCATAATAACCTCCCTGTGAATTTTTCTTTCTTCGAAAAAACCGTCACTGATTATTTAGAACAAACTGACCTCCGAATAAAGGCCACTTGTCAATAAAGGTGACATTTTACCTATCCCAAGGGTGATCTTTATTCACAGGTTTAAGTGAACTAAGCACGTGTTTTACGGAGATTGGCGAAACTATACTGATACATATTGCTAATTTCTAGGTTGAAATTTTGAAACAAACTTATAACTGGGCCCTAGGTTATAAAACTTGAGACCCTCCTCCAAGCCCTCCAAATCTCATTTTTGGTTATGAATCATCAAAGTTGACTGTGATTAAACAAAGATGATATTAATCATGCATTAATCTGTGAACAAAATGAATCTCAATTTGTATTTATACATTAAACAGATAAATCATCGCAACAAAAGTGCACCCAGAATAAACTTGAGATTTGAGCGCGGAGACTGATCTCAAGTTTTATAACCTCGGGTACAGTATGGTCTGAAAAATGTTATCGGTTTAATGAGGTGATCGTATTATTGAAGATGTCACTAGCTAAAGGTGAACTGTGTTACTGTATTTGTATACCCCATCACATACATTGAAACTTAAGTTTTTGCTATATAAACCTTTTTTACCCCATTTTATCTGCAGGGGAACCATTCATGTATGAATTGTCGTCATATCTGATTCCCGGAAACCAGCACTATCACGTGTTTGAAGAATTCGCCACTGCGCATGCGTACACATTAAACATAAAAATATTCAAATCGGGAGGCGGACTGCCAATCATATCGCAGTATTTGTTAATCTTGCCAATGAAAGGTAAGTAGGTTCACAGCGCATGCGCAAAGTGATACTTAAGATTGTATTGAAACAACGCTGAACAATGGAAGTATAATTATTTTATTTTTTTAGCTTTTACGCAGAAACTTAAAATATATCTTCGATTTCTACGGTCTAATTGATTATGTATTTCAAAATCAGTCTTACACAACCGAACAAATACAGATAAAACCTCGATAATGAGACCACCTTCGGGATCCGAAAAATAGGTCGTAATAATGAGGTGGTCTCATTATCAAGTTGAATTACACGGGACTTATAGAAAGCCGGTCCGAAAATAAGTGGCCGTTAAAACAAGGTGGTCGTAATATCGAACTGATCGCTATTTCAGCTTTTATTGTAAATCAACTGATAAAAGATAGATGCATTTTCGTCACTCTTTAATTTTCGTTTCTTTAGTGAGAAATATAGAAAAACCTCACATAGAGACCACCTCAATAGTACGATTACCTCAATATTACAACCCGTTTATTTTGGACAGGCTTTCAATGATTCCTCTGTAATTCAACACGATAATGAGACCACCTCATCATTACGACCAATTTTTCGGGTACCGAAGGTGGTCTCAATATTAAGGTTTAGCTGTATACTGATTGGTTTGTGCAAAGATGGAATATGTTGATAAATGTTTCATTCGTTTACTGTTAGATGTGGCCCAAGACAGACTACAATCAGAGACACAAGAATTTGGTAACTACTGGCAACCAACAAGCATGGATATTTTAACAGAACAAACGATTGATAACGTAACAATTGTGGGGAATAATACCGGTAGGTACATCTGTTTTCTTTATTTCACGAGGTCATTATAATTTATGCCAATATAGAACAGTGGGACATATTTTTATTTCGCTTTATTTAGGAATATAACTCCACTATTAAGGTTTTATACCTATTATGTTTAATTGAGCGGACACATTTTTGGGACCCTTTATCAGTTTTCATTGGTTTCTAGGATAATTTTTTTTAAAAAAAAAACAATGATAATTATTTGAGCCATTGTCCTTTTAATTTACATTGAAGTCTATAAGTATATTCATATTAATGAAAACTCACGGTAAAAAGACGCAAAAAAACCATCAATATCAACCTTATGTAATTAAGATTAATATAGGTCACCGCGCAATATCTTCAAAAAGGATTATATTTTTTTCAACAAGGGCAACAACTCTTACATTTTTTTTTTCAAAATGTAATTCATTTCTTTCGATATATGAACAGTTTTTGTCTGAAAATGAGAAAACTGTATTCCGCTTAAACAGTTCATCTATCGAAAGAAAACATTATTACATTGCGCTTGTACTTAACTCATTTGACCTTTATTTGTGCTTTGTTGACCTAAGCCTCCACTTTATTTGTTAATATTTGATAAAGAAATAAGAACTATAGTGAAGTTTTCAATTTTATGACATGTAGGCTTAATTACGAAATGTTCATGTCTTCTTTGCCAGACTTTGTTAGCACCCAAAATCTCCAAGGTACAAGCCTCGTTTTAATATCAAAGAATGACGTCATTGATGAATGGACCGATCAGACAATAGATGTAAAGAACCGAGGTATACGAATATCGAATATTTCCATTTATTTCAGATGAAAGATTCTTTTTACTGCATACTTTTTTTCACCGAAAGTTTTTAATAATGAATTCAAACCAATCAATAATTCAAGACACTTATTTCTTAATCGAAGCGTGTAAATCTTTACATTAATTTAAATCTATAAAATAATGACGACAATTAATGACGTCATTTACAATATTTGACTCGTCTAATATTACTCTTGGTACAAGATGATATTGCTCTTCATTGTAAATAATGCCTGAGATTTATTTCCGTTATGTAAGAAAAGTCATTGTGCCTGTTGTATTATTATCATAATTTATTCAAAATCTGTTTCAGAAACGCAACCGAATATTGACGTCATTCATGACGTCAATGTCGTCGAAGGCACAACGTTAGATGTGACGTGTCACGCACGCGGCGATCCGTACCCAAATATAACATGGCTTAATATATCGACTGGTCAGGCTTTGGAAACTGAAGACTCCAATTTGAACCATGCATTATCCGTATGCCGCGTTTATATACAGTGGAACCCCTCTAAACCGGTCGCGCCCGGTACCAGCTCATTTTGCCGGCTTTGAGGGGAAGCCAGTTTAGATTTTTTATTTATGTAGTACAAGTATTGAAGTCGGAACAAGAATATTTGGCCGATTTAGAGGAGAAACCGGTTTATAGAGGAACCGGTTTAGAGGGTTTCCACTGCATAACAAATAAAATCTTATAACATTAAGTTTATTCAGCTTAAACGCTGAGACTATTATGATCATTTTTTGTGTGTTTCTAGAAATCGTTTCCTTATCCGTATTTATATATTGTGCTTGTAATGACAACTACAATTTATAATCCGTCCGGTGCAACCTCTCCAAAGCAACGCCCTTTGGGAGAAGCAGAAATATGTTGTTATTGAGAGGTTGTTGCTCTAGAGAGGTTAAATTAATAGTTAAATTGTACAGTTGGTAAAAGTCATGCGGTTGTTGAAGAGAGGCTGTTGCTCAAGAGAGGGCCGCCCCGGAGAGGTTGCACTGTACTACAAAGTCTAGCATTACTTATTTTTATCGGTTTTTGCACAGTTTATAAAATGTATCTTGCCCTCCACAAGTAACTGCCACTCATCTACATGATTTAACAGCGGTTGAGGACGAATGGGCATAGACGCAATGTAATTTAGCCAACTCGTCCGTCGATTTGAACTCTTAAACGCAAGTTATAGAAATGACTTCCGTTTTGCCGGCCATTATTTCATGGGTCGTCATTTCAGGTTGTAGACACAAAATACGTTGGAAGTAGCATTCTGGTTGATGGTAGAGCTTACATGGGCGTCCGGAGTTTTCTTAGTATCAAAAATATCTCTCTTTGGGACAACAACGAATACGCATGCTCGGCTGAGAGTTCAGCCGGAAGTAATATTACGGCGTTCCGGATAAATGTTATCCGTACGTTTTTTTTTTCATGGTACTTCCTGCAATTATGGAAGCGTAGCAGGGCCATGTTTTAAAGTTAGAATTACATATTTTGTAACATTATTAGAGCAGAATAACCAACTTCAAAAATTGGAATAATTAACTTTGTATGTATTCTTTAACGTTTACTTTAGAACTAATACTTAATCTAATTCTGGAATTTCCAAGTGCCAAAAGTTGTCAAGATTTTAGTAAATTTTATTTTATTCAAACGTTCGATGTTGACAGATTGGGGAAAATCTCACACGCTTAGGTAATGTATAAAAATGTATAAAAATTACTTGCAGCAAAACCACCAGAGCCCGTCACTGACTTGTTTGTTTACCCTACCACGCCATTTGAAATTGAAATCGGCTGGAAATACCCGGATGAGAAACCTGAAGGTCATCCAGGTCATGTGAGGGGTTACCAAGTAGAATTATTGGACGAATTTAATTTTGTCCTGGATGCAGTAAACATGACTGACACGAGCCTCGTTGTGGATGAATTGTCGTCTGATACATTATACAATGTAAGTTGGTTGGTTATAGATTACAATATTTTATATGTGCGTCATATGTGATGACGTCACTTTTCCGTCCGAGGACAAAACTATTATTCACATCCGGTCGGGAATGCCGCTTTAAGGCTTAACGTCTTTAGTGCAGACGATTTTTTGTCAGCTGTTGTTTAATATGAGTTCAGTGGATGAATAATCTGGTAGATTTTCGCGGAAATATTCTGATTATCTTATGGTGAAATATGCCACCATAGTCACGCGATGAATGTCAGGTACTATTTTACAAATTTATAATTACGTCTGGCTAGGATATTACCAACCAAATAAAGTTTGTGCTAGGACTTTTTAATTGTAATGTTGACAAAAGTGACTTATCACCATAGACCATGGGTGACGTGTATATTTCATTGCCATGTACAAACAACGTTGCCATGGGAACCTTGCAACCAATCATTAAAGTTACCTGACAGCAAGCTTTATAACACTCTTACTTTATTGTATTACATTTTAGATAATAAATAAAAAAACAAATTCTCATTTTCAGATAAAAGTCTCCGCCTTTCATTTATATTCAATCAGTGAACCGGAAGCCGTCATGGTAAAAACGCCAGTCATACCGACGTTAGATCCACCGGAACAGGTTACCATGACGACACTGAACGCTACGGTATGAGCCTTTACATCACACTTGAAATTCGATTCCACCGAAATTTACCTCCACATTATTGGTCACATAAAAAAACACCCCACATTTTTGTTTTTAAAGAATTTCATCTCATCATAAAGTTAATATACATAGTGAAAGACCTATAGTGAAAGTGAGGCCATTTTGTGAAAAAAAACGCCATTGATTACTTAGAACAAACTGATCTCCGAATAAATATCATCTGTCAAAGGTCATATTTTGTCTTTCCAATGGGTGGCCCTTGTTTACAGGTTTAATTGTACTGAAATCCGGTCAGAAAATATGTGGTCGCTATGATGACAGAGGCGGTCTCTTAGGGAGGTTTAACATCAATAACTTTGAAATATTTTCTTCGTTTTGGTAGACGATACAAGTTCAGTGGGCGTCACCACGTGTTGTGAAAGAGAGACAAGTATTACTGAGGGGCTACGTATTTCGTCATAAGGAGGTGGGGAGCCATATCGAAGAGGAAATGAATCTTCAGAAACAGTTTAATAACATATCAATAATAGGTGAGTCCATTTACCGTAAAACCTTTGCTTTACGAATGAGGTGCAAAAATTTGTTGGGCGAAAAACGACAGAAATACTCATGTGAATAAAAACATTCTGATGCAACCTTTTAATCAAGTTCAAAAGCCTGGTACCTATAGCGTAATAGGGCGAGAGTTCACCGATCCCTGGTTCGTGAGTTCAACCAATTTTCGCGAGTTCAACCAATTTTCGCGAGTTCGGCCTATTTTCGTGAGTTCTACCTACTTTCGTGAGTTTTATCTAATTTCCTTAATTCGACCCTATTATCTCTGCATCCAGTTGTACAAACCTTATAAATTGGGTTAAATTTGAAGTTAGTTTCAGAACTTAACCAAACGGGAGCTAGAAACAAGATGGCTGCCTCTGTTGTATCAAACGCTACAAGACTTCAACATTTCAGACCAGTAAAATGGCAAACTGAAGATCTTCTTCACCAATATCAGAAATCTAAGTAGAAATATTTCTGGTCAAATTTACCCAGAGTTTTATACAATCACATTACCAAACATTAACCCAACATTTAACCTTACCTAAAAATTAACCCGGTGGTTAAAATTGATCTTTATGCAACTGAGTGCTGGCGCCTTCCTTCGGTGATTCAAAGGATTTCTATGGAGATGATGTGGGTTACTTACAGACTTCGGGAACACTGTGGTATCACCAGATTCTTGGTTACAACTATGACTAAAATACGGGCGTAAACTTGTTTATTTACATGTATACTTTACTTCTAGACTTAAAACCGGAATGTAAGTACGAGGTACGGGTTATAGCCCTGTCTGAAGACGGTCAGGTGGCGTCATCTGTCTGGGTGCAGGGTAATACGTCTAGAGAATCGTATATGAACGGTGAGTAACCATAGAAAAATACCAGTTGATTTGTTTCACGTTTAGCAATTCTATTTGAGATTTTGAATTTGTGCGGTTTCACAGTTTATGACTGAAAGGTAAACGCGGGAGGTAATTCTTAACGGTAATAAAGGGAGGTAACTCAGCGGTGTTTCATCACGCACAACTCCCTGTCCAAAAAAACGTTGTGGGAAGCTAATGAAATGTAATTTAATTTTCATGGGACGTAACTCTCACTGTAAAACACGGGAAGTAACTTCTAACTATTAGTCAACTAGAGTAATCTTTCCTGGAAATCGAGGACGGTAACCATTACCGAAAGTAATGCCTTTAAATTCACTTCTTCATTCACATAAAAGTTTTTAATTTTATTGCGACCAAATTGATAGAAACCGTACCACCACCGCCTCCAAACGGCGTCTTCCTGAAACTTCTGAGCGGAAACATCGTCGTCCACTGGTTACCACCAACACCGGATGAGAACATTTTAGTGCGAGGTTACATAATAGATGTCTTCCACAACAACACCAAACGTCAGACAATGGAAGTAGCTTATAAAGAAAGCAATGTTAAGATATACGAAGTAGGTAGGTGAGAAGACGATACATTATGACTTGGAAAACTACTTGCAACACGTTTATATGTTATAAGGCTATGCACCTTTAGGGCACCTGCGATATGATATGCATCGGATGTATGTTCACCGATACCCGATATGTATTGCTACACATATAGCCGATATGACACCATTGTGATACATGTTGACCGTTATGATTCGTATCACAATAAATGCGCAGCAATATTATATCTATCACGATGCATGTTAACCGATTATCAGATACGATATCACAATACAAGATGACCGATATGATATATATTGTGACACTGTTGAGCGAAACGTGATGCGTATCATGTTATACATGTACTTTTTTAAACTGAAATGTCATTCAAAAACAAAATATTTTAGCTTTTGATGGTGTTCAATTGAAAAAATAACTTTGAACTCAATATTTAATTGTAACTGGGACCATTATACACAGGGATTGGAAACGGCAGCGATAAGATCAACAATCGCCGAAATATGTTGTCGTCGGTTTTGCCGCGCAAGCGCACTGACTTCGAATCCAATGCACTTTTTGTAAAATCAGCGTCTTTTTACACGCAATTATTGCTTACAATCAATAATATAAAACTTGAATACTGTCGCGATCGCTTTTGACATATATAAACTTCAGATTTTTGCTTTAGTTGTTTTCGAGTTTAAACATTTGATGCGTAAAAAAGGCTATAAAAGTTAATGCGTCGATGCGTACAGATTAGAGAAAATGTTTAATTCTCGTGTAGGTGACTTTAATGTTCGCTTATAGAAATGCATTTAAATATACTTTATTTTGAAATCAAAACGATCATCTTATAGCTAAGGTGTGAATACGGGTTTTTGTCACACTTTAAAAAGTACATTTTGTAAAATGAATGGCTAAATTCTCAGTTGAAAAGGGGCGATATTCAGAAAAAAATGTGAAATTATTGTATCCAATATAGTGTTAGTGGCTTTAAAGTTCGCTTATAGAAATGCATTCAAATATGCTTTATTTTAAAATCAATACGGTCATCTTATAGCTAAGGTGTAAATACGGGTTTTTAACACACTTTAAAGAGTACATTTTGTAAAATTAATGGCTATATTCTCAGTTGAAAAGGGGCGATATTCAGAAAAAAATGTGAAATTATTGTATCCAATATAGTGTTAGTGGCTTTAAAGTTCGCTTATAGAAATGCATTCAAATATACTTTATTTTAAAATCAATACAATCATCTTATAGCTAAGGTGTGGATTCGGGTTTTTGTTACACTTTAAAGAGTACATTTTGTAAAATGAACGGCTAAATTCTCAGTTGAAAAGGAATGATATTCAGAAAAATGTGAAATTATTGTACCCAATATCGTGTTAGTGGCTTTAAAGTTCGCTTATAGAAATGCGCTCAAATTCGTTTTTATGTAAAAACAAAACGATCATCTTATAGTTAAGATGTGTACCCGGGTTTTTGTCAAACATTAATAAATATATTTTGTAAAATAAACGGCCTAATTCTCAGTTGAAAATTGGTGATATTTGGAAAAGATGTGTAAATATTGTACCCATTATTATGTTAGTGACTTTAAAATTTTGCTTATAGAAATGCTCTCAAATATATTTTTATGTAAATACAATACGACCATCTAATAATTTTGATGTGTACGCGGGTTTTTGTCACACTTATAAAAACATGTCGTGTAAAATAAATGACCACATTCTCAGATGAAAATTGGTGATAATTGGAGAAAATATGTAAATTTACTCAATATCGTGTTAGTGGCTTTGATGTTCACTGATAGATATGCTTTCAGACGCATTTTTATCTATAACAAAACCAGAATACGATCATCTATTATTTATGATGTGCATACGGGTTTTTGTCACACTTTGAAAAGTTTTTGTAAAATCCATGGCCAAATTCACAGTTTAAAAATTGACGATATTCGGGTAAAATGTAAAATTATTGTATTATTACAATGATTTTTGAAAAGATTTTGTTTGTCAGCGAATACCATCGAATTTTATAAAATATTTCAAAACAAGTTATCTATTTTCGTACTAATGAGTTTTCTGTAAATTTTGATGATATACATTCATGGTATCTATTTGCACATTGCCTTGTGGCCATAAACTGCGTTACCCCTTTCCTGTTTCGCGCCCCCTAGCGGATTTTTCCGATTGCGCAATCCAAGATGGCGGCGTATGGGGTCATGGTGTAATCTACGATATTACGCCAGTATTTCGTGTTTGGCAGTATTTTATGCAGATAGATCACTATTCTACGACAATTATTGAGAAGCTGTATTGATAACTAAAATATATGTGATATTCAAGCGATATATTTGTCGCTAAAATTTGGTGGAATCCGTCTTGTTTCCGATTTGTATGCACATTAAGTGGATGGGGGTGGTTTCTAAAAAAAGTCATTTCAGTTGAAAGTATCTATTTTCTGACTTTATTTTTCATGTATCTATGTCTAAACAATTCGTTTAATTGTACCAGTATGTATCAATATTAATGAATCCGTGTAGATCTAGTACAAAGTACATCCTATTGAATCTTGAAATTAAGATTTAATGGGTGTTGTCATGAACACTAAGTGGCATATTGCACAGTATTTGTGCCGTTTTACAAAAAAGATGTATGAATTCATTATATTAAAACCACTAAATCAATTTGCAAAAAAACAAAATATATACATGTATATAGGTCTAGGTGTTCCAAAAAAAGTCTTGGAAAAAACATTGAGTATAAAAGTTAGGCAGGTTTTAAGATCCTACAAATGACTATTTTTTGGGTGTAATATGTTAGCATCTGGTTTTTTTACTATTTTCTTCCTTTCATTTTGAAAGCGTTACTTATTTTAAAATATGAGATGCTGCATTTTTAATTGTAGAATCTAATGCTGTTTAATTTGGTATATGGTATATAATGTTGTAGAACAAATACTTTTTATTTTAGACTGAAATAACCAAAAAAGGTACCACTGTAACCAGTGACTTCACTTATTTATCATTGATAACCTTTTGCTCAAAATATATTCTCATGAAAACCACTTCACGAGTCAGTCATAAAATTCGAACATTACAGGGACCTGATCATGTAATGTTACGTAATAATGCTGTCCCTTTGTCAGTGGACAGTTTCAGTGTTAATTGGTCCCTTTGATAACAGTCTATCACTTATCAAATCACGGTGTGGGATCAGTATATATCCAATCAACCATACCATCACATTGCACAGTGCCAGGATGTATCCCAGACATGACCTTTGATGTGATTATATAATCTCATTTTTTACTAAGCATTACTAACCATGAATGCCGATGCAATAAAACGCGCTAAAGAAAGAGATAGAAAACAGAAGAAAATTTGAAACATTTATTGTATCAATAATTGAAAGATTATAATTATGATAATAGTGATTTCATATCAATCTTTTAACCTCTAATTTTATATTTGATAATAAAAAAAAAACATTTATTCTGCTATTAAATTTATAGAAGTTTTTACAATTTCGACCAGGCAGATAGATAATTGTTGACATTTAATCATTACCAATAAAATTTGAAAATTAGTTGAACTGTTAATATACAATAAACTATTAATACAATATAGCACTACGATTTGGATGCCGTAAAAACTTTTAAGTCGGCAGGTAAAAGGAAACCAACCTATGTTTTTAGACCCTATCAGTAAACATAGTAAATGTGTAACTTTGTTTTCCTCCAATTTAATTCAAGAAATATAATGTAGATATTTTATTTTTCAAGTGGATCACATGTACAACTGGAATTTCAGTTAATTGACAAAAGTATGGAACTTCTAAAAAAATGTACAAATTGCTGTGACCTGTGTTTTTTAACTTGAGAAACATCAGTAAGAAAAAAAACAATGTGAAGTGCTTACATTATTGCGGAAGTTGATTAATTAGTATACTGAATAGTGAACTGGATATATTAGCATTATTTGACATTGATCTATATCATTTCAGACATATTTCTTCTTTTTGATGCTGTTTAGGGCTGCGGCTGTGGTCCAGTGGTTAGTGTGCTGGACTTGTAACCGGAGAACCGGGTTTGAATCCCAGTTGCGGCAGGACATACCCTTCTATGAAAATTTGACAAAAATGTCGATTTTCCTTCATATGTGGAGAAGTTACCGGCCCCTTGAGGAAGGGTAAGTTAGTACTGGTTAGTATGCAGTCCAGGAAACTGGTCAGGTTTACCGGTCGCCGTATATAAGGGAAATTGTTGAAAAATGGCGTTAAACCCAAGTGACAATAAGTCACATAAAAAAAAACAAAAACACACACAAAAAAAAAACATTTGATGTTGTTTGATATAAATACAGATAATGGCGATTCATGACAACCAAAAGTGATAGCTTTCCTTTTCACTGAGTGCCACATTACTTATAGTTATGTCCATCCCAGTTTAGTGTAATGTCCGTCCTGCTGTAAATAAGCTGCTATTATATTTTTTTTGGATAATTTATGTCAAATGCGGAAGCAGACTGATGACATGTTGGATAATTAGCAGCTTTATTGTCTTTACCGCCAGTGTGACGATAGTGAATAATTGAATTGAAGCAGAGAATTTGTCTTCTCAGTTGTAACTGCCGTGGCGCGGCACCTACACGATGCAGGAAACCATATCTAAAATAGATAAAATAAATAAAAGTACATATACATCATCATGAACCTGTGTTTGGTAAGACACATGATATAAGAAACATGGCGAAAATAAACCATAGAAAATATTTGTTCGGTATTACCTGGGACCATTATACACATATATGTGTATATTGGTCCCAGGTATTACCTTGCATTCCAGGGACCAGGATCGTTATTCATTTACTACCAGCACAATCCAATGCAAGTTAGGTGTAAAAAGGCAACATATCATTTCGGAACGCAATATGATTATAAAGATCGCTATGATCATGTAATAAACCATTCAAAAGATAAGAAACGTAGCTATCGGCACATAAATATATTTTTTATTACATCACCCCACCCACTAATTTCAAGCCAACAAATTTTGCATAAATGATGAAAATTAAAAGATCTACAAATCGTTTAGGAACAAACTGATATTAAATATGCCAGAAAAGTTATTCTCTTACCTTACATGAAGTTTGGATGAAATGACAGGAACAGAAAAACGGTATATTTCGATAAAAAACGACCATGACAGTTAATCAGCGCATGACCCCATACGCCGCCATTTTGGATTGCGCAATCAGAAAATCCGCTAGGGGGCGCGAAACAGGAAAGTCGTCAATTATAAGTTACTCTGATTTTACCCTGTTATGAAATAATATGCGCTAAACAGTATTGCCATATGTGCACTACCTAGATTATATATCAAACTGTTATCAGACCACCTTATCAGTTTTATTTTGTCTGACTCAGTGGGAAACCAATTTACTTCCTGTCTGTAAACGCCTGTCATTTTAGATGATGACAGCAAATATACGTGCCACCCGCAGTTAGACACCAAAAAATCAATAAAGATTCTGATGGCCGTGTGATATCTGTGTGTGCACATGGGGTAAAAGGACTTTAAAAGGACATAAATATTAAGTATGTGTGTTTTTACCTATACGCATGTCTATCAAAGTACAGTATGCTAACTTTAAGCACATTATTCAAAATAGTTTGCATAATACATGTACTAACACTTCAATTGTCATTTAGTCCATCTGTTTTACGTAGCAGTTGGTTTTAATATGGGACATAATCCCGTGTCTACATCTATGACATGACTATAACATTATTTCATTGATAAAAATGCATAAGCATGTATGTCTATTTGCGAACTTTTAAGCCATCAACAAGGAATTGGGTACAATAATTACATTACATTTTCTCCAAATATCACTAATTTAAACTGTAATTTTGCCATTTATTTTACAAGACATGTTTTAAAAAGTGTGACAAAAACCTGTGTACACATCTAAACTATTAGATGATCGTAATGTTTTTACATAAAAATATACTTAAGTGCATTTCTATAAGCAAACTTTTAAAGTCGCTAACATAATACGGGGTACAATATTTACACATCTTTTCCGAATATCACCAGTTTTCAACTGAGAATTTGGCCGTTTATTTTACAAAATACATTTGTTAAAGTTTGACAAAAACTCGCGTACACATCTTAACTATATGGTGATCGTTTTGTTTTAACGTAAAAGCGAATTTGAGTGCATTTCTATAAGCGAACTTTAAAGCCACTAACACGATATTTGGTACAGTAATTTCACAGTTTTTCTGAATATTGCCCCTTTTCAACAGAGAATTTGGCCGTTAATTTTACAAAATACATTTGTTAACGTTTGACAAAAACACGTATTCACACATTAGCTATAAGATGATCGTTTTGATTTCAAAATAAAGCATATTTAAATGCATTTCTATAAGCGAACTTTAAAGTCACCTACACGAGAATTACACATTTTCTCTAATCTGTACGCATCGACGCATCAACTTTTATGGCCTTTTTTACGCATCAAATGTTAAAACTCGAAAACAACTAAAGCACAAATCTGAAGTTTATATATGTCAAAAGCGATTGTGTCAGTATTCAAATATTATATTCTTGATTGTAAGCAATAACTGCATGTAAAAAAGACGCTGATTTTACTAAAAGCGCATTGGATTCGAAGTCAGTGCGCATGCGCGGCGAAACCGACGACAACATATTTCGGACTAATCGTCCGTTTCCAATCCCTGTGTATATTGGTCCCAGATTGTAACATCAATACCTTAGTATTAATTAATAATATTTAATTTAATTAATAATTATTTTAACTTAATGATTTCTGTCTGTCTTATTTTGTTAGACAATAATTTTCAAATATAATTGTTGTTACTGCTGCTTCTGTGAATGCCGATGTTGTTCTTTCTGCTGCTGCTGTTGTTGTTGCGGCTGTTATTGTTTTTGCTCCTGCTACTGTTGGTGGTGCTGACGGTAATGTTGTTGTTGCTGCTGCTGTTGTTGTTGTTATTTCTGCTGCTGTTGTTGTTGTTGTTGTTGTTGTTTTCTTTTTTTCTTACAGAAATGGGAGTTCTGTACAGAATATCGGTACGAGCTAAGAACAGAGCTGGTACAAGTATTGACAGAACGGAAGAACTGAAGATACCAATAGAATGTATGTTACAACAAACAGTATAATTATGTATTACCAAACATATGTTTGATTCGTGTACACATGTGTCACAACATGTCGCTAAAATAAACAAAACTTATTTATATTTACATCTGAATAAATTCATACGTGATATATTTTTGCTAATAATCCAATACCTGCCCATGAACCCAATGCTGAGTGATATATTTATAGACGTGACGCAATTTCCGGTACAGAACTTCCGGGGATGGGCTTTATCATCAACCAAACTCGAGTTGACATGGGATGCGCCGGAAAAGGGCGCGTTTTCTGCATTCGTCCTGTCGTACACTCTTGCAGGGAACAAGAAACCAGACTTACCCGGGGGTGGAAATCTTCCAGCCAGTGTACTCAATTACATAGTAAGGTATGTTGTCTCTAAGAATGGTCTAGGCTTATTCAGTAGTTGGATCTGTTTTAAGTAAAATCATACACAGAAAAACACGGTTATAGTGCACTGGAATTGTTAAAATTGATATGAAGTGAAAAAATCGTTTACTGTAAAGTGTTTTTCCACCTTCTGTTCTTCATTGATTGCATAATACATGTATAATAATATTATTCAGCGCAACCCTTCCAAATCAACACCCTTTGGGACAAGCAAAATTACGTTGTTGTTGTTGTTGTTGTTATGCTCAAAGCATACACCTGGGTAGAACCACCGACCTTCCGCAAGCTAGCTGGACAGCTTCCTCACATTCGAAATTTGCTGAGCGTGGGTGTGATTTGAACTAACGGTGATCAGGGAATAGTCATTACTAGTCAGTGACCACAACTATTCGACCCCCACCATTAAAAATACCAACACCTGAGTTTGTCATATTTCTTGTCTCCATTTTAGGTCTTTGAAACCGAACACAGGGTATGTGTTCAACATCACACCATATTTGAAAGATATTAGGGGCGTCACTGTAAATACGACAGTGATGACGTACACTGACAAACCATCATCGCCTCCTTATAATGTCAGCCTCACAGTCGTCAACTCAACGGTAACTAAAATATTTTCACGCATTTAAACCCAACCTTTACATAATGATTATAGTGTTCCCTCCAAAGAGCAACACTTGTCTGAGTCGCAAAATGTGTTGTTCTTTGGAGGGAGTTGTTGTTTTGAGGAAATTAATATATTAGTGACAGGTGTTTTATTTTGTGTACCTAAATCAGCGTACCGTGACGCATTTCAGAAATGGATTCAGAGATTGAAATTATGTACTTCAAACCGCGGAGAATACTTTGAAGGGATGTTATGTTTTATTTCACTATTTGAGTCGAATACTTTTGAAATATCGTACAATACACATTACATATCGTAAAATGGAAGTTAGATTTCCAAATGACTAATCGCGAAAACGGTTAAGATCAAACCTGTATTCCAAGGTCACTGAAGGGTGAGATCATATATGGGCTGTGTGCATAGTTAACAAATACAGTAGAACATGGTTATAATGAATTTTTGGGACCCAAAATTTTATCTCACTACAGTATAACATGGTTATAGTGACTTATTCTACATTAATTTCATAATTCACTGTATCCACGACAATGAAATAAAAACAGTGTGTTCAAGGAAAGTAAATGCTTCACTATATCAGAGTTCACTATAAACGTGTTTTACTGTATTTCATAAGTTCATGTAATTAAACAAGGTCTCCAGAGCTTTGACGCTGTGTCAAAGTAAGCCATGAACACGATCATTTACTACTAATGTAGTTGTTGCTGTAAAAACACGGATAATTATTAAGCCGTCTACACTGGGCCGGAAAAAAAGTTGTGTTAACTGTTGTTCAATAGACTCTATTTTAGTGCTGTCCCTTAATTTCCCATCTTCTAGATTAAAAGTGCGAAAATATTTGGGGACAAATCGTGCCTCGTAATCTCACAAAATGCATATTTAGAAAAAGAGAGTTTTTCCAACACACATAATTATTACACTTAAGTGTTTTGGTCAAGTTACCCTTACCATAATTATTGCCCAGTAACATCTTTTTTATCAGTCCAGTCCACTTTTTTCAGTGCATTCTAATCAAGTGCTCTCCACCGTTGGAAGGAAAGAATGGACCAATACTTGAATATAAAATAGCGTACAGAGACAAGTATGACAGAAAGTATACTTTAACGAAAGCTGACGATAATGAGGAGTTAAATTATTATCTAGCTGGTGAGTCGACTATTGATGTTTAAGCAAAGAGAAAATATTAGCGCGTGGGGATCTTTTTTACCCGGACCCCTCTAATTCTAAAACCTCTCTGATCTATACCCTATAATTCTAAAACCCGCTCTTACCCAGACCCCTCTAATTCTAAAACCTCTCTGATCTATACCCTATAATTCTAAAACCCGCTCTTACCCAGACCCCTCTAATTCTAAAACCTCTCTGATCTATACCCTATAATTCTAAAACCTGCTCTTACCCAGACCCCTCTAATTCTAAAACCTCTCTGATCCATACCCTATAATTCTAAAACCTGCTCTTACCCAGACCCCTCTAATTCTAAAAACCTCTCTGATCTATACCCTATAATTCTAAAACCCGCTCTTACCCGGTCCCCTCTAATTCTAAAACCTCTCTGATCTATACCCTATAATTCTAAAACCCGCTCTTACCCAGACCCCTCTTATTCTAAAAACCTCTCTGATCTATACCCTATAATTCTAAAACCTGCTCTTACCCAGACCCCTCTAATTCTAAAACCTCTCTGATCTATACCCTATAATTCTAAAACCTGCTCTTACCCAGACCCCTCTAATTCTAAAACCTCTCTGATCTATACCCTATAATTCTAAAACCTGCTCTTACCCGGACCCCTCTAATTCTAAAAACCTCTCTGATCTATACCCTATAATTCTAAAACCTGCTCTTACCCGGACCCCTATAATTCTACAATCTGCTCTTACCCGTTCAAAACAAATGATTGTCGTATTCTCACGCAGTACGTGTTTACCCTTATGAAGTGGTTTGACTTGAAAAGCAATTTTCCTTTCTGGTACCCAGTGTTTCAATTGAACCTGGTTTAAATTATAGGCCTTGAACCAGCTACAGTGTATGAAATAAGAATACGAGCCTTCACGGTAAATGGTTCCGGTCCCTGGTCTCCATGGTTACAAGAGAAAACTGCCAAGCGAGGTGAGTTCATTAAATAATTCTTGTATATTCAAATTTATAGCTGAAGCTGTAAAGTTTTTTTGTTTCATGTAAAATACACGTAAAAGTCGTCTTTTACTTCGTCAACTGAAATCCAATCCTGCCGAGGATACCGAATTTACGAATAGCAGATGTGATTTTTTAAATGAAATCCATTTTGGATTGTTTGGGGCCATAATTAAGTAATCTTTTGAAATTTGAGAATAAAAACTGGAGTTTTTGTCTTTATACATACGATAAAACGTTGTGGGCCTGAATTTAAGAAAGAAGAAATATTGATAACCAGTCTAAATATAAGTAGTTGTTATAATGAGGCAAAATTTTTTATCAAGGTGATATACAGAAATTTTATAACCAGTTCAAAAAATAAAGGGCTGTTATAAATGACGCGAATTTATTATCAAGATGAAATAAATTATAAAAGAAACATATTGATGACCAGTCCAAATATGTGTTCCTTATAATGAGGCAATCTTAACATAGAAGTGGTTGCTAAGTGTGGTTTTACTGTATACACATAAAAGGAGTTTTTCATACCTTTCATAGTTTTGTCTTTCGATATTTTGTTACTTTCTCTATTTTTTGTTTATAGAACCAGTCCAACCAAAGGTGCCGAGAAATCTGACTGCATCCGTAACGGATTCGTCCATAACACTATACTGGATACCACCGGAACAAGATATCCGGGAACTGACTGGATATGTACTTGGTTTTGGTCGTTTTATACCTGAAGTGTTTCGAGAAAGTGTATCTAGGGACAAAACATCATTCATTTTTAATAATCTTGGTACGTATTCACCATTTATCAGAAAATTCTGCTAAAAATGTACCGGTTATAAAGTTTAACAAGAGGTGAAACACCATTCACATTTAATAAATGAGGTAATTACCAATAAATTCTGATTCACCTGAATTTAGGGTTGATCTTAAAAGAAAACACTAGAGGTCATTTCTGTATGACCTTTCATTACGAATAATCTACACTATTATCTAATTATTATCTACAAATAACACTTGTACGAATTGTCTTGCTTCTAAACCTGTGAACTAAAGTCTCCATACTAAGCCTATTATGCCCAGTTAGCCTTTATTCTGGGGTCAATCGCTGGACTTTAAAGCACAAACGAAGATGCTTTCAATGTGCGCCTGTTTGCTTCAATGGTTAAGGATAAGTTCAGGATAAGAAAAATGGTGCTTTTCCCGTAAACTGTGATAACTTTGTATCAATAACATCATGGTGACATTTATTCATTGGAGGCTAGCGTTACACCAACAGCCAGGGTCATTTAGCAACATTCCAGTTTTAACAGTGGAGGAAGACCCACAGGCATACACCTGGGTAGAACCACCGACCTTCAGTAAGCTAGCTGGACAGCTTCCTCACATGCGAAATTTGCCAAGCCTGGGTGGGATTCGAACTCGCAGAGACGATGGGCTAGTAATTACTGGTCGGAGACTGTAACCACTGGACCGCAAAGTTCCAGCAGCCCTTATACACAGATGACGTTAACTCTAGTTGGACTGTTTGTGCACTAAATAAAAATTTGTTTTACTATTTCATTATTTTCTCGATTCCAGAGAGTGAAACAGCGTATATCGTAAGCATTCGATCATTCAATGATTTTGGAGAAAGCTCAGCAATATTTGAACTTGTGACTACGTTGTGAAAGCGCGTGTATGAATGTTGTGTGAACTCATGTCAATCGTGCCACGTGTTTGATATTCTTCAGTTTGTATTATAAATGAAAAACGTGATTCTCCTTACCTTGTTATCATTCAACCTGTGGAACAGTTTTCTTATGTGCTCTATAAACCGTGATAATAAGGCCCTTGGTAGTAGATATAATACAGGTGTCCCTTGTACACAGGTAATCTATATGTATAGGTGACATTTATACAATATAAACAGGTGACCAATAGGTATAAGTATCCTATATACACAGGTGATCAATACATAATATGTACAGGTGTCCTTTGTACACAGGTAATCATTATGTGCAGGTGACCCTTATACACATGTGATCTTTATTCAGGTGTATATTTGATCTGTTAAATGAATGTATAAACGGTAAAGGCTTTTCGCTGTTGCTGCATAGGGACAGTTAACTCAGGTTCTATTCCATATTAAAAAAATTGTGGCTGAATTCATTATGTAATCATTGACGTCTTGGGACAGTTTTAATTTTATCTACTTTTAGCCGGCAGAAGGGGATGTGGTTCAGTAGCATGTGAATAGCCCCATGTTCGATCCCCGGTGTCTCCATATTTGCATTTTGCTTTAATTTTGTGTATCTGTTCATTTCTTTTACCATCTGTATTCCATTTAACTTCCAGACGTAATAGTTACATGAAAATTCTCATGTCAGATTTTATGGTGGGACAGACTTAATTCCGAGTCTCTTGAATAAGTAAAAAAAAATTGGGTTGTTTTAACAGCTCATCTCAATGTCAACTGTGCAGTCTACACGACACACTGTGTCTGTCATATTTTAATAAACTCCGAACAAGGCTATATCCGTTTCCACTCAAGACAACCAGAGTAATCGTTCCTGGAATCAATAAACACAACACCAACCTTTATATAGTTATCCTCTGGATTGTAAAAATGGTAACTCTGGATAGATTGGTAGCATAGAGGAAATGGTAGGGCTCTGAGAGAATTACCAATCGATAAGATCCACTAAAAATCTGATTTTGGTGATAGTTCTTACAGGACGGTGACTAGAACTTTATACATGACAACTTTTAAACCACCACAGTATTTAAACTACGTATTTGCAGACGTGTTTTCAATATCTTATCCTTAATACAGCTTGATAATCAAGACAATATCAACTGTTTTTATCCCTAAGTTGGTTTTAATATTTAGGTTTTATGTACAGTCTAACCTGCGTTTGTGGCCACCTCCACCACCCTGTGAAGAAAGGTCATTCTTTGAAAAGCCATCATTGATTATTTAGAATAAACTGACCTCCGAATAAAGGCCACCTGTCAATGAAGACCACATTTTGTCTTTCCTAAGGGAGGCCTATGTTCGCAGGTTTGATTGTTTTGTACTTGTATTTTCTCTTCATCCATGCTATTTGAGCCGGTTGCTAATCAACTAGGGACAGGAAGTATCTTGACATCGACCAGAATAACACATGAAATGTACCATTGTTTGGAAGCAACTAAACGTACAGGTGTGCATTACAATGCAGCATATGAGAC
Source organism: Lutraria rhynchaena (assembly GCA_008271625.1). Classification (NCBI taxonomy): domain Eukaryota; kingdom Metazoa; phylum Mollusca; class Bivalvia; order Venerida; family Mactridae; genus Lutraria; species Lutraria rhynchaena. Next base: position 146,125 of record VIBL01000400.1, read on the forward strand.
CTGCAAACAACTTGAGAGGTGATTAAGCTACTGGTCAGTCTGATATTTACTTGACCACAGAGCATTTAAATATTTCATAGCCAAGCTTTTCATATAACTTCCATGATTTGATTAAAAAACACAATACTTTAATTCTAGATTATAAAACGTTTAATTCACCAATCAAACATGCAATTACCAAATAAATGTTATTCAGTTATCAAATATTGTACAAATTATTATACAAATCTAATACAAATTTGTAAACAAATACTATACAAAATGTGATACAAATTAATATACAAATCTAATACAAATTAGTAAACAAATACTATACAAAATGTGATACAAATTATTATACAAATCTAATACAAATTAGTAAACAAATACTATACAAAATGTGATACAAATTATTATACAAATCTAACACAAATTAGTAAACAAATACTATACAAAATGTGATACAAATTATTATACAAGTCATCATGCAATTACTACACAAACAGTCAAACATAAGTTAACAGCCACTTTTGAATAAAGGTCAACATGTGAACTGAGACCTTTCATCAAAAATGTCCATTATTATAACGCAATATAAACAATTCATCAAAGTCAGCAAAGATGGAAAAAACAACAACTTTTTTTCGAATTTCCTATCAAAATTTCCATTAAGAAATAAAAAAGTTATGACCATTTTTGTCTGTAAAAAATCTGAACATTTTGTCACTAAAACAACTAAGACTGTAAGTATTCCATGAAAATCAAATAAAATGAACTTAAAACTATAACAAAACAACTTAAATAGAAAATATCTTAATAAAATGTCTTAAAAAGACTCAAGTGAATGTTTTGTAACTTAGAATTATCAAACAAAATCACAATAAAAAAGAAAATTCTAACATCGGAAAATTTTCATCAAAATCACCAAAAATGCAAAAAACAACTTTTTTTTCCGAATTTTGCATCAAAATGTGTTTCATCTTGTAGGAAATGATCTAATTAAGAAAATGAATGGTCACATGACATGTTTTCATTAAGAAATAAAAAAGTTATGACCATTTTTGTCTGCGTAAAATTCACACATTTTGTTGACACGTTCATCAAAGTCTGCTTACAAAGTCATCTTTTTACATAAAATGTTAACAAAAACACAAACAAAAGTTTACTGACATTTTGTTGTTTCAAAGTATAAACTATAAAAATGTTTATCATCTTTATATGTGATGTTTATTGTAGAAAATGATTCAAGACGTTCAGACATGTATTTCACCGACTCCTCATTTGACAGTTTACTGTGAGTTTCTTCATCAATAATATTACACCATCCTAACTTAACGTTTATCTCAGATTTAATGTTTACACAACTTTCAACAAAACAATGAAAACATTGATGACTCATTGTGACAAACCTCAGCTCTATCTTCACTTGTGTTACATCAGGATGTAGTTGTAATAAAACATCATCAGGTAACTTCATGTTCAACAGTTTTAGTGACTTTATACATGGAAGAGTTTTCACTGTAGACGTCAATGTTTTCATTGTATCGTAATCTGACATGTAACCATAGTTACCATCGATACAAAGATGTTCAAGTTGTGAATCCTTAACAGAGTAAAATAAATCACTGTAACAAAGTCTAACAATCATCTCAGAAAATGGATACAATGTGATGTACTGTAAACTAGAACTGTTTACATTGTTACTTAAAATATTAGCTTTACACAGATATAATGATGTAAGTTTTGTATGTTGTGGAAGATTTAGAGTCAATGTACAGTCAATATCAGAAGACCAGTCACTGATAAGATCATCATCATGTCTGTGATCATCACAAGACACATCAGACAATTTTATATTTTCAATAAGAATATTCTCAGACAAAACTTTAACCAGATTATATAAACTTTCATGTTGTATTTTAACATAAGACAGAGACAATGATGTCAGATGATGTAGATTACTCACAGTTAATTCTGGTATCAATGTATCACCTTTAATACAAATAGTGTGCAGTGATTTATTCTGCAACATGCACTGAGTGAACTTTTCAATATTAGCAGATGACACATTACCAACATTTAAATACTGCAGACAATAAATTTGATCAAACTCTGGGTAATATTCACCTTTAACTGAATATATTGATTTTACACATGTTGTATTTAACTGTAAAAGTTGTCTTAAAATATCAACATTAGAATCATGACCAAATATGAAATCTTCCATTTGTATTACTGTTGTTTCAGATCTACTGAATTCCTTGAAACAATTGACAACAATATTTTGTAATGACTCGATATGACCTCTGTAAGAATCATTGAGATAGTGAAATATAGCATTTCTCCTACACAAAGTTAAATCATCAGATACTTGTAGGTAAATATTATCAAACAATTGTTTTATTCCATTATAAGAAAATCCAGCAAGTAAGAGTAAAAGGTTTTCACAGGGTAAGACCTTAATTAAACAATTCCATGTTTTAGTAACTTCAGTAAATGAATTATTAGAGTCAAATGATGATATAAACAATGCAGCAAAAAATTCAAGGTAGCTAGCATGAATAAAACTTATTTTCATTTTTTCTTCCAAATAACAGCCAAACACTTCATTTCTAGATAATATTCCTATTTTACACAAAAAGTCAGTTTCTTCAATGGAGAAACAAAATGGTTCAGATTCTAACTGGTCTCTTGTGAATACAAGGTTCATAACTTTTTCATCTTTTTTGAACATGGAACAAAATGAAAGATTACATAATTTGTAAATACATGAAACATATTTGTTTAAATATTTCAGTCGTGAGAGAGAATTAGGCAGCTGATACGTAGATGTTGTAGATGGCGGAAATTGAATTTTTCTCTTTTCAGCTCGTCTGAATAGCATTTCCAGGATATTTCCGTATATGACAGCCCTGGGCATACCAGTTAGACTTTTTTCGTACCATAAAATCACCAAATGAGATGCAATCATAGGGATACATAACTGTTTGGTAAGCCCACATTTTTCAACCTCTCTTTTAAAATCAGATATCTTCTTTTTACATGAATTTTGCTGATTCATATTATCAACAACCATTTTAACAAACCTTTCAGATGATAAGCCAGAAATACCAGTCATCTGAATTTGATGATCAATATCTTTTTTGTGGGACAACCTCACACTCTCTAGTCTATACGGACGACAGGTGGTGAGGTAGACACAGTTTTCTGAATAAACTTTCTCAGGTATTTTATACTCTTTCTCTGACGACCATTCATCCATCCCATCCAAGAGAACTAAGCATCGCTTATCCCTTAGAATTGATTTGATTTGTTCAAGCTTATACTTTTCATTGGAGCCAAAGAATTGGTCCATTACCATATCTAATACATGAGTACTGTGGGTTTCTCTTAAAGTGATGTAAAATACATAATCAAATTTGGAAATATAGTCAATATCTTTCTTTAATGCTTCATTATCCACTTCAACACTACACTTGGCCATATACCATAATAAGCACAAACGTCTACAGAAAGATGTTTTACCAACTCCAGCATCGCCTGTTATGTAGATGTAATTGCAGATCTTGCTGTCCTTACAAAATATCTCTTCATAAGAACTAACTTGTTTGGGATCCTTCTTTGTTGGTTCTACACTATGCATGGTAGGAGATTGATATATCTGTAAGAGATCTTCATCAACATTCTCAAACAAAGGTGACACAGGCAAGGTCTTAAATCGATACTTGTAGATCTCTAAAATATCTTTCTGAATGTCTGAAGAGAGAAAAGCACAATTGTCAATCAACAACAAGAATAATATTATGAAGTGTAAGTCAGAAAAAAAACACCATATTATTTATGCATAGTTGTTTCTCAGGATATTTCTTTCCATGGTCTTAAATAGGAGGCCAAAATAAAAATACTATTTCCAAAATTGGAAGTGAAAATAAAAGTGATGATTAAGATAAGTGGATTTTTTCGTCATTTTTTGTTGTGCAAGAAATCAGACATCGGTACACACATCTCCGAACTTAAATCAACAAAGCATTCATAAAACTAACAAATAAATTTAAGAATTCAATGAGAAAAGATAGGAGTTGATAACACTTATAATTAAATCATATCTCAGTCCATGGAAGACAGACAGAGAATCTATCAGTAACCACAATGACAAGAATATTCTGTATGCTAGTATGCTAATATCAGACAAAATTTTAAACATTACTTTGTTTGTCCATTTCATCATTAGCCATACGTTCAGCATTACTGATTTGTGATGCCAGATCAGCAATTTTTGCAGTCTGATTGAGTCTGTGTAGAATCTGAAATAAAAAGTATGGGAGAAATGTTAGAGGCTAATACATATATTTAATTAAACAATAGCAGCTGCAAGAGCAGCAAACCACTTGCATTCTAAAGTCACAACAGTCTAGGCATATTGATCAAAAGATCACTGGGCTAATGCCATGGTGAGGCAAGATCCCAACATTAGATTTATACATCATGTCCGACGTTGCCAGCTACTTGCATGCTGCTAACACAACTAGCATGAAAAACAGTTGGAAAAAAATGCTACTAATGTATTTGTCAATGAAATGTGTACATTGTCTTAAATCAAAATGATAACAATTGAAATGGTGGATGTGGTATGGCATTTTAACATCTTAAATAAATCTATACAATGTTATACCTGGAACTTAACTTGTCAGACTAAACTTCATTTGTGAAGTGCAGTTATAACTGATGGGTATTTTGGTAGAAACAATACATTTTGAAAGTATTTACCGAAGTTAATTCTTGCCATTTATTTTTCAAGTCATTTTCATCCAAGTATACTGTTTCCATGTGTGCCACCTGAAATATAAATCAACTGATTATTTATTATAACCTCATCTCAGTTAAATAATAATAATGGTAATTTTCAATATTACCTCATGAACTTCATCAATCGATATTATAGGACTTAAGAACATGGTTCATACGTTTTTCCCTGAAATATTCTCACCATAAAAGCTATCGAAGATGTTTGCTAATTAACAAAAATATCAACTTCATTAAAACATTTTGAAATGTAACTATAATATGTTGGAATTATTTCAATCTAAAATAGTTATTCTCTCAGTAATTATATTGCAGTTTTGGACAGGCAGTACCACGATGATCTTTAGCCTAACTAAACACAGAATCTTTCAGCCTGTACACCACAGACCATTGTTTGCCTCAGGATATGACCCTGTTTATTCCCATATTTAAGATCCCAGTAAAGAAACCATTTTTATAAACCAGCCCTTGCACTTACATTATTCCTGCATTCTCTTAATCTCGTGATGTCAGCCTCTAATGATAAGTCTGTAGGCGCAGGACTTGTCCATACAGGGTCTTTTTGGTCACAAAGTCCACAAATATTCCTCAGCAGACATGCCAACAAGGTGATATCGAAGTTAGCAGAATTCGGTTTCATCTCAATTGGGGGAAGATGTTCCTTCTGACGATCAGTAAGTATTTTTGTGCAATTAATTATAAACTGGAGCTGATTGTACTGTTCTTGGTTGTTTGCATTTAAGTACTTCATGATGTCCGGGCCCACAATATCATCAAACAACTCTTTCAGAACCTTTGTACCAATTTCTATTAAAAGGTACTGGTATCGGAATATAAACTGCAGATCTGAAAATGATAAAACACATAATTCAACGTTATATGCGTATTATCGAATCATAAAACAAGTGAATAATCAATGTTACCAGAACATGCCAGTCACATGCTTAAGGGAAATAAATAAACATTCTTAGTAGCAAAGAATAAATAATGATCAACTATGAACAATATCCACTCTTTATCACACATTTATGGGTATACAAGACTAAAAGAACAAACTAATGTGGGTCAACTAAGCATATATAAAGCCATAATTACTCTCTGCTTTCCATACGGTTAGGATTGTACACAGATTTGACAGTGCCTGTACCATTCTGGTATCAAATTGTACGCATGATTTGATAAGTACATGAATATTGAGCTTCTCAATTCGAATTAAATATCACTTAAAATGTGTGTGTATATAACCAACCTGTTGGACCAGGGTTCTGTTCTATTCCTGCCATCACAAGTAACAACTTCACAAAGCTTAAAGAACCTATAATTTTGACCAACAAACTGAAATCAACACGCAATGGCATCATCAATACACCAGCTCCATGATGCAGAAAAAAAACTCCAACCCGACACCGGTATGTGTTGATATCAACACCCATTTCAATACCTGAAATTCAATGTATGCAAAATTTAATTATTTAATCAATGAGCCAGTTTAAGAACATTTAAGTGTTGACCAAAATCTCTGCTAAGTATCATAGTAAATTAATATGCATTAATGTCTTCCTATTTTACTTAGTCTAATGAATGCAACTTCATGCAATCACAGCGGTTGTTTTTCTTTTTTGTTTAGGTATGGTAAATGGTACCTTCTCAATAGATATTTTACCAAATTCCCCACCTAAAAATTAAATTTTTCATTGTTTATTCAAATGATATATGTTTTTTCTATATTTATTTCTTGTTTAAAAACTTCATTAATCATGCATGTCATTGCAATAAAACTACACATATTACAAATGACTGAATCAATTCTTATTGCTACTTATGCCAATAAACCTGAATTGAATTGTTAAATACAATTGCAAATCATATTTGTTAATGAACAGAATAATTGACAATGGACAAATTAGTTACGGTTATGGTTGCAAGCAATTTCAAATAATAGCTATTTTTATCAGTTAATCTTCATGCACCTTGGTCATATTATTCTGAAGTTGTGAAAAATATTTGTTCGACCTTGACGTGAGAATAACAGAGTAAATATTCGGCAGGGGACCTGATCATTGGTCTAAGCTTTCGAGTTCATGTGGTTCTAGCCATAAGGAGTTCAACTGCACAGAACATATAGCAAATACAGTTGGGACCGGAGAATGAACTCTGGTTTTCCAGGTTGTTCAAACTTATCAAATTCCAGCCAATGAGAGTCCACTGTATGTTTCACTATAGAGCTTCGTTGCCTTTCGAGGGATCACCCCACCCCGAGGTGCAAAATTCACTTAAAGGCAAATCTTAGGCCTAAAAATAGGTTTGTTTCCTGTAACCCGACCGTTTTTTACTGCAGACCACATTTTTTTGACCAAATATTTAGTGGCGTGTAACCTGTGGATGACAACGCTAATTGAGTCATATTCAATCTTGTTGCATAGTAAACAACAGATGCTTTTCCAATCATGGCGAAAAGTCTACTACAAATAGGCATTTGTTACGAAAAAAATTGTTGGTTTTCATTTATGACTGGGGTTATCAGTTAAAATTCAGTAACTTATACTGAATACTATTAAGATGTTTTGACACCTATAAAATAAAAAAAATCCCTACCTACCGACCCATCTTTTTCAGCATGTTACAGGACACAAATCTAATTTAGGCCTTACTCTGATTCTCAATGGGACCTTAATACATATGCAATATATATGAAATATATTGAGTGAAATTATGAACTGCTTGAAAGAAATGAAAAGTTGAGCAAGTATAATTTTAAGAATTCATAAGTTAAATGTCTATTGTAGCTTAAAATAAAATGGACTTTAGAAATGGACTACACTACAGAATGTTGTAGCTCTACACATAATTTCAGCTTGGATTTTTGTTTAAAATATTTTTAAAAATGTTAAATGGCTGGATGGATTGTCTTCGCACAATGCAAACAAATTTTATAGGCAGTCTGAAATAATTATGAAAATCAGTGGTGGTTGCTAGGGTAGACCTTATCTGACAAAAGTAATACGTCTTCTGATTTACTTAATTCCTCATATAACGAGTAAAATAAGAAATCAATCAGTTAATCTTGTAATCGAAGATTTAAAGCAAAATTCAAAGAATATTCATCGGCTCAATTATAAGAGAAATAGGAATATTTACCAGAAAATAAGCGGTTTAGCCAGCTGTTTACAAAGTATCTATTTGGCATTCGCTGTTCCTAAGAAGTGAAAGCATGCGCGTGCTGTATATTACCTCACATCCTTGACTACGGGTGTTCATGACAGAGTACAATTACAATTAACAATTACAATATAGCCTTCAATTTAAAGTGCTCATATGACGCAATTTTAAACCTTACAATTTGAGTGTCAGGTTTCGTTTACACGTTGGGCGGGCATTTCACAAAACTTAATCTTGTTCAACACGTAAACAATTTTGACAAACTCAGCGCTTTGAGAAATGTTTGATCGTATGTAGTTATGCTTTAAAAAAAAAAATAGTCAACCTAGAATCTAAATAGAATTAGACACAGTATAAGCAAAAAGTGAAGCAAGACAATTATAGTGTTAAGCCGATATAAATACCAAGTCCTAGATAATACGGTCCAGTCATCAGATTACTACCTCTTGTTGGAAAATTGACAGCTTCTTACAGAATGAAAGAAATAAAAAAAAGATTATTAAAACCATCAGGTACTATTTGGTATCTACCAATAAGATAATACTCGGTAGAGACATAGAAATTTCAGGATCTAAGAGATCTCAGCCATCAACCAGGGCAATGTGACTTTTTATACACTTGGTTCTCAATAAGCAGAACCTTTGTGGCAGTGCAAACCAATTCTTACAAATCAAGTCTGGCATAAATATGCCTTTATTTTCCTACATAAGGTTGTCGGCTCCTTGTAGAAGTGTACGTTAGTATACTAATTTGTATACAGTCCAGGAAAATTGGTTAGGTCAACCGGTTGCCGTATGTAACCGAAAATTCGTTGAAAAACAGCGTTAAACCCAGTGAAAAAAACTGGAAGTAAACATGAACCAGAAAGAGTAAAGAAAATATGTGCCGTTAAAGCGTCGTATTTTCCAATGAATACGAATATCAAAATGCCTGAAAACAGTCACAAAAATCTAAAAAATATTTCAATCGAAAAGTTATTCTCTTGGTAAAATTTACATACATGGCCCGGTGAAATAATCCAACATATTCCGAACCCTTAACCGAGTTTCTACTTCAATTTTACATTTCTCAGTGTGGAAATAAGTGTCATGGAAGTCAATTATTAAATTATGATACAGTCAAACTTGTGTATAAAGGACACAATGTTGGAGTCCGCTATCCGCGGTCGACAGGTGTCCGCTATATAAGGTCATTTAAAGTGTGTTTTTTGTCGAGGGGATTACAGAGTCCGTTGTAGACTGGTGTCCGTTGTTCACGAGTGTCCGTTAGCACAGGTTAGACTGTAATTATTAAACTAACCAAGCAGCCTGTACCAACCGCCAAACATTTTTTGCCTCAGGACTAACCCTGTTTGTTCGCCGATTTCAGTAAGACACACTTTTATGGACTACATAAACAGGTACTTGCGTATGCATCATATCTGCACTATGCCAGCCTCTAGTGATAAGTCAGTATCTATCCAGAGTTATCGTTCGTTATCCCTCACATATCTCTCAAAGTCTCGGCTTTTTACATGATTCGTGTAAAACAAGAAATGTAGCCACAAATGGTACAAAATTTACGACTAAGCGAAGCAATTTCTTTTGCACAATATATTTTAGAGAAAAGGTTATATGATTTACCAGAAAATCAGAAAAAATATTATATTTTGTTTATCAAGCACAATTTTTCCCGATGGAGAGTGTTTGTTTACTTTCGGTAATTAGGTCACAAAGTTAAGTCACTCAAAAAGTAACGATACGCAGAAGTCGAAGGTAATCGCGTAAAATTATGACAACAAATGAACATTTAGAGGCTGTGTCTCTTCCTAGGCCCTGGTATGGGAGAAATATTTTATGGATCATATTACAGTGCCACTGGTGCTCACTATCAGAGTGGAAAACGTGAGAAAATATACATGTATAAAAACGAGTTTGAGCCCTTGTGTTCTATTTGTTATACTTATAAACCCAAAAAGCTTGCAATATCACAAATGAAAGAAAACACTGTTAAAGCAGAAATAAACAATACAGTCAATCGTATATACGAATATGTGAATACTTTCGTTAGAATTTAAGTGGGCAATAGTTTTGAGAAGTACAAAGTACTAAGTATTATCTTTATCATTTACACGAATTTCACAATATTCTAATCAATATGTATTAAGATATTTATGATGTAAATTATTTGAGTGCTTCGAGCTCCTTGGCCTTTGATTAACTTCGGACTCATTTCGCTTAGCGGGGTTTATTTTGGATCTTTGGAACCAGTCTGTAAAACTACTTCCGTTGACAAGTATGGCGGGGAGTGGGTTGGTTCGTACACAATATTTTCGTAATTATACTCGCTGACTGAATATTTTTTATTGAAAACGTTGATGATAGGCTGAATTTTTGTTATTTACTGTTGTATCTCATATGTATGACCATTGAGGTTATTTAAGTTCAAACATTGCTTTAATATTTTCAATATTTAGGTGCAAATTTGTCAATATTCATGATATTTCATTATTCAGGTATATTTCCTTGAATTTACTGCACCCTGTGTGTATATATGCAGACACATTATCAAGTGTCCTCCCGAGAAACGGTCCTTATCTTTTGATTTATTTCGATGATATTTTTAAAATATCAGACCTCAATAGTTGGACAACATTTTTATGAATCGTTCTGTATGTCCAAATTGTTGTTGTTATGTTATTTGTGGGTTTATTGAGTGTTTGGACAGATAATGTTTATCAAGACTGGTTAGGTTTTTCAGAAATGTCCTAGCCATGGTTATATGGCATTTCATGCTAGCCTTACTTAAGTTAAAACAGACCTGTAAATGGCAAACAAATATTTTAACTTGGGCCTTATTTATAAAATATTTTCATTCTATATTGCATAGATATTATCAGAGAAGGTAATACATAAACACTGTGTGATTTCCTTGCCTTAACGGGGCTTTCATTTGACTTTTAAAATAGCATTTTGACTTTTGAAATCAGTAAAATAAGGCTTTTGTTTCTTGAGAATTTATACCAAAGGGTCAAATTTACAATAAAACTAAAAGAAGAAAATTTTGTTGACTCATCAAATTATCATCAGTCAAGGGTCATTTTGTACCCTAACTTTTGATGTCCAGTGAAAACCCTGCTTAACAAAATTATCATCTATACAAAGTAACACAATTTCTTTCACTTGTTTGAATTCTTTACATAAATAAGGCAATTAAAAATTTATTAGTAGATTCTCGTCCATATTTTGGGGGGGAAATTAAGGCAGTTTCATGGACTTTATTCTTTTGTCTTTAAGTAATATGATTGTGTTTGCTTCTTTTTAACTGATTATAACGATTTACAGGAAAATTCAATGAAGGTTTTATGTTTGTGCTAAATATTTGGTCTTTTGTACCTATATTTAACATTTGAGATTCTTTCAGAACAAAATCTAGGTTGGGTTGGTTTTCTTAGAGCAGACAGGGACGTTAATCCAGGAATTCATTTTACATTGCCTTATTTAATTTTTTTCATGCAAATTAGTCCTCATGTTTTTTTCTATCAAACAAAAACTTTTAATATTTCTTTTGTTAACAACGTTTTTTCCTGTATGAAATTGTAAAAATTTAAGTAAAATGAATACTTTTTGTTTTGTTTTCTTCACCAACTGTGTTAATCAGTCTTACCAGTTGTTTACACTGTCGTAGAACCATCAACCTTCAGTAAGCTAGTTGAACAGCTTCCTCATGTGTGAAATTTGGTCCAGGTTGGGATTCTAACTCAAAGTACTCTGGGGCTAGTGATTACTAGTCACAGACCATAACCACTCAACCACAGAGGCCACTTTATAACATGCACAATCATAGAACTGCCACCAGATGGCAAGAATTTTTTTGTCTTATGCAGAGCTTTAAATCCGGCAGGTTGTACCCTTCTATGAAAATTTGACAAAAATGTCAATTGGAGAAGTTGCGGGCTCCTTGTGAAAGGGTAAATCAGTACTGGTTAGAGTATAGTCCAGGAAAACTGGTTAGGTGGACCGGTTGCCATATAGAAGTGAAAAATTGTTGAAAAAATGGCGTTAAACCAAGTGAAACAGATAGAGACACCGGATGGGAATGAAAATCCATTTGTTCTTTTTTTATACCTGTTATATTAGCAAGCTTAAAATATCTCGTTCATCAGTGCTTTAATTAAATTAGTTCTATAACTAATATAATTAGTACTTATGGCCTGAATTAAAATATTATTTGTTTGCCATTGCTGACCGACCCACGAAAAAAACAGTCCAAAAAATTTTATCACTTCAAATTGAATGCTTATTATTTTTAAAATTTCCTTTCTATATTACTGAAAATACTTCCTCCAGTTTCATGGTCAATTTACACATGTGTAATGTAAAAAAATAGTACTCCAAACGACCCAGTGTGGTTGGCAATGGCAAGCAAGCAATTTTTTTAGGGTGGGCCAACGTTGCTGTTCTTCTATCTGAAGTAATGTAATTATTTTTATAAGAAATTTTATGGATTTTGTTGATGTACTCATTAATATAATTGCATTATTTCTATTGATTGTGAATATATTTTACTGGATTGTTCATTTCATTTTGTGTATTGCATATTTTTCAGTACTCGATCATTTTCAAGCAGGAAGCAGGTAATAATTCTAGACTTCATCCTTAAAACTTAAGTTAAATATATATAAGTTTTAAAAAAATTGTTTATTTCTGGTTACTTGACCCAAATTAGTTTTTCCTCGCAACTGTAGACTTTTTATCAGGCCGGGGGAACGGTATATCCACTGTCTACATTCCCTATTTATAATGTGCATGTAACCAGGAAGCAAACAATTTTTTTATGCCTAAAATCGGCATTGGTACAAAAAGGTGAAGAGCAAGTTGAAGCATTGTTCTCGTTAGGAATTTGTGAAATAGGCTTAAATAGAAAAGTAACAGGCTTTCTATCGGGGGGAGGGGTTGTTTTATTTAATCTTCGTAAATAACTTAAAATATTTTTTTACATTTCTTTTACGTGTTAAGCCGGTCATGCCGCCTTAAAGATATTTATATTTTTACTACTAAAGCTCATGAGGACAGTTTATGGAGCTGTGCGTGGGGAAGAAGTAATGTTTCATCCACTGAAAACATTGTCACTGGCAGTATAGATGACAAAGTAAAAGTATGGAGATGGTATGTGCAATACAGTTTTTTTTCTTCTACAACAAGGGCCATTTATAAGCGTCTTCCCCATGGGAAAAATCTTTAGAATCATACAGTTTTCCCAGAAAAATCAGTTTACATCAAAATTTTTTCTTTCCTTTTGCAAAAATACTGTGTTATTTTTCCCCAAATATTAGAACGGCCCCTTCCCCTACCTGTGGAAAATAGCCCCATTCTCCTGAAATAAATAATTTCTATTTGATAAAATTTTAAAAAAAGTAAGAAATCGTGGTCAACTCGTGATATTTGACATTTGTGTTTCCGAACTAGAAAAATCCTCACCTCAAAATTAATCCTTCATGAAATGCTTTCATTCTACATCATTATTATTACAGTCAAACCTGTGTTCAAGACCACCTTTGAATAAAGACCACCCTGTGAAAATAGGCCATTCTTTGAAAACTGTAAACTGATTATTTAAAACAAACTGACCTCCAAATAAGGGCCATTTGTCAATAAATGCCACTGTTGATATACAGTTTTTGGATTTTGAGCATTTTATTATTAATTTTTTTCATTTCTCTTAAAATTCATTTTTCAAACGAATATTTGTATTTGTTTTTCATATTCGAATATTCAGCCAAAGAACGAATATTCAAACATTCGGTCCTTACTGTATATATATGTATATGTATTTATTTCAGGGCTGATGAAAAATTAGAATTACGCCACCTTCTAGAGGGACACCAACTTGGGGTAGTTTCTGTTGATATCAATGCAGAGGGGTCATGTATCCTTTTCTAGTAAGAAATCACTGGCTGATAAGAATTTTTGGGGGCTATGGGTGGGCGGGGTTTTCCCTAAGATTTTTCACCCGAGGGTCCCCAGGACACCATCTCCAAAATTTTAGGGGTCCCTTGGGATTTTGGGGGGGTTCCACACAGAAAATGTCAAGGGCAAATTCCGAGTTGGAAAGGGTCCCGAGGATGCGGTGGTCACTCTCAATGCAAGCCCTTGGCTGAATATCGCATCAGGGATGCAAGAAACCTGCATCAGGGAAATCCCTGGGTGGGGGTGGAGTTAAACATTGTACCCAACAATCAGTGGCTTATGGAGATTTACCAGTTCATGATAGGGCACAAACCCTCAGAATAATGGACACCCTGTGAATAAAGATCATTTTTTGAAAAACCATCATTGATAATTTTTAACAAACTGACCTCCGAATAAAGGCCAAGGTGGCCTTTGTTCGCAGGTTTGACTGTATATATTTTTTTTATTGGGGTTTATGTCACTGTCATATGTCATGGTCATATGGCTTTCCAGCTTTAACATTGGAGGAAGACTCCAGGTATACAACTGGGTAGAACCACCAACCTTCCGTTAACTAGCTGGACAGCATCTTCACAGTGGCCCTAGGTAGGATTTGAACTCACAGTGGTGAGGGTCTAATGATTGCTGAAGTCAGAGACCATAACCAATTGACCATGGAGGCCCCTAAAAACCCTTAATCTGCAGTCATTAAACTTAACATCTCCCTATTTAGCTAAGTGGTAATTCTTGACTAAGTTAATCTAAACAACGTCTCCTTATTTGATTGGTGATTTAAATGATTTTTCTTAACCAAACAAACAGTGGCAGCTTCTAGTAGTTTGGACAGTCATGTACGTGTTTGGGATCTGGAGACCGGGAAATGTGCTAAAAGTATTGACGCAGGACCAGGTACATTATTTTCTGCTTAATTTCCCTGAAAAAGAATTATGTTACCCCCCCTCACTAAAGTACTGCCGCCTCCCACTCTTCGAGTAAAATATAAAAATTGTGACTCACTATATTGTTTTCATGTTCCTTCAAAGTCATCTAGTTTGTCCAAAAATCATACCACCAATTACATGATAAGCATATTAAAAACCTGTAAAATGTAACTCCTCCCCTTTTTGCATACTTATTTATGAATATTTGTTAACTCCTCCCCTTTTGCATACTTATTAATGAATATTTGGCTGACTCCTCCCTTTTTGCATACTTATTAATGAATATTTGGTTTGTACTGTGTATTCTTGCAATTTCAGTTGATGCATGGACAGTAGCCTTTTCTCCTGATTCAAGGTTTTTGGCGTCAGGAAGCCATCATGGAAAAATTCATTTATTTGGTGTCGATACAGGGCGGAAGGACTCATCGTTAGACACAAGAGGCAAACTGACCTTCAGTATCGCTTATGTAAATATAATCTTCTCTAGAAGTTTTCAGTTTATATTTAGATCATGGACTTTCAAGTTTTCTACAATATTATGGAACCTCAGGCATTCATTTCTTTATTTCATTGTCTCTGACTACTTGTAGGTTCATTCCAAATAAATCTACATTGGAGGGAGTCAGAGCTAGCCAATCAGATTCATCTATTTACTGTTTTTTGTATGATTTTATCAGTACGAGTAATTAAATCATAAAATTTATTAATGTCTGTTTTTTTCTTAGTTAAATAAGCATAAAGAATTACGGTGTACATTTGTTCTAAGATTTGATACAAATTGAAGTAAAACATGCATATTTTCATTTAAATTTAAAAACCAGTCAACAATTTTACTACATGTGTATGTCTGGGCCAATCAAATACGTTGTTATATTTTCGCATGAAAACACGTCATGAATGCATTGTCACTTGATATGTTGATATTCAAATCTCGGCTCCAGCTGCTGATATTTCAGGGACGTTTTTCAGTGCTCTCCACTACACTGCTTTAGCCCAGTATTGTTATAGAAAATGGGTGAGGCGTGTATTAGTGCTTTACACTGACACAATAAAGAACCATATTTATTAAAAAATAGTTGGGATATATATGCCCAGTTCTCCTATTTCTCCTTCCCTCTCTCTGGGGCAGCTCTCAAATGACCATAGCTGTCAAACGGGTCGTTAAACATCAGATAAACAAAGGAAGAATATTAGGTAGACAGATCTCGTGTTCGCAAGCTCATACCCTCAGAGTGGTGCCTGTGACAATTTGTTGAAGACATATCCTATGCCTTTTGAACTCCCTCACTCACTCATTGAAATGATTTGTGTTGAAAAGTTTGCTGTTACTTGTGGTGAACAAGGTTAGTAATAGTACCAAATACAGGAACACAATATAGGTTATATAACTAATATATGTAATAATATAACTAAAATTGTATGTGTCCTTTGCATCTATTACAGAGTCCAGATGGTAAATACATTGCAAGTGGGGCTATTGATGGGATTGTAAATGTGTTTGATATTGCGACTGGAAAACTTATTCATACATTAGAAGGTACAACCAACTGATTTTTAAACCATTCCAGCTTTTTTCTGTAAAAGTATAAACTGTTAACAAATAAAGAAAATGCCTGCCTGCCTCCTTGCTGTTAAATGTTATTAGAAATAAATGCTAACTAATATTATTTGTATGGATGGCCATACACCAGGTGCAAGGGTGGATTTAAGGGAGGGTCACCATGTGCCCCCCCTCTAAAATCAGGCGAGCATATGTAAAAAAATGTAGTTATGTGCTGATTGTGTCCATATGCTATATTGTGTCCATATTCTGCCTTATCTAGACTTTACGCCCTTCCTAACCAAAAAATGTGTCCATATTCTACATTATCTGGACTTTATGCCCCCTCCAACCAAAAGTCTTGTATCCGCCCCTGATATGTATAGATAAAAAGTAACAAAATTAAGATGTTGAGATCTTTTTGTGTGTTATTACTATTATACTATTCTGCTATTTACTAACACTTGCTATTTTTCTTATTTTAGGACACGCTAAACCAATCAGATCATTATGTTTCTCGCCAGACTCGCAGCTACTTGTCACCGGCTCAGATGATAACCAGATAAAGATATATGATGTGTACGTGAAAATTTAGTTCTTTTAGCGTAGATTTGAGCATTTTCATGTGACTATAATTAATTGAATTTGCATTATGTTTGGTTGTCTGTATTCATTCTTATTGACCTTTTTAGGTTCACAATAACTTCTTCAAACCATGTGAAAGTTTACCAGCAAGTGCTTGAATTTCTGCCATTTTCCTGTCTGGTTCCACTTGTGGATTTCCAAATCGGATAACATGGGTCATCTGGGGTAAAAAACTAGGTCACCAGGTCAAATCACTGTTTTTTGGGGGAGGATCCATCTCTTATCCATATTCACTAGACAAATAGACCTGTGTTAAACATACTCAACTAGCCTGGTAGTATGTGTTATTTTACCTGTTCTATAGAACACTGTCATATGAACTTGAATATAGTAAAGGGTCAGATAAAACATTACCTACTACTGGCGTGTCCTTTTTTCAGCACAATTTTGGCCATAATTATCAATTTAGAGACTGACTCACTATGTGACGTATTACTATAACCATGTTTTGCTGTACGGTGTGGTTTTCATCTATTTTCAGTTTACATGCAAATTTGGCTGGAACGTTATCTGGGCATGCATCATGGGTGCTTAGTGTCGCATTTTCACCTGATAACACACATTTTGTGTCAAGGTAAGGGAATTCAATTAATTATTAAATTATTCCTGACTTTTTGCAAATTTTTCATAACTTAATATCCAACAGTTTGGAATTTGGTGACCACAAGAAATTAAATTTCTAAATGTCAGCTTTTCAAAATTCAATTCTGGGAAGAGACTGAATTGATGAATTTATTATTATATTTTACAAAACCTACAATTGATCTACACAAAGGAATAGAGTACAGTGCAACCTCTCCAGGGCGGCCCTCTCTTGAGCAACAACCTCCCTTCAACAACAGTGTGATTTTTTCCCACTGTATGATTTAACTATTAATTTAATCTCTATAGAGCAACAGTGTCTCAACAACAAAGTAATTTTGCTTCTCCTAAAGGAGGTTGCTTTGGGGATGTTGCATTGTATTTAAAAATATATTGGAGTGAACATGTTGCCATACATAACTGAAAAATTGTTGAAAAACAGCATTAAATCCTCGATACAATGTCTATTATTAATAAAACATAGGTATTTACAAACCAGTAATTTTTGTGTTCTAAAGCCTTATGCATTATTCATACACAGGTGCTGTATCAAGTAATTAATGCTTTTAAGATAAAGTACAATTGAACAGATTTTGTTAATTTGTAAAGTTTTTAGTCCCATTTGACATCATTTGAAAGATCATTAAAGCGCTTTTGGTCAGTCACAGGTTTTTCGTACTTTAAGAATGGTAAGTGTGATTAAGAAAAGGGATATTCATTTGATAATATTTGGCAATGTCGTTTACAGCTGAACTCAACATGTTTGAATAGTTGTACAACTTTTGCCTTACTTTGTCAGTTCTTAACTTTTCTTTTTTATAAATTTTAGCTCATCTGATAAAACAGTAAAGATTTGGGATGCTGGTTCCCGGCAGTGTGTTCACACATTTTATGATCACACAGATCAGGTGGGTTCAAGCTCTGGTTTCTGATTGGCTGGTTTCTTGCCCATTTGCAAACTATTTATTATCTGGCTGATTTAGAACATAAATCAATTTGTTGCTGTGAATTGTGAATCATGAAGTACTTGCTGAAGTAATTCTTAGATTTAAATTGATATCCATTACCTTAGTGATAATTAAATGTCTTAATTCTGTTACTATTCATAGTAACATACATGTTACATACCATAATTGTCTATTTATAAGTTGCTGCAGTGTATAAAATGTAAATACTTTTTAGAGCTAATAACCAAAATTTGTGAAAAAAATTAAAGATAAAAATGAAAAAAAAACAACAGGAAATTTATTTATTGTTGTGATATGTAAGTACATGTATTATAGAAAATGATGAACATAATCACAACTAAGTCTTATAAAAACTTATAATTGATGGAATTTTCTCATAATTGTACAACCTACTCAAATGTTTCGCAAAACTTTCAACATCCTCTTAAGAGGAAAATAATTAGTGCCTTAGTGGGCTTGACATGTTGCCATTTGGTGACTTTAGTCGTAATAAGTGTTCAGTAAACATCAAAGTCGGTAATGTTTTCGTTTCTGTTTTCAGGTGTGGGGGGCCAAATACAATTCTAATGGTAACCGAATAGTATCAGTATCTGATGACAAAGCTATACACGTGTATGATATACCACAGTGATATGAGCAACACAAATAATACTTTTCTACACTTTATTTAAAGATTGGAGGAATTCCCTCCAATCTCAATTTGATGGAATCATTGGGGCTAAAAGAAGACACCATTTGTTGTATACAGTTGACTGCCTACTTTACCATCAGTTATTTAACCTTATGTCATATTTGCTGGTCTTGTTTTCACTGCAACGTAAGGCAGGAGAAAAGATGACATTAATGAAACAGCATATGTTTATTTATATGTGATGTAAGCCTACTGTATGAGACTGAAGTCTACTTTGTTGAACTTCTTTGTGGGACAAATGTCTACTTTATGAGACTTAAAATCTACTTTTTGGACAAAAATTTACTTTATGAAACTCAAATGACAGAACATTGATAAACTCTCCTTACACAGCTACTTGAACTCATCTGAATGTCTACTGGTAATGAGTGTTTTTAAAATGAAAATGACAATGTATTTAATATTTTGTTCTTGAGGTAAGAATTATGTAAATAAACATGAAATTGTTTTTAGCAATGGTATTTCTCTTTTTTAAACTCGGACTTTGTTAAACTTAAGATTGATCTCATTTGTGGTTCATTGTTATAGGTGATCTCGTTTGCAGGCATACAAATTTTGGTCAAAAACTTTCTTAAAATTGCGATTCTGTGATTTATCTACTCTTTAATGCTTTTCTCTTTGGCTGATAAGTCTTGGTAAGCACTCGCCCGACCAAACCCAATTATTTCTGCTGATCCTTATGTTTTTTGGGCTCTGTCAATTTTTTTTCTTGTTGATACTTTCATTTTCATATGGCCTAAAAAAGAAAAGGTTTGTCGGTAGGTAGGGATTTTTCTTTATTTTATTTTTTTACACATAGCGGCAACACTGTATGGGAATATGTGCACTGTAGTGTTAATGAATTGTGAAAATTACAATATAGCACAATTTGGATGCTGTACAAAGTTATATGAGTTGGCAGATGAAATATTTCATTGGTCAGGTAACCAGACACAAACCTTTTTTTTTTAGGCCTATGTACTATATTTCTGAACTAAAAGAAGATAAATTTTGTAAAAGAAAATTTTGGGAGGCATTAGTTGAAAACATGGTGTTTATTTTTGGACATTAGGGTTTGAACAATAAGAGTGAACTTCAATATTAAACATTAAAATCTGGTAAAAAATACAAGGTTACAAGTATATTAACACAAATGCATTCGAAGACAAGTCTTGGCTAAGATAGCAGTTTTTAAATTTAAACTTGAAGTCCCTGCTATCCCTTGTTTGTTATTAAAATGTTTTATTCGATTAATTGTTTGCCAATTTATTACCAGCTGATGAGGTGTAAAAAAATTGTTTGTTTCTTGTTACGTGCTCATTAAAGCTAGGGTTGGTAGGTCAGGGATTGCTTTGCAAAGATTTTTTATTATTTTTGAAAGCTGCTGTCAAGATTATTTTTATGCAGTAAGATAAAAAAAAGTGAAAAAGTTCATTGAGCCCAATAAAAAGTCTAGGGTCAAGGGGAAAAACTAGGGTGGATTGGGTAACCAGAAAACAATTTTTTTTACGCCTAAAAGTGTATGTCTGAAGTATGCCAGTATCAAGATTATTTAAATTTGTAAACTGCTATCCTAGGCAAGATAAGTTAGATACAAGCACCAGAAGAGACTCAGATATTTTAAACAATGGTATTCAGCTCCTGTCAAGATCTGCTTAAAACCGATGTTTTCGCCAGATGGGTGGGGTATTTTCCTCCCCATAAAAGAGTTGCTTTACGTACTAGAATAAAACTTTTACTGTTTAATTGATACAGACCTCATAATACATAATACAGGTGAAAACCGAACCCACTTCAGACTAAGTCAATAGTTCAATTTTTGGAGGATTTCCAGTTTTCAGGAAGACTTTTTCATGGATTTTATTGTACATAAATCTTATATCAGTCCATCCAAAATCTGCTGACTAACACTTCATCCTTTCTCTAAATGTTTAGTTTCAATAAAATCCGTGTTAATGAGATGTAGCTCATAACATTTTGATCGAAATTTTTCGGTTACGACTGATTTATATACACAGAACGGGTTCAGTCGATAATTAAACTTCCTGAAACCGGCTTCATATAATGATTTGAGAACCAGCAGTTTTTCTACAAAATCATCTCTTGTAAGAGACTGATCTCCGTCCAATGTAAGAGGTGGTTCCAGTAGATGTACCTCAAATCCAATTTGTTTTACGTTCTGCAATACATTCTCCCCTATAAGGTTCAAAATCACATCCCACTCCTTGAATTCAATGTCAAATTTCAGGTAATCAATGATTGACTGCAATAGACAGAAATGTGACACCATTGAAAAAATAATATATATAATTAAGTCACATACAAATAAATAAAATTAAAAGATAATCAATATTATTTTAGCAAATTATAAAAGGGCAAGAAAATTTTGCTATTTTTCAGACTTGGGGATTTCCCTGACGCATGTTTCTTGCGTCCTTGACGCAATATTCAGCCAAGGGACTCGCATTGAGAGTGACCTTCGCATCATCTGGACCCCTTCCGACTCGGAGTTTGCCCATGGCATTTTCTGATCCAGAGGGACCCCTAAAATATTGGAGATGGGAGTCCCGGGGACTATCAGGTGAAAAATCATAGGGAAAACCATGAGACTTATTGCATTGATTGTATTTCAGACGTTCCCGATATTTTACAATATTTTACTTTGTTCTTCGTAAGATACTACAAACTTCTCAACATATGTTACACGAATAACTAGAGATAGAATGAAAAAACAGGTACAATAAAACACACCTCCAAATGGCCTTCATCTTTCAAATGCTGGCGGAATGTTTTAAGAGATGAACCGGGAATATTCATGTCTTCTCTATCTCCAAGACCGTAAGGTTTAAAAAGTATCTGTTCTGTTCTGTTATGTTCCTTCTTTCTAATGCTGTTGTTGATATAAAAACAAGGATTAGGAATATTAGTGTTACACCACAGGGAAAATACAAAATACTCGCACAAACTACCACTCTTATCCAATATTTTGACCATGGTCCAGTAAAAACAAACTGTAGCCATGACTGTGGTCTGGTGGTTAGTGAACTGGACTTGTAGCCCGGCCATCTAGGTTCTAATCCCGTTCGCAGCAGGTCATACCCTTCTATGAAAATTTGACACAAATGTCAATTTTCCTCCATATGTGGAGAAATTGCTGGCTCCTTGTGGAAGGGAAAGTTAGTACTGGCTAGTATACAGTCCAGGAAAAATGGTAAGGTTAACAGGCTGCCATATAAAACTAAAAAATTGTTGAAAAACAGCTTAAACACGGTGAAAAAAAACGTAGCATATTCAAAGCAAACTACATGTATATCAGCACACAAACCCAAATCAAAATAAATTTGGCAAATGATCTCTTTTGAGCCAACATTGTCAAAAGATGGAGGCATTCATTTTGGTTAAAGAGATCAGTACATTGATACATCTCAGGTTGAAAAGTTCAAGTCTCTCTGAATGATATTTGGCAAACCCAAGATGTCAAAGAGCAGTCTTAAGAGAGGGCCACTCTGAAGTGGTTGCACAGTAATTACATGTAGTTATAGTATCATGTTCAGTTGTTTAACAAACCTGATACGGTCAGAGTTAGTTCCCTTTGTACAGATTGTAATACTATGAAATCCTTTATCCTCCGCATTTCGCTTTTAACCAACAAGTTGGTAACATCATGTTATAATGATCTAATACACTGACTTGTGTTACTATTATAATTTACTTGTGTATCATAATCATGTCACAAAGGTGACAAAATAACCAATAACATAACATAACGTTACCTGGGATCGAAAGCCATTACAGTACAGCCATAAAAGTCATACAGGTCATCCTCAAACCGCCAGTCGTCACCAATACTTAAATATAAATGTGAAGGTCATTTTATTCAACCAATCAGAATGCAATTTAAATAATGCTATTTGTTTAATGAAACAATTAGAATACAGTTTACATAATACTGTTAACTCATTCAGCCAATTGGAATGCAGTTTACATTACGATACTTACATATTCAACCAATCAGACTGCAGCTTACATAATAATATTTACTAATTCAACCAATCAGAATGCAGTTTACAGAATGATATTCACTCATTTAACCACTTGAATTGATGCACACAGATGAAGTACGTTTGGACCATATTAGCTTAATATAAACATTAAACAAACATCCAAAACACATGGCAACATTTTCTTACCCAAATGAATAAACCAGGCAAGGCTTCTTCAACTTGAAAGGAGGAGACATACACACATTCCAGCCTCCATCATTTTGTGCACCAAGCCTTACATCATTTGCACAAAGTATCTCTTTGTCTTCCAAATACCTGCAAAACAATACAAACCTCAACTTTACAACAATCACACACACCTTGGGAAAAGGAAAGGCATTTAGCTTGCAGTTATTCAGCAGTTTTCTTCAAATAAATGCCTTTTTTACAAGTTTTTGTCATCCATCTTAATTTGTAGGGATCAATTTAAATAGCCGTTTTTAAAAAAAACTGGTAAAAACTTGTGTCCGGCATTTTTTACCAGTTTTTGTACATTTAACGATAAATGGTGACATTAAATAGTACTTACATTATCAAATCTGTGGGCATGAAATTTCATGGTTTTGTTCAAAATAATACTTTCATCGGTATTTTAATTCGTGGATTTTCAATTTAATAAAAGAAATATGAATCAAAGAAATATTTCGTTGCCCAGGGGCCTTAATAGCAGTCAGGTCAGGTTAGAATTTAAACAGATAAAATGATCCTTGAACTGTCACGGTAGTTCGTGAAATTGTGGTTCATGAACTCCTTGTTATTGAACTATTACTAACAGTTCATTAAATGGACAAGCTTACTTGTTCAAGAAATGATAATTCTTGAACAAATCTTGAAGTTACAGTTCTTGAACAGTTCAAGGAAAAATTAAGATCTCAAATGTTCAAACCCACATTCTCTATCATTAACTTAGTTATGCAACTTGTTCAGGAAACGATAGTCTACTATTGCCTGCTCTTACCTTATGTATCAGCCATGTATTAGTCAACTTATACTGATATAAAACACTAAATACATATTTAACAAACATGTCCACAGGTGAGCGACCTAGGGCCTTCTTGTTTACACAATCCTGTCATAAGTAATTTATTTATTTTGCTTCAGAGATTTTGTCAAACTAAGGTATATTTTCTTCAGTACAAACAAGGTACAGACCTAAATATATGCACTAGTATGACTTCCATGTTTCCATAGCAACCATGGAATAAGGATTCGATCACTGTAGTCACCATACACTATTATATGGAATACATAAAACAATTCATCAACTTATCAACTTACAGTGAACAAAAAAGTGTTTTCCTGTTTGTAGAAGGGAATTGATTTTTGTTGCTATAGCAACATAACTTATTTCAGATGAATTTGGAACATATTTTTGTAAATGAAACATCTGAATCTTTGTTTTGTCAAATTATCAAGGTATTCTGACACAGGGTCATTTTTTTACATAAACTTATAAAGATTGATGCTACATGTCATCAATGTACTGAAATATGGTTTTAAATTACTGTTATTACTCAAGAGTCATAATGGATTAGCTTTGACCGAAAGTTCTCTTTCTGGCACTGGCTACCGTCACATAAATAGTTTCGGAATAATTGTAATCAATGTCAGCACATTTTATTTCTACAATTATTATTTTTTCTGTCTTGTTTCACTGAAAAAATAAACGGTCCGATGCATCGCGCTTTCTCAATGTTGACATTTGTGCAATCAACTTCCGGTTAAGATCTCGATTTCAGAAATTTAAATAAAAAAATTTCTAGTCGTTGTTGTACAAATTTATTACGAATATGTTAACAATTACAGTGAAAAAAAACAGAATAATTAACAAATATTGAAAAACAAGCAAGAAAACGGAAATATTTGACTCGTCGATTCATACCGACACGTCCCGGATTGGCTTACGGAAAATTCCGACGTCTATCGAGGTCGGGCGAATTTTGACAGACAAAAAACCGTCCAATAAACGGCCGCCAATAAACACCATGTTCACTCAACCCTAACGCGCGAGCGTTCATCTCGTAGTTTTCGAGCGTTTAGTGATACGGATGCGAGAATCTCGCTTTTTAGAAATTTCAAAACATTGGTGAAGTATTTATTTCATTTTTTTTCTGAATTTTGAAATGGATATTATTCTTGTATTATTATGAAATTTTTCCTAACGCTCGTTTTGATACGTTGTGTCAAAAATTATACTTTAATTGAGCGTTTATTTTTCAGAAATGAGTGGCAACGAAACCATTGCCCCAGAAGGTGATGATTTTGAAGCTCTGATTTTGAAGGGTTTAGCCCTAGTGATATTAATCTTGCACTTCCCAGGGAAAGTCAAAACAAGAAAAGACCACTTGGTCAAGGTCACGAGAACAAGCGATGGAACTATCATTATGATTTTTGCATGAAAAACTGGTATGTTTGGTGTAGTGAAAAAATCAAAATCCCTTTACAACAACTGAAGGTAATGTAGAAAATTATTTAATCCATCTATTACTAAGAGGTAAATCTTACTCGGTATTAATTGTCATGAAGCAATGCTTTTACAAAATTTACCCCTTTTCCGAAACAAATGATGTGAATCAACCTTCATTATAGCAAATTTATGAAAGGTGTTTTTCATGAAAAAACCTCCTCCACCAAGGTATACATTCACCCGGAATGTTTCTTTTGTGTTGAATTATCTGAAGACATTATATCCTTTGAGTTTGAAGGATTTGACCTTAAAATTAGTGCATTGATTTCTTTGTGTACAGCTCCTAGAGCTCAGACCTGAGTGACATTGAATATTAGTCATACAGTATGATATTACAGAATGATAAAGCAATATTTCATATTCCAACTTTGTTAAAAACCAGGAGTATAAGGTCACAATGCTTTTTCTTTCTCACTGGAAAAATATGAGGATAAAAAATTGTGTGTTTGAGAATGTTACTGAGAGACTTGTGCAGGACCAATATTCATATGTTACTCATAAGAATGTTACTACAAGTACAGTGGCTAAATGGCTTTAAGAGGTCTTAATTTGTTCTAATATTGATACTAACATATTTAAGCCTCATTGTTATAGATCTGCTGCTGCTTCAGCTGTTCTAGATGGGGTTTTTTCAGTGAATAATATATTGAAGATGGCCCATTGCGATACTGACCATAACTTCTATAAATCTAATCATAGGAACTCTATGAAAGCATTCCCTTGTGCAGTAATAAGTAACACATAATTCTACAAGGTTGTAAAATAACTTTGGAATTACCCTGTTAATTTATATGTACTTTACTTCATTTTATATGGTATACAGTTCTTGTAAGAACGAACCTGTTTCAGGTGTTGTGCATCATATAATATTATGACCTGAAAAGCTTTTTGTTTGACCATAATACACTGGTATTCTTTCAGTTGTAGGGGGGGTATACTGGTTTCAGCTTGTCCGTCCGTCTGTAGACAAAATCTTGTGTACACTTCTCCAAAATGGCTGGTTGGATTTTGATGAAACTTTACCAACACACTAGGCATTAGGTCTACTTGCGCATATTGTAAAAAGATGTATTCTGATTATCTTGATGGAGTTGCGCCGCTTTTTTATTACCTCACCTGAGCACATAGTGCTCGGTGAGCTATAGTGATCAGTCAGTCTACTCAGTTGTCCGTCATCCACACTTGGGGGTTGTTAACACTCTAGTGGTCACACTTTTGAGCCAATCTTCATCAGACCTGGTCAGAATGTTCGCCTCAATGATGTATTGGACAAGTTCGAACATGGGTCATCTAGGGTCAAAAACTAGGTCACCAGGTCAAATAGAATGGAAAATTTGTTAACACTCTGGAAGTTACATTTTTTTTATTGGATTTTCATCTTGTAAAATTGTGCAAATATGGGTCATCTCCGGTCAAAAAGTAGGTCACTAGGTAAACGCACCAGAAAACCTTCTTAATGCTCTAGAGGTCACAATTTTAATTGAATCTTCATCAAATTTTGTCAGAACATTTATTAATTAATATCTTAAACAGGTTTGAACATGGGTCATCTGGGGTCAAAAACTAGGTCAGCAGGTCAAATCATAGAAAAACCTTGTTAACCCTCTAGAGATCACAGTTTAGATTGAATCTTCATAAAACCTTGTCAGAATGTTTGTCTTAATGATATCTTGAACAGGTTTGAACATGGGTCATCTGGAGTCAAAAACTAGGTAACTAGATCAAATCACTGGAAAACTTTGTTAACACTCTAGGGGTCACATTTTTAATCGGAGGTTCAATTAACCATGTCAAAATAATTTTGTCAAAAGATTAATGATACCTTGCCTAAATTTGAACATGGGCCATCTGTGGTAAAAAACTTGGTCACCAGATCAAATCAAATGAAAGTTTTGTTAAGACTCTAGGGGTCACAGTTTTGATTAGATCTTCACCAAACCTTGTCAAAATGAATATTTAAATGATATCTTGGTCAAGTTCGAACATGGGTCATCTGGGGTCAAAAATTAGGTCACCAGGTAAAATCATAGATAAACCATGTTAACCCTCTAGAGGTCACACTTTTGATTGGATCTTTGTTAAACCATATTAAAATGTTTGTTTTCATGATGTTTTGGACAGGTTCGAACATTGATCATCTGGGGTCGCAAACTAGGCCAAAAGGTCAAATCTCCTGAAAACATTGTAAACCTTCTGGAAGTCACATTTTAGTTGGATCTTCCTCAAACTTTGTCAGAATGTTTGTGGTAATGATATCATGATCAGGTTTGAACATGGGTCGACTCAGATTAAAAACTAGGTCACCAGGTCAAATCACAGGTAAAGAATAGATGTTGCAATCTGTACTCAGGTGAGCGAAATAGGGCTATCTTGGCCCTCTTGCTTGTCTATAGACAAAATCTTGTGTGTACTTCTTCTCCAAAACAATTGGTTGGATTTTGATAAAACCTTACCAACACATCATGAATATTCCTTTGTAGTATCCTTTGATGGTCATTTATCAAGTTTATTATTGTTTTCTTTATCTTCCCACAAGTGTACCTTTATTACCTTTTTAGTAACAAGTTAATTTACAATTATTCTGGTGAGCGATGCATGGCCATCGTGGCTCTCTTGTTTAAAGATTTCTATACTCATAGCCTCATTTACAGCATTTTTCCCTTCTTTAGACTAGTGCCTTAAAAAGACCCATTCCCAAACCTCAGGGACACTTCACAATTGACAAAAATAAAATTTCCAATTGGTGATAATAAAAATGATTCAGATAATATTATGTCGATTCAGTCGGCAGCTGTTTTCAAAATAATAATTTGCTGTTTACGCTAAGGAAAATCTTTCAGATATGGTTTGTAGTCAACTGGCACAAACTCTCATTCATAATGTCAATTTACTAAATCAAACTCCCAAGTTGCTTCACATAGCAAACAATCAAAATCTGAGCCATCAAACCCATTGCATCAATTTCCACCAAATACGAACAACATTGTGTTTATAATACAATCCTTGCAAAGGTTATGTTTGCAAGTTCAGTCTCAAACCCGACAGTGTTTGTTGATGAAACGACTTATGTTGTTTTTCTAATTTTAAAACTCAATTCATCCCTTAGTTCCTTCCATGCATCTTTAAATTTCAAGCCCACAACAAATTTCCCAGTTATGCCATGTTGTGAATATTTCTCCCAAAAATGCCTTTTTCACGGCTCAAAAATTCCCAATTTGAGGGTACAAATATGTCTCGAGTGAAAGATGTATGGTGGTAAAGTAACTTTTCTAGTTACTTGTGTCGCAGTCTGCATGCTATACACCATTAACAATAACAATTCAATTAATGATAATACTTTGTTTTAGAACTGCTAACTGCTTTTAACAATGAATTGGACTACATAGTCATCTTACAACAATGGCCTACAGATTTAAGGTTATGTTTAGAAATATAATCGGTCATTGTATTACTTATCCCCATTTAAAGACTCAACCAATCTTGGCCTTACTTACCCCTATTTAAAGAGTGGAACAATCCTCGGCCTGACTTACACCTGTTTAAAGAGTGGAATAATCCTTGGCCTCACTTAGCCCTATTTAAAGAGTGGAATAATCCTCGGCCTGACTTACACCTGTTTAAAGAGTGGAATAATCCTTGGCCTCACTTAGCCCTATTTAAAGAGTGGAATAATCCTCGGCCTGACTTACACCTGTTTAAAGAGAGGAATAATCCTTGGCCTCACTTAGGCCTATTTAAAGAGTGGAACAATCCTTGGCCTTACTTACCCCTATTTTAAAGAATGGAACAATTCTTGGCCTTTCAACACACCTCACAGCCCAATATCTATCTATCTATCTATCTATCAAAATTTTGTTTTCTGTTTTGCTAGAAATTAAGTATTTCATAATGAGCCTATAATTACAAGTAATGTTCTGTCTTTTGTCATTTGTTGCCCAATTCAAAAGTGGTAATAAGCATTATTATCGGCTGCCTCCCTTACAATAAAATACAAAAATAGTATCAATTCTTACATATACTCTTGAGAAATTATTTTTTCAAAAAAAAAACAACTAAAAATCAGGGCTCTCAATCTCCCGAATTTGGGGCCGAAATTCTGCCCCATTCCCCCACCTTTTCCCCCTTTTTTTGGTAAAAATCCCCCACCTGACAAAAAAAAACAAACCGAAAAACATACGTAGTCTTGTTTTTTTCCGTTAAACAAATGGCTAGATAAAATGGAGTCCGCCAAGCGAGATACCGTAAGCGTACGTTTTTTTGTACAATCGGTGTATAAACCTGTAGTCAGCCTACCAAGATAGCGTAAGCGAACGTTTTTTTGTACATTCGGTACCGGTCTCTAGGAGAGGAATCCGCTATTTACACATGGGGCCACCGTAAACAGTGCGATAGCAGGGCTGTCAATCTCGCGAAATTCAGCCCCATTCCCCCACTGCTGGAATATATTTTTCCCCTCTATCTTTGGTGAAAATTCCCCCACCTGAGAAAAAAAATAAAAACTGTGAAAACATACGTAGTCTTGTTATTTTTTCCCATTCCCGACCTCTGGAATATACTATTTTCCCCTATTTTGGTATCATGAGTGTTTGTTCATTTACTATTTACCTGTGATGGTTAACTTATATATATGGATGACAATATATATCAAAAAAGTGCTAGGCTTAAATTATATATCCTAGTATTTGGGTACTGGCAATGTACAGCGCCCAAATATTGGACCGTAATTTTAAGCTATGATGCGCAATAAATGATTATTATGATCATCAGTGTATTGAAAGGGCTCTCGCCTTCCCCCGCCTCTGGAATATACTTTTTTTCCTCTATTTTTGGTAAAAAATTCCGCCACCTGAGAAAAAAATAAAAACTTTGAAAAACATACGTAGTCTTGTTATTTTTTCTCATTCCCCACCTCTGAAATATACTTTTTTCCCCTATTTTTGGTAAAAATTCCGCCACCTGAGAAAAAAATAAAAACTTTGAAAAACATACCTAGTCTTGTTATTTTTTCTCATTCCCCCATCTCTGAAATATACTTTTTCCCCTGTTTTTGGTAAAAATTATCCCATCTGAGAAAAAAATAAAAACTTTGAAAAACATACGTAGTTTTGTTATTTTTTCCCATTCCCCTACCTCTGGAATATATTTTTCCCCTGTTTTCGGTAAAAATTCCCCACCTGAGAAAGAAAAATAAAAACTGTGAAAAATATACATAGTCTTGTTATTTTTTCCCATCACCCCCACCATATACTTATTCCCCTATTTTTGGTAAAAATTCCCCCAAAGAGCCTTGTATTAAAATGTCATTTTAACACCAAACAGTGAGTGTTAGTTCTTTTACTATTTACCAGTGATGATATATACTGATGTCAATACATATAAAAAAGTGCTAGGCTTAAATTATACATCCTAGTTTTTGGGCACTGGCTATGTACAGAGCCCAAATATTGGACCGTAATTTTAAGCTATGATGCGCAATAAATGATTATTATGATCATCAGTGTATTGACAGAGCTCTTGATTTTCCCCCAATTTTTGATAAAAATCCCCCCACCTGAAAAAAATAAAAACTATGAAAAACATCGTAGTCTTGTTATTTTTTCCCATTCCCCCACCTCTAGAAAATGTATTTTTTCCCCTATTTTTGGTAAAAATTACTCCACCTGAGAAAAAAAATAAAAACTGTGAAAAACTTATGTAGTCTTGTTATTTTTTCCGTTAAACAAATGGCTAGATAAACCTGGAGTCCGCCTCGCGAGATATCGTAAGCGTACGGTTTTTTGTACATTCGGTATACGAAAGGAATACAGATTTCATACATGGCGGCACAGGAAACGGTGCAATAGTAAACTTGTCGCACAATGCAAAAAGCAACAGAAAAAAAACAATAAAATTGGTGCGAGTGTGCCATGATTGATGTGTTATTCAACCAAAAAGTAATTGAAAAGAGAATGTACATGTTTGAATTTACTTCTTCAATAAAATTTAAAGCAGGTTATGTTATATTAATTAGGCTTTTGAAATTCCCCCTTGAACTGAAAATGACACAAAATTCCCCCCTCCCAGGCCCCAGTTCCCCAAAAGAGAGAGAAAGAGCCCTGGTTTAATAGAAATCAAAAACATCACTAGATGTCAAAACTGCTGACCTTTTCTTGCAATTTTTTTGGCCAAAGCATTTCATTGAGCTTTTGAAAACCTTAATTCTTCTTATGTTTTTTTCATTCTCATCTATCATTTTATCATACTTGTAGCACAAAGTTGCAGATTCAACTGTGCAACTAAATTGCGTAAAGAGATTTACAGAAATATCACAAGTATATACAATTTTTTTTACAAACATTTTACATCATTCAGAACATTATGAGCATCATATGTTTCTTCCATGTTGGTGGAAATCAAATTTTGCTGTGATTAGGATTCTTAACCTGGACGATAGTTTTTGAAAAGAGGTACCATGTCGATTATTCCAGAAACAGCAACTTTTGTTGCATTTAATGCATTGCATTGCTTATATGCTCTGGCTAGACATGAAAGTCACAGGGCCTTTTTTCCTTCTGTAATAGAGGCAGATATTCAGTGACTTCCCAATTGCAAAACGCCTCTTTTTTCCCCAATCTGGTAAAGTGCTGGGTCAGCCATTGTTTATTGATATATCTTGAAAGTCAGTCTACCTTTTCACAATTTGACTGAAAGTCACGCTTGAATTTCCCAAAATGAAGGGTTAATACCCTTTCAAGTTTTTGGAAAATAGGCCCTGTTATGACCCACAAAAATCAAAGGTTTTCTACCAGAAACCAGGCAAAAAATAGATCAGCCTTAACTGGTTTACTATTACAGAACATAACATTTTCATTCTAAGACAAACCAATAAAAGCAGATGCAGCAGGAGAAATATTTTGTACTGTTCATACTGTGTGTCTGAAACTGTAGCAATTTGAGCCAAATTATAACCCTTATGAAGAGATGTTGTCTTGATATCACAAAACACTTTTTATAATATTTGTAAGTCACTGACAAGTGTTGTAGCTGGAGCAATTACAGCAGCATTTATTTTGGTAATGTGTGGTACATTGGTTGTTGCAAGAGCTGTCTGGTATGAAGATCCTCTCTTTTCAGTTTGTGATGTTAATGACTTTTTATTCAGTTTCTTCTGAAGTTTCTGTTTTTTTAATTCTTTTCAGTTTGTGATGTTAATGACTTTTCATTCAGTTTCTTCTGAAGTTTCTGTTTTTTTTAAATTCTTGTGTACATTCTTAGTGGAATTATTTCCACCTTTTTGGAATCAAGTCTTGTAACAAGTATTTTTAAAGACATTGCCAGGTAAAACACCAGAACTTTTATTAATGTTGGTAACATATACAGATCCATCATTTCTTTTGCACTACTGTCAACTCTGCTTCTCGTACTTGATGCTGCTGAATAATGGCATCCTTGTGGTGCTTTGGATGATACTATGGAATTGAAAGATTTTACATCTCTAGTATTTCCCCCTGGAGCTATTTCAGCAGCCCCCCAGCTATGTTGGGGTTAGAATTCCCCAGCTGTCGCACTACAGAGGGGTAAGACTCCCCCACTGTGTCTGCCTGCTTGCCATGGGCTGCAACCCTTGCCACCTGATGACAGGATCCTGGTGGTTGAGTTGGGCCAGAGTATGGCCGTAAACACTGTCCCTGCAGCACACCACTTTGGCCTTAATTTGGGCTAAACGAGGTCAGGAAGTCCATCCTGATCAATCAGCTGGTCATGCCGTGCCCTAGATCATTTTTTCATTTCCCCCCTTCTCTAGTACATAAGTACAAGAATGTGTCATGTCCGACTATTGCCATGCCTTGTCATATAGACTACTCCTTTTTTAAAAAAATGACCTAGAAGGTGGTGGCTCATGGGCTAATCTGGTGAAATGTTCGGTCTTTGATTGACACTTGTAATCTCCTAAAAATAGTTTTAGCTCCGAAAACATTCCATAAGAATACATTTGCCCAATCCAGCCTTTCACACAGAGTATATCACTGATGTATCCCTGTCATGACTTGTGCTTGCATCCCCAGGTCATGTCCCTTGTTGGACTCCACGGTGTGTGGGGAGCAGCGGTGATGAAAATCACAAAACAATCATGGCATCCCAAAAAAGCCAAGCATCCACTCTCAGACTCAGAATCAGACCCAAAATCATCAACAACATTTAATACACAGAATTTTCCAAGGTTCATTGTCGTTTTGGCGATGGATCCAGATAAACCAATCACAGGCCACCTTTTGTAATAGAAAAACAACTCAATGCAATTTCTCGGTACGCCAAAATTGGTAAAAAAAACTGTAAAATGATACATTGCTTGTGGAGTGTTCCTTTCTATTCTACAATTCTTCGGTTGTAGTGTTTCCGCATGAAACATTGAAATCCTGAGAGGGAGTAATCTGTTGTAGAGATTTAGCATGTTGGGAGTCTCTTTACGAGATTAAAACCAATTTAAAGACGCAAGCTGTTTCTGATGTTCAACGCATCAATATTACAAAAAAATGGCAACAAAGTTCCAACTAACTCTGACATTCTCACTTTCTCTACTCCAAATGTTCCATCAAATATCAAAATAGGCTTTCATTCTGTCAAGGTCAACGTGTATGTGCCAAATCCATTGCGCCGTTTTAGATGTCAGCCGTACGGTCGTCATGAGACCAAATGCAAAAATAATCCAATCTGTTCCAAATGTTCTTACGAGGGACCAGACCACGATTCAAAAACATGTATTAACACACCACTCTGTTTTAATTGTAAATCATCTCATCCTTCTTATTCCAAAGACTGTCCAGTCTGGAGGAGTGAAAAAAGACCTCCTTTCATACAAATACTACGAAAATGTATCTTTGTATGAAGCTAGAAAAGAAATACAGATCCGCCAAAATGACCATAGGCAGTTGAACTGAACAACAAATTATGCTAATGTTTCTGCCCCAGCCCCTGAAAAATCTTCCTGCCACACTTGTGACATACATGTATTAAGCATTTCAAACTCTAATGGGCATGTTTAAGTAGAGATAAAATGTTTTTGTTCTCAGCATCTACCTTCATTAACTCACTTATTTGCCAAGTTTCAGCAAAATTTACCGTTAATTAAGAAATTTAAACACACTTCAAGTTTATGCCCCATGACTGCCAAAATGGCGGAGGATGTCTGAGAACCATATTGAATAAAAACCGGTCTATGTTATGTAAATATCAAGAAAACAAAACAATTTTGGTATCAATGCGTTTGTTTTTTATTGTGGTTTACAAAAATATAAAAAAAAACACATTCATCATCTGTATTACAAAGTAGGAACAAAATTTGTATAAATGTTTGACCCCGGGAAACTTTCAGCTGAGTCAAAATTGTACATCAAAGTTCTTAAGTTTTTTTTCCAAGAAAGAGACTGATGCAATGCTTAATTAGCATATCAAAATTATCTAGGATACATAAGGAAACAAATAATGAAATTTCAAAAACTTTCACCACA
The DNA here is from genome assembly GCA_008271625.1 of Lutraria rhynchaena. Lineage (NCBI taxonomy): Eukaryota > Metazoa > Mollusca > Bivalvia > Venerida > Mactridae > Lutraria > Lutraria rhynchaena. The sequence goes on from VIBL01000400.1 coordinate 181,340, forward strand.
GTAATAATGAGAAATTTAACTTTTTAAAATATAACCCTTATATAGAATTTTTTTGCATATAAAGAAAATGAAAGATTGAAAAACAAGAGGGCCAAGATGACCCTTTTTTGCTCACCAGAGTAAAGATTGCGACTTCTATGGTTTTCCTGTGATTTGTTCTAGTGACCTGGTTTTTAACCTGAATTGACCCATGTTGAAACCTGTTCATGATATTATTAATACAAACATACTGACAAAGTTTGAGGAAAATCCCATCAAAACTGCGACATCTAAGGTTAACAAGGTTTTCCAGTAATTTCACCTGGTGACCTAGTTTTTGATCCCAGATGACCCATGTTCGAACTCAACCAAGATATCATTATGACAATCATTTTGACAAGCCTCCAAGTTTGGTCAGCCTCCAATCAAAACTGTAACCTATAGAGGGTTAACAAGGTTTTCCAAAAGATTTGACCTGGTGACCTAGTTTTTGACCCCAGATTTGTAATTACATCCAATCTTCAAATTTGTTGAAAATTTAGGCAGTGCACATGTTCATACGTGGTATATATGGCAGGCATATTTTGTTGTCACTCTTGTTCCTAGTTTACTTGATGTAAATCTTCATAAAAGTTGATTGGGTTGTAATGTTTTTCTTATTCCTACCTTCATCTAAAAGAAGAGAACCATTTTGGCCCTTTTTCGCTCACCTGAGTAAAGATTGCAACTCCTATGGTTTTCCTGTGATTTGACCTGGTGACCTAGTTTTTGATCCCAGATGACCCCTGATCAAACTTAACCAGAAACAGTGACCCCTAGTTGTAATGTTTTTCTTATTTTATGTCATCTTTAGTAAAATGTTTGTTTTGGTCTGCATTAGGACATGCAATCTTGTGATGCGAACTACTTCAACATTTATTGGGTGAATAACTTGAAACTTAAAACATGTAATCCGTGTGAAGTGTAGATGTGCATGACACATTTTTCTTTCAGTCGGTATAGGAATTCCAGAGATATACACCCTTGAACTTAGACAATATTTGGACACTGTCCACATTGGGACATGTCATCTTGAGACATGATTCACTTCTGCAATTTGGGGGGATTGACTTAGAACTTATAACATGTATTAACTGTGAAGTGTAGTTGTGTGTGACATTTTTTTGTTTCTATTGGTTTAGGAATTATAGAGTTAAATGCCCTTGAACTTAGGCAATTCCCTTAAACAATATCTGCCATGTTTTCTGTGTCAAACATCATGGGGGTATTAATCACCTTTAGTGATAGTTCTAGTTGAGCTAGAGTCATGAAACTTTATAAACAGGAATGGTGGTCAGCATATGCAGTTGTGCATCTGAGCATAGCAGTTGGATTTATTCAATAGTTGCAGAGTTATTGCCCCTGACTTAGTAAAAATTGGCAAGTTGCAATTTGTTTCTTGAGTCGCTCTAAAAGTATTTGAGCTTGAGTCATGAAACTTCACAGGATTGCTGATCACCATGTGATGTTGTACACATGGGGTTTTGCTTTTGGATTCACAAAGTAATTGCCCTTGACTTAGTCAAAATTGCCATATTTATCTTTTATTGCATATAGCTCCAAAGGTAGGGTAAATCCAAACATAGATTTTAAGCTTTTCTGAGCCAGAGGCTTATGGTGAGCTTTTGTGACTGCTCAATGTCTGTCGTTTGTCTGTCAACAATTTCTAATTAATAAAATCTTCCTCAAAACTACTGGGCAGATTTACGCCTTACTTCGCAGGAATGATCCTTGGGTTCCTTTTCAAAATTGTTCCAAAAATTGAAGTCCACACAGAACTCTATCTGGTTGCCATTTGCAACCAACAAGGGAAATAGTTTCAAGACAGGGAAAAGTAAGGGGATTTGGTAATTGGTGAGAACTCTTACTGTACATACATGTATGTCCATGTTACAGAAATTCCATGTACATGTATTTCCAGTTGTGAACTTTAATAACAGTATTTTATGAGGTCAAAAGAATGGTTTACAATGTCGAAACAGTTTTTTGTAAGTTTTTAATGATGTCATATAAATGGTTGGAAATGCTTTTTCCATATTTGGAGACAGTTTTATGATGTCATCTCATTTACATATTTCGGCCGATTTCAATGCTTTTTAACTGCTAAACAACTGCATTTTAAACGTATTTTAGCTGCTTTTTGAATGCTTTCCACAGAATCACATTTTTCAGGGAAAACTGGCAAATAAATGGTAAAAACTGGTCAGAAAAACAATGCTAAATAACTGCAAGTTAAATGCCTTTCCTTTTCCTAAGGGACAGGCATCGCGGTCTAGAGGTAGAGCACCTGACCTCTGATCTAAAGGTCTTGAGTTCAAATCCTGGCTTCAATGGGATTCATTTACGAACTTCACAATCCCATTTTTCAGACACAGTACTAGCGTAGTGTCCAGGAAGCGGACTCGAGCGTGATTAATATACGCAAAATTGCTTGTTTCACAATCGAGCTAAAATAAATTAGTATAAACTAAACTAAGTGTATTTAAAAAAAGAGTTATCTCCCATGCATTTCAACAATTGCACATACATTTCACAGAAAAGAGTTAGTTAATGTCTGTACAAACACAGAGTAGGTTGTACTTTTTCTTCGTAAATTATACAGTGGATTATATACTTAACAGAAAAAAATGGCTCTATGAGAATTTCTGGACTGTTTATCTAGAGGAGTTCTAAAAACTTGTTATGACGTAAATACAGAACGTTTCTGCATTATTATTTGACTACAGATATTAAGGGGGGGAAATGACCATGTTCCTGGAGATTTCACCAAAAAAACTAGGAAAGCAACATTGAAAAAACTTTTCTAATTTTTTTTAAACATATATTTTATACTTTGGAAGTACGATTTATTCCTAAAAGTTTTCGTACTTTGGACTTTGCTGTAGGAAACTTTTTTGTGCCTAATTCTAGGTTCTGTACTTTCTACCACTGCTTACACATCATGCTGGATACCTTTCAGATCTACTTTCAAAAAGTGATTGGCATCTCTTGAATTAACAAAAAACTGAACATAGAGGACTACATGAACCTCTCACAGAAGTTTTAAGAAAATATAAATCCAAGCAAACCCAATTCAAACATTTTCACTTCATTTTGTGCATGACTGAAACTAGTCCAACTAATTAGACTGTTTGTGATGGCGAGACATTTTTTGGTTTGACCCTGTCCCACTCCCGGAAAGCGAAATTTGTAAGGCTAGACTGAAACTCAAAGATGCTAAAAATAGACTGGAAAAACCATCTAGTTGCTAGATTAAAGTGTACCTGAAGAATTCATTCTCTACCATGGAATATGATGCATTCTTCTGGATGATGTAGGGTTGGTTTGAAACAATCGTTAATCCACCCAACTTCTCACTGTTCTTCAACTGAAATGAAACTAAATGATAGTGAAATCATCTCCATTAGTTTTGACCGTTATAATTTAGTATATAGGAGCTAATGGCAACAAAGAAACAAAGTTATCCATAAAAAATGCATCAATCAAGGGGGCTTTCCTAAAACAAGTTGATTTGCAGATATGTGACCCCTACTTTTAATACTGGGTAAGCGGGTAGACAGACATTTTTTTGTTAAGAAACCAACAATTTTTTTAAGGTTAGCCTTAACAAAAACCAATAGAAGATATATTTCATGTGATGAAGAAGTTCTAGAAGATGCTTGTGTAACAAGACCACAACATAATATACAGAATTTTTTCTCAGCATTTTAGGAACATGACCCGACCCCCAGAATTGGGAATTTTTGAGAAATTTTGGACAAAATTGGGAAAAAGTCACATTGTATAAAAATAACTAAAAATAATGAAATAAAACTAAAAAATGACAAATATTAATTTATTATTATGTTTTTTTTAGCTTGTATTTAGATATTGATAACTTTGTTATTTAAATTTAGGAATTCAATAAACATTTGAACTGCTGTAAATTAATTTTTTTTTTTTCTTATTTGAATTGGGAATTTCTGCCTTGGTCCCAGTTTTAAATAAGCAGTAGAAATTATGACATTCTACTTCATTCCATATACCCCAAAAGTTAATCTTACTTATTCGGATTTCCGGGTGGCCGATTTCATAAATGAATTTGGAAAGGCCATCCTCTGTGAGGGTCGGGGCCAAATAAAAAAATGTCTCCTCGTCGCAAACAGTCCAATTATATGGAATACCCTAAAGTTAAACCATGGGTCAGCATAAAGAATGTGAGACTGTTCCAGTCATTTATGTGCAACTAAGGGTCAACAAACAAAATCGTCGTAAATAAGAGAATGTCACGCTCACTTTAAAGTTCAGCACAACAGGATTCTCAGTTTGTGCCTTGAGTTTTGCTCTTGCTAAATCTTGTTTCAGTAATGCGATATAATTTTCACTTTCTACAACTCTTCCAGCTCCAAATAATTTTCTATGTAACAAAATTCCGAAAATGAAGACTATGCCAGCGATGAGCAATAATTTAAAACGTGCTTTAATCCATTTCATGGCTAGAAGCAAGCAATTTTCATGCAAGATACTCAAATACCCGGAAGTAAACAAATTTATACCGGCAAAATTTAACGGCGTACTGTACAAAATTTCCTCGTGAAAATCATACGCACAGACAAAATCATCTCGTAACATATACAATAAGTGATAGCAAGACAAGAGATATTCGAGAAATATTTTAACTACAAATTTGTTCCATTTCTAAATCTAGTGCCGTATATGTCACGGAAAAATGGCCTTACTGCATTATCAGAACTTGCAATCGTGTGTGATTGCTACCGGTTCGTTACGGTTAGAACGGATATTAAACTTTTCCAAAGTGAAAGTCACGTGTAGTCTCGTGAGATGACAACTGCCAACTACTCGCTACGAAAAATGACAGATGAAGCTTCCAAATTGGGCACGATAACTCCTTAAATGAACTATACCTATTACACCTGGTGAGTACGTTTTTGTTCAAAATGAACGTGTTTTATTTGTGATGAAGAAAACGGTGCATTAAATGGTTTGTTACCCTTTAATGCTGATGTTAAGCATGCATATAAAAAATAGTTTTTGATTCGCTCTCGGAACAATTCGACCTAAAAATTAATATTGGTCTAGAATCTAACGGATGGGTAAACACGTTTGTTTTAATGTTAACAAAACAAAAAAAAACATTGTGGTTTGTTTCAACAGCCTAGGAATTGGCATAAGTGAACTAATTAGTGAGCATTTAGTCTTGATTAGTTTGGATTAAATATGTAGTGATAGTAGGAATATGGGCCACTTTCAACAGCCTAGCCTTACTTATTCGGCTTTCCGGTTGGCTGATTTCATAAATGAATTCGGATGGGCCATCCTCTCAGACTGAGCGGGATGGGGCAACTCAAAGAATGTTTCACCGTCACAGTTTAATTAGTTGGACTATCAACAGCCTTATTGTTGGGTTAACTTTAGCAATATGGTTGAGTGTCTGCCTACAGCCCTAGGAGTCCCTATTAGGGCCATGGATTTTTCTCGATCCCAATTTACTATAAATCCTTGACTCTTTGGCTTAGCAATTCCATTAAATCACTTTATAGATGATGTTTATATATGACAGTTTGATGTTGCTCAGCAGGAAAATAACTACTTGATATAAGTCAGGGCCTCTTTTTCTTTTATAAAAGAAGCCAATATTCAGTGACTTTCCAATTGCAAAAGGCCTCTTTTTTCCCAATTTGGAAAAGTGCATCAGTCATTGTTTATTGATGTATCTTAAAAGTCAGCCTACCTTTTCCCAGTTTTGCTGAAAATTGAACGCAGTGATTGGGAAAGAAATTTTCTTAAGGGACAATGGCCCTTTCAGATTCCAGAACCAATGTGACATTTTCATGTGATGACTGAATTGCAGTTAAATTGACCCCAAGGTATATCAGCCCCAAAAAGCTGATTTGACCTGCTTCCTGATGATTACTGAGTAACAATTAACAGTTTTCCTAACTATTTATAAGTGTCTATCTGCTAGGTGCTTGCTTGCATAGAGAAAAAAAACAAGTGTGTCAGATGACGCAGAGCAGCAGTATTTACTTCATACCCTCTTTATTTTGTACACAAAATGTCTTGTGTTCATTTTCATGTTGTTTTTCATATAAATAGCACCTGCAAACAGCTTTTTATGTTACATGAATAAAAGAAAGAAAAATTTCATTGTTGTCATCTCTGCTTGAAACTAAGACTTAAAAAATTGTCACGTAAGATTCTGTCACGTTAACTGTTTATCATGCTTTGAATTATTTTTTTCTTGTAAATATTTGGTTTGATTTTTTTACAAAGCTTTGATTTACATCACATTCTGAATTATAAAAAAATCCACTAGAAAAGGCAATTGTAGATGTATGTAAGGATACATCATAAATTGACCTACACAGTCAATGCATGAAATGGGCTGTTTTTTTCATATTTTCAAAAACCTTCAGTTAGAAATTTTCTGATTTAATCAAAAGTACTATTACAGTTGATATGATTTGATATTTCTTTTTATTATTAATGCAAGCATTCATATACTTGAACAATGTCACAAGAACGTGTCACGTAAAATACATGAATTCTATGATAACAGAACTAATAAAAAATTTTATATGCCTTGTGATGCCAAAATCGGGAATTTTTAGGCCAGGAATTGGGAAAAAATGTCTTTAATTTCAATTTCAATTTGGAAGGGTCCATTTACTGGAAAACAAGTTCTGATGAAAGAGATCATTTTTTCTTCATTCAGTTAAATACATGTTGAGTTGTGTATAATTGTATACTGTAATATTGAAACAATTCAATATAAATGTCAATTAATTGAAGAAGGAAGTTTATTTAACCCCTTAAGACATGATTAAATCTATAAACAAGGAAATGTAATGTGGACCCCTGAGGGCTGTTGCAGTTTGAATACTTGTACAGGGTACTCGCTAGATGTTGAAGAGTCAAAAAAAATTCCTTAGTTACTAATGTAGTAAATTTGACCCTTTGGTACAAAGTCTCAAGAGTCAGAAGCTTTCTTTTACTACTTCCAAGCCCTACTTGTCTTTTGTACATGCACTGTTCTCTTCATACTTCCGTGATACGTTGTATAAGGCCTAAAAAATTATTCTCCTTTACTGTTACCCGACCAAACCTAATATCTTGGCGCTTAAGTTTCAAATAACAGAATCCAAAGTAAGCAACTATTTGAGACAATTGTACCTCCAAAGTTATGAGGTATGTGCAGAAAAAATGAAACATTTTCTCACCTAACTTCCTTATTTTTGGTCAAGTAACCTTAAATATGTCATTTTTAACAGGTTTTAATTGACAAAAAATGAAAAGTCTTTCTCAGTAAATACCTGTCCAGTCTGTTGATACAAAACTCAAATCTCGATATATTATAGTTTCTGACTAGTAATAACTAACCCCTTACCACTGTAAGTTTGAATCCCATCCGGCCCCTAATTTCATGTGTGAGGAATCTGTCCAGCTAGCCTACAGAAGGTCGGTGGTTCTACCCGAGTCTTCTACCAGGTATTCTTCCTCCACTATTAAAACTGGAAGTCACCAAATGACCCTGTAGGGCTCTCTCTCTCTCTCTCTCTCTCTCTCTCCCTCTCTCTCTCTCTCTCTCTCTCTCTCTCTTGGGGGACTAGGGCCAGGGCCCTGGGAAGGGGAATTTCACTTCATTTTCAGTTCAAGGGGGAATTTCAAAAGCGTAATTAATATAATAGGTGAGGGAATATTTACCAAAAATAGGGGGGGGGGAGTATATTTCAGATGTGGGGGAATGGGGCCAAATTTTGGCCCCAAATTCAGGAGATCAAGAGCCCTGTCCTAGTTGTTGGTGCAACATTAAACCCCAGAGGAAAAAATAGTTATATGTTGCCCCCAGGTTCATTACTTAACAAATATTTGATTGATTGTGCTTTTTTTATTCTGTTTACTTGAAAACTTCCATATTAAATGTATGTTTCACAGTGGCTGATAAAACTACTTTTTCATTGTGGTAAACCATGAATATTTCATAAATTCATGTGTATAAACGATAATGCAGGTATATTAAGTGGACAGAATTTTAGACTGATAAGAGAAGTGTATGAGGGGAATTGACATATCAGGAGTGTGATTAGCTTAAACAAACCCCTGAAATTCAGTGTTTTATCTGTGTTTTGTATTGAACAGTTTTTGAAGTATAATCTAAAAGTACTGTCAAACCTGTGTTAGCTGCTAAATTTGAAGAAAGGTCACCCTGTATATAAAGGTCACTTAGTGAGTTAAGGTCATCCTGTGAATAAAGGTCACCTTGTAAATAAAGGTCAACCTGTATATATAAAGGTCACCCTATGATTAAAGGGTCACCCTTTGAATAAGGCCATTCTTTGAAAAACATTGATAATTCAGAACAAACTGACCTCCAAATAAAAGCCACCTGCCAATAAAAGCAACATTTTGTCTTTCTCAAGGGTGATGTTTGTCCATAGGTTGGACTGTGTATCATGAAGCCTTTGTGTCCTGCATCTATTTTCCTCCTTGCATTTGATTTTTTTTAATGACCCAGTCATTTACTTCAATTAGTGAGAAAAGATAGACTTTGTTATATGTATTGTAAATTATAAATACTTAAAACCACTTAAAAATAAAATAATTAAATGAAAATTGTGTAAAAATTACTCTAAAGCCAGACTTCTTTCGACTATTTTTTCTTTGGAGCACTTTTTAAAATATTTTTCCATTTAAAATGAAAGCAAAAATGGCCTTTATGATAATTCAATGATTTTTTAGCAATCTTGGAATAGTGTCCGGGTCTGGTCCCTTTGGGAAAAAATGTGCAGTTTGATGCCAAAATTGGGAACTTTTAGGTTGGGAATTGGAAATGAATGTCTTTTTTTCCGATCGGGAAGGGTCAGTTTACCTAAAACAAACAAAAAAGGAAAAAAATCACTGAAATTTACATAATGATATGTATGTATTATTTTTATTTTAATTGTAATCAGAATCTTTTCCATTTCTTGTATAGAGCTGACGAGTATGGATCTATAGTTTACCAGTAACTTTAAGATATCATCGTGAAAGCACTGCTGATCGCATTCCACTCTTCGAGAAGCTGGTCACAATGAAGCGTAAACATATTGTCTTTATCGTCGTGGTAATGTTCCTCACATGGAACATGCTTATGTACGTCACCTTAGTAACGAAAAGTCCCGGAACACCTGTAAGTCGAGAGTTATTAAGTTTTTATTTATAAGTTTGCCGTAAAGTAATGATCGCTCTGTTTGATGTTGTGTGCCATGTATTGCGTGTCATTCATAGTTATTTCAGATGCCATCTTCTCTGAACTTTCTGTACCAGTTTCAATTAAACTTCACACTTATGATGATTAGATCTCAAATTGTTCAAATTATGCTCCTGGGGCTGAAATTGGTTTTTCTCCTAGGAGCAGGCTTCTTGAAACTGCTTGAATATTCGCCTGACATTTGGTCTGACCGAATATATTGTAAATAAATGATAAATGTTGTAAATTGTACCCGACTGCCAGACATCTGGTCAGGTACTCGCTGAAAAGTTACTGGACCTGCTCAAAATTTGCTTGACTTGTCCGATGGTCCAGGAAGCCTGTGGGAGCCTATTGTTTACCAACTTATCTATTCATCAGGCCTTTCAGGTGTGAGAAATAGAACCATCATGGCCATCTTGCCTTTTTACTTGCATAATAAATTATAACTTGAAAGATCTCTTTTTGGTTGATCTGGGACACAGGAAATTTGGTGGTTTGCTGTCTTTGACCTTTGAGATTCTTTTGTCTGAGGTCTCAGACACCGTAAGGTAGCGGTCAGCATTTTCACTAGACATCAAAAGTTGAGGGTCAAAAATGACCTTTGGCTAATGATAATTGCAAGTGTCAATAAAATTTCCTTATAATTTCATTGTAAATTTGACCTAAATTTTCAGGAGTCAAAAAGCTTTATGTTACTGATTTCAAGAGTTAAAATGCTGTCAAATGAAAGCCCCGGGACTAGATTTGTATACCATACCATCTGAAACTGGAGACACTGAACTGTCTGAAGCTGGAAAAAAATTAAATCTGTGAAGTATTTGTTAAAATAGTGGTAATTTGTGTTACCTATATTACATGTTGTAACTTTTACGTTTACAGGTACATAACCATGGTAACGTTGGAAGCAAATTGAAACAACTACAGGAAGAAATTAGTGAACAGTTGCGACAAAATGAGAAAATTTTAAAGGATCTTCGTAAGTTGAAGGAAGACACAGGTATTCTGGTTGTTTCGGGTTTTCACGTCTCTCAGGGTGTACTCCGTTTTGTGTAAATTGACTGGCTTACTTTGAACACCCCTCTGTGTTAAATATTAAGGGTGATAATAGGTTTGAAAAATGTCCATTGGTAAAACTGACATCTTAAACAAAATTACTTAATTAAAAGTTTTGATTTTGTAATGTGATTGAAAAAAAAAATTACGTATTGTTACTTTAGTGGAAAAAGCATGAAATCTAATAGACCCAGTAGAATTGAAAATGATGTGTTTGGGGACACTTAAAGGGTTCTCAATACCTCCATCTCTTATTCATAACCCCTAATTGAAGTCCTCTTATCCATATCCGTTAATTGATGTCCCGTTATTCATAACTCTTAATTGATGACCCCTTATTCATATCCACTAATTAATGATCCCTTATTCTACACCCCTAACTGATCCCTTGAGTCAACTATTGCAGAGAACGCTAGACATAATATTAAATTTCGTCTTGGCTATCATTTGCTAATAATGATTAATTTTATGTTTTTTTGTGTGTGTTTACATAGAAACAAAGCAGCAGAAAATGTCTAATCACGTCATTAGTCAGGGTATGTCAAAGAACGTACCCCCTAATGATACCGGAAACTCAGGGAACAAACTAACGTATGACTCAATCAAGACGGACAATCTTATTCTGCCTGTGTTAATGATTGCCTGTAATCGAGCGGACGCTGTTAAAAGGAGTCTGGATCTTGTATTAAAGTATGTTCTTTTTTACTTTGTATGCCAGGCATTTTTTATGCCATTTTTGGATCCAGTATTCGGTCCCATTTCCCAAGTAAAAAAGAATATATTTTCCCCCACTGAAAGAGAAAAATTTACCCATCAATAAAAAAAATGAAAAATGTTCTGCCATTATGTACTGACAACTATTTTTTCCACAGAATTAATCATGTAAAACATTGTTTTTAGTGCTCTGGTAAATATAGAATGGTTTAGACATAACTTTGTGTTTTGTTCTTTCATGATTATAAGCCTTTGATAATTCCCCGATTTGGTTCCTCATGAAGCAAATTTCCCCTATGAAAGGGACCTGATACCTGATCCCCAAAACCATAAAAAAGGGTTGTATGCAATATTGAAAATTTAATTCCTTCTAGAATCTGTAAGATGTCCGATTTGTCGGGACTAGCTTAGAATGTCCAGTTAACCCTTTGCCTCATAATACTGCATTTCCCTGCATCCAAAGTAGACGACTTTGAAAACAGCAAAATAGAGGCCATTGCTTGTAATGAGTAATCGCTGCTTTTGCCAAAGGATTTCCACTCAATCAGAGAGAAATAACCCAATTTTCTTAAATAAACTGATGTTTTGTGTATTTGCTTTGAATTTGGTGGAGTCCAAAGTATGTTAATGCAGCAAAGGGTTACAAACAATTTCCAGTTTTTAGACAAAAAATTTACATTTTTCTTTTGGGATGGATTTTATCTAAAGATATTTGTCATGAATGAAGTGAATTCAATATTGGAGAGGTCTGGACTGAAGGGTCTTGATTAGGGGGGGGGGGGTCTAAATTAGGGAGGGTCTAGATTAGAGGGGGTCTAGAAAAGGGGAGGTTTGGATTAGAGGTCTGAAAATGTGTAGTTCTTAGGTCAAGGCTATTCATGGGTTCAATAGATTATATTCGGATTTCCACATGATGATAACTCTTGTTGAAATATATCATTTTTTTTGACATTAGGTATCGGCCAGATGCAAAGAAATTCCCCGTGATTGTTAGCCAAGATTGCGGACACAGTCCAACGGCTGATATGATTGGTAAATATGTCACAGAGCACGGAGTTATACATATACAGGTACGTCATGTTATGCTGAAACTGTGGACAGGTAGACAGTGGGGGGAAAGAAATGTGGCTTTTATGCACAGTTGGTTTTTATTCAATTTAATTTTTACTTTTTAAAAAGACCCTAAATTGAACTTCTCTGTAAGAAGTCCTAAAATAGTCCTCGAAAGTAGCGTGGTTAGTGACCAAGGCCGGGTTCCTTAAATCATATGATTATCTCAGTAAATGGAAGAATGCAGAAACTCAGTGCAGTTATTTCATTGGACTGTGGAGACGGTCAGTATCTCTGAATAGATATTTGTTGTTGATGGCTGCCATTGTTTATACAAAGGGGGACAACAAGTACTGTTTATTATTCAGCAAATCAAATTGCAGCTACCTACATCAATAATAATTACTCATGGCGATGTGAATTATACCAAGCGTCCACATGCCCGGAAAATGTTAGACTGGCCTTAGAAAATCGTCAAAACATTCTTAAAACGTCCTTAAAAGATCCTTAAAAATCCAGCTTCAGTTTCTGTATGAACCATGATTTTTACAGTACTTTGATTATTTGATATTTCAGCAACCAGATCTAAGTAAAGTGAATGTTCCATGGCCCCAGAGGAAGTTCGAGGGTTATTACAAGATCTCCCGTCATTATAAATGGGCCTTAAATCAAGTTTTTCATACTTTCAACCACTCGGCTGTGATAATCGTAGAAGGTATGCTTTCATTATTTAACGAAAAAGTATCCTAATTTTCTTGTAATGGAAGTTTAGATTTAGGGCTCATTATTCTGGGATTTATTATAATACCAAAAGCCAGTCATTAGAGAGGCCTATATTAGGGAGATATTATTTGTACAGATTAGAGAGGTCAAAACTTGAGACATTTCATTTGTACAGATTGGACAAGTCCAACTAGAGACATTTCATTTGTACAGATTGGAGAGGTCAAAACTTGAGACATTTCATTTGTACAGATTGGAGATGTCAAAACTTGAGGGATTTCATTTGTACAGATTAGACAAGTCCAAACTAGAGAGATTTCATTTGTCAGTATTAGTGAGGTGCAAATTAGAGAGGTTTCACTTCATGAATGCTGATTCATTGTTTAGTAATTTTATTAATATGGTTTCAGATGATTTAGACATTTCTCCAGATTTCTTTGAGTACTTTGAAGCTACGTATAAAGTGTTGGAAGCTGATAAAACATTGTGGTGCGTGTCTGCTTGGAATGACAATGGTAAACAAGGCATGGTCAAAGAAGATCCAGGTTGGTGACACACGAAAGTCCTTGAAAATGAATTTTTAAGTTTTCAGAAAAAGAGTCATTTCCTTTTAATTTAAAGATGGAGTCCTTTAAACTCGAATCTGGAATTGTGTCCCTTTAACTAAAATCTGGAGTTGGGGCCTGTAGTTGTGTCTCTTAATTTAAAGATAGGGTAGTGTCCCTTTAATTAAAAGAGTTGTGTCCCTTTAGGTTAAATTTGTAGTTGTTTTACTCTGCAGGGTTTCCGCTGCCATTCGCCAGTTTCGCATATGGCGAAAAAAATCTGCAAGTGGCGAAAAAAAAATCAAATTAAGCATACTTTTTTCGTATCCCGTACCCTCCCCTCCGTACATGTGGCAAAAAAAATATTATGTCCAGTGGAATCCCTGGTTTGTGTCCCTTAACTCAATAGCTTTAGTTTTCATTCATTCATTCATTCATTCATTCATTCATTCATTCATTCATTCATTCATTAGGCAAAAAACAGCGTTACAATGCCTTTAACCATTTACATACATACTACATGGCAAAGACCATACAGTACAAAATACAACATACACTAAGTTCAGCAAATTTGCAATATGATTTACATACATTTTTAAGATACAAATTCAAAACAAAAAACAATTAAGATTTATCCAAAGTGTTTTTCATAACTTTAAATGACTCTCTCAAAAACCTGTTTATATTAGCTATATTTAGTTATGTTCCTGTAATTAATATATTGATTTGTGAAAAAAAGTCCTTAAAAACAGCTTGAATATTGATTACTGAACTGTTCTTGGATGTTTGAAAACAGACGAAATAATGTCCCAGCACCAATGATCTTTATAATGTTGTCTTGATAATGAAGTGGTCTGTAAAAGTGGGTTGATTTGTATGCTTAGGGACGGAGAAAAGATTTCCGTGATTTGGCTGGGTAATTTTTACACTAAAATTTTTGGTTGCTATGGTTTCAGAATTATTACATAGAACTGATTTTTTCCCTGGTCTTGGATGGATGATGGACATCAAGATGTGGCTCGAACTTGGACCAAAATGGCCTGAAGCGTAAGTGGGATGATTTATATCAAAATGGCCCCTAGAATAAGTCTGAAGCAATTTGTACAATATGGCCCCTCAATGGCCTCTAGAAACAGTTTGTATAAAATGGCCACTTAATGGCCCCTGGAATGAGTCTGAAATAATTTGTTTGAAATAGCTCCTTAGTAGCCCGTTGAAGCAGTGTTACGGTATTTGTTTGTGTTTTCAGGTTCTGGGATGATTGGATGAGGCACCCTGACCAGAGAAAAGACCGTTCCTGTATACGTCCAGAAATTAGTAGGACCAGTACATTTGGAAAAGTGGGAGTTAGCAAGTAAGGACCAGACCCTGTTTCCTCTGTCTTCAATTCAATCTCACTTGAAGGATTTCCTGAAAATCCATCTAGATTTTTTTTCTTATTATAGGCGGAATTTGACTCATGAAAAACAAGAGAAAAATGTTTGCAAGAAAACTTCATTCTCATCATTATTTCAAAAATCTACTGTTGGTGCTAAGTTGAACCCAGTTGAAAAAAAAAATTAGTCACTTATTATTGTAAGATAATCAGGCCACCCCCTAAAAAAATTATGTTTACTGTAATGTGACCGACTCATAAAAATCACTACGACTCAATTCTTTTTAACCCTCCCAGTTAAACAAATTTATTAATAATTGCTTTTTGGAAAAAAATCCCTACCCACTGAAAAAAATTGAGTCATGTTGCCACAAACAAACAACTTTTTAAGAATGCGTTCTTTCATTTTCAGGGGCTTATTCTTTGAAAAACATTTAAAGTTTATAAAACTCAACGACAAATATGTGCCTTTTACGAAAAAAGACTTGTCCTATTTAGTGAAGGTAAGTGACCATGAAGGGAGAAAACAACATTTGTCTCCCTTTGATCAGCAAACTAGAGTAGTGTCCCTTTAATGATTTTTATCACAAATCTGGAGTTGCCTCCCTTAAGTAATTCCCATTTAAAGAAAAGGTTAAAACTTCATGCCTTCATGCTGCTTAGATGTACATCTTAAAACACAATTTTGATGTTAAAAGCATGTTTATGATGATGAAAAATGTTATTGATTAATGGTATTGATTAAATATTTGAAAAACTATTCACGCTGCAAAGCTTGGTTTCTGCTAGAAATGTTGATCCATGTTGTTATATTGTAACATGTGACTCTTCGTACGTAATTGTAAACATGTTAGAAAATGATCACGATTTTTATGTAAATGGATAAAAAATTCTATGTTGTAGGAAGCCTATGACCCGGCATTTATATCGTACATTTATCACGTACCAGAGATCTCATTAAACGAAGTTGCTTTAGCCAAGCGCTCCGATCTCCCTGAAGCCCGAGTCACATATAAAAATAAAAACGACTTCAAAGCTATAGCTAAAAGGCTTGGCATTATGGATGATTTTAAGGTAAGAAGAATCTTTTGTTTATCCGATTTGAGGAAAAAGTTGAGCTATTAAGATCATTGGGTTGTCGTTTTCGTCGTCATCATAGTCATCGTCGTGCAAAAACTTTGATGTAGCCCATCCTTCAAAGACTTTTAATAGAGATATCAACACGACTCTTGGAATACTTGATTATCATGACATGGCGCAGTTGCAAGACATGGGGCATTGTTCTGAAAGCTACATTTTTGGAGTTATGACTCTTTTTAACTTAGAATTTTGGTCAAAATTGCTTATTAAATAGAATGATGTAAAACATATGAGTATTGGCGCCCCTCTGCAGGGCACTATTTTTCTAAATTAGACGAAAAAGAATTTTTTGTCTATCCTATGACTTCAGTGTTACATACAATAAAACCTCGATAATGTGACCTCCTTAAGGACCTGAAAAATCAGGCGTAATAATGAGTTGCTCTCATTATTGTGTTGAATAATATGGAAATTAATGAGTGCCAGATTGAAAATAGGTGGTCTTTATAACATGATGGTTGTAATATTTAGGTGGTAGCTATTTGAGGTTTTACTGTATGATTAAAAAATTTTGTTGAGTGTATCATATTGTCCGGGCCACTATCCATTGTTAGAGATTCTTTCGCACTGTGGTTCAATGTCACAGCAAAAGCTAGGGTCAATTGGCAATTTGACTAGCTTTAACGGCGGAGGAAAATTCCAGGCATACACCACCAACCTTCTGTGAACTAGCTGGACTGCTTCCCTATATGTGAAATACATCTGTCCTGGACGGAATTCGATCTCACTGAAGTGAACGACCAGTGATTACTAGTCAAGGACTGTATCTGCTGGACTTTTTTTATCGGCATAAGATCCTTGTGTTAACCCTTTGCCTCATAATACCGCATTTCCTGGCATCTGAAGAAGATGACTTTTGAAAACATTGTGGCAGAAGAAGCCATTGCTTGTAATGAGTTATGGCTTCTTTGATCACAATGTTTTCCTCTCTGTCAGAGAGAAATAACCAAATTTTCTTGAATAAATTGATGTTATGAGGCAAAAGGTTAAATATCAATTTCAAAATGTAAATGGTCATTTCATGTAGGTAACAGTTTTGGCATAAGATAAATGGTATTTGTTTTCAGGCTGGGGTTGAAAGGACGGCCTATAGAGGGGTTGTGAGTTTTAACTACAAAGGTCAGCGTGTGCATGTGGCGCCACAACCAAACTGGTCAGGATACGATCCCTCATGGAGTTGACCGAAGTCCAAGTTGACATACTTTGGACTAGAAATATATTTTATTGTTTGTTATTTGATTTTAAAAGAGACTCGAAAAAAGCACAAAAGCATGCACAAATTGAAAGCAAGTGTATGATTGGTTAACTTGTCAATGCAGTTTGAAATCGACCAATGACAATGCTGCATTTTTTGGACTAGAGATACTTCCTCTGGCTAATGAATGAATTGTGGGATAGTGTGCTTTCAACAGGACATAAAAAGTCCATGGAAGGTGTCTTGTCTTTATATATCATCCGAACGTAAATATAGTTATCTCCCCTCCTAGTTGATAAAAAACTGATTCTGAATAAAACCAGAGACATGCCATATGAGACCTGGTTTATATATTGCGAAAGAATTTCTTATTTATCATATGGGCATTAATACAGAGTTACCTCCCCTTACTACTCCAAACTAAAGATTTTACTCAAATTGAGTATTTCACTGTCATTTATATACAGTCAAACCTGTGTTTGCAGCCACCTCTGTATAAAGACCATCCTGTGAATAAAGGCCATTCTTGGAAAAACTGCCCAGGAAAACTGGCTCGGTGAACCGGTCACCGTATGTAACTGAAAAAAATTTGTAAAGACGGTAAGGACGGTGTTAAACCTCAGTGACAATAAGTCACTTAAAAACAAAACAAGAAATCTAAGTGCAGAAATTAATCAAAATTTCGTAAGCATTATGATGTGTTATAGTGTATTAATCTATGATAAATTGGGAGGATAAAACAAATGCATGTACTGAACATTTCCTAATAAATGCCTCAGGGTTGTTTGAACAATTTATTGTCTTACAAGGCTTGAAAAAAAGCCCTGTTTTTGGGTTTATTCAACCAAAAAAATTAGGTTAGGCCGATTGAAAAAACTTTTTTCTAAACATACCTTTTGATAGGTTGAAATGTGCAATTCATCTAGAAGAATTTTCATAGCTTTGACTCTGCCATTCTAAAATTAGGGGTCAGTGACAGAAAAAAGGGGTCACACATGGCTATTTTTTCTGTCCTACCATATTGATGGAAGGATTATTTTAACATTTTTTTGTATCTTCCTTGAAAAAGTTTTGGGATTGTTACATTAATGTGGGGTTATTATGACATGTTTTTTGCCACTGCTCTAAAATGTGTATTTGTCTTTGTTAAATATATTGTTTGAAGTGTGTATGAAGTTGTGTTGAGGAAAATGAATGCATTTTGTGTAGTTATTTGATACCATGCTAATTTGTAACCTTATTTTAGTCATCCATTCTTTTATTGTAACTTTCAATGCTCAAAGAGGAAAACATAGATACAAGAAATCAGGAGGAAGGATTGAAAGCCTTTATGCTCAATCGGTCTTTAGTCCGAGACTCAGTTGATCTTCATTCTGAGGCTCAAATGGCCTTTATTCTGAGGCCCAATTGGCCTTTTTTCTGAGGCTCAAATGGCCTTTTTTCTGAGGCTTAATTGGCCTTTATTCCAAGGCTCAATTGGCCTTTTTTCTGAGGCTCAATTGGCCTTAATTCTAAGTGTTAGTCAGTCTGCTTAGCGCAATGATGTTAGTGTATGCTAGATACCAATGTCAAATTAAAAACCTTGGACCCTGAGTTTTAATGACCAATGTCTAGTTTTGCAACCTTGAGCTTTAAGACTAATCTCAAGTTTATAATCTTAAGCAATGAGATTAATCTCTGGTTTTAAAACCTCAAACCCTGATAAAGGATAAATGTCAGGAGCACTGTAGCTATTTATTAGCAGTAATTTCCATATTTGTACATTCCAAAAAAGGTAAAAGGAAAAGGATTGGTGGTTCCCTAATTTAAGGGGCAAGAAGAAGTCTAAGGGTGAATTTTGGCTTTATTGGTACTCTAAGTGTTAAAAACCAGGGCTTCATTAGGCCTATAAAACAGCATTTTGACTCTTGAAATCAGTAAAATAAAGTCTTTGACTTTTGAGAATTTGCACCAAAGGGAAAAATTTACAACAAAATTAGAATGAAATTTGTTGACTCTTCGAATTATCATCAGTCAAGGGTCATTTTGACCCTCAACTTTTGACGTCTAGTGAAAACCGTGAAAAACAATGGCTTTTCTTTCTATGTGACTCTAGATAATTGCCACCGAATCATTTTTTTTTTGTTTGGCCTTCTGTACTTTGATTTGTGGGTCGAAGTATTCTCTCATTTGTTCGTATTTTATTACTTATTGGTGCTGACTGATTTTCAAGGGAAGAACCCAGAAATAAGTTTTCCATTGCCTAAACTTGTTCCTCACAGTTTTATGACAAGATATCTGTTACTCACCACTGAAAATATAAATTTCATGGAGGCCACGACCATGGTCCAGTAATTAGTGTGCTAGACTTGCTACCCGGAGATTCGGGCTCGAATAACAGTCGTGCCAGGTCATACCCTACTGTGAAAATTTGACAAAAATGTTGATTTTCCATCATGTGAAGAAGCTGCTGGTTCCTTGTTGAAGGCTAAGTTAGCACTGGTTAGTATATTGTCCAGGAAATATGGTTAGGTGAACCCGACAGCTGTATATAGCTGAAAAAATGTTGAAAAGGGCATTAAACCCAGTGAAAAAAATTCATGAACTGAAAATGTGATTTTTCTTTTTTTTCACTTGGTTTTATGCATGTTGAATGTGGAGGTATATACAAAATATTGAGATATTTCTAAAATTTAAGTCAAAATGATCCGATTTTAGGGATTAAAGTTAAAGCTTTATAAAATCTTACATTAAGAAGCTTTATAATATTGAAATGGTTGCTAAAAGAGGTTTTTCTGTTTCAACCAATGTTGCTAGTTTGATTACTGTGTTTTTGACAAGTTAAATCTGTCATTTTGTTTATTTGTGCCAAAGTTGTTATAAGATGCAGAAAATTTATTATATTTATATAAGATTTTATTTTTTGGTGAATGGTTATATATTTCTTTTATCAAATGGATCAAACCTTCATCAACTGCGTATATTTTCTGTCATTGAAGGGGGGTTACTCCATGTTGTATTTTCTTTCTTAGGGAAGTTACTCTCATTTTACATTATTTTCAATGACATCTGGATGAGAAAAATGAGGAATTTGTTCTGCTTTGTAACTTCAGAGGCTTATGTTTGTTCATTTTTCTAAAATTCCTGCATTTTTAATGATTTCATTATTTATTTCAAAACTGCACTATTTTTCGGATCGATGTATTTTCGGATACATTCAAAATATGCCATACAGTTTAGTGCATGAGTTCTTAACTCACTCATTCAGAGAAATGAATGTTCCTCGAAGTATTACCAAAATTGTTGCTTTATTTCAAATGCTAGAATATTAACTCTGAATTGCAGAATCCAGTTATTACTCAACGTTTGTGTGTTGTTTGTACCAATGATTGGTAGTTGAGATGTTTATACAAAATGGTAATATTGTTGAAGTATTTGATATGTATGTTATGTGTGTGTGCTCACAGTTTGTGTCATACAGGCTTTTATATGTAACATTACATTGACTGGTTCCAAATACTTGAACAATCTTGATTGAGACCCCAGACTCAGATTTCTTAGATCTTTATTATCAAGCTCTAGAGCTCCTAGTCAATGACAAATTATTACAACATTACATCACTACCACTTAACTCTCTTGTTTATTTTGTTTTGAACATAAAAATATTTGGCTTAAGAAAAATCACAGTTGCAACCGTGGTCAAGTCGTTAGTGCACTGGACTTGTAACCCAGTGATACGGGTTCAAATCCCGGTCGCAGCAGTTCATACCCTTCTATGAAAATTTGGCAAAAATGTTGATATTTCTCCATATGTGGAGAAGTAGCCAGCTCCTTGTTGAAGGATGAGTTACTTCCGGTTAGTATACAATCCAGGAAAACTGGTTAGGTGAACCGTTTGCCGTATATAACTGAAAAATTGTTGAAAATTATTGAAATTTTATTTAAAGTTGAACTGTGTCTTTAAATGTTTTATTTAGTCTAGTCTCAACTTAATACCTCTCTAAAAGCTCATAACTGATTGGTTAATTATGTGTTCATTCTTAAATTCAACCAATCAAAATATTGTGTTAAGGGTCTGGTCAAGAAATTTTGATTTGATTTTGTGTTCATTCTTAAATTCAACTAATCAAGATTGTCAAGAAATTCAAATCTGATTGGTTAATTCTTGGTTATTATTTAATTCAACCAATCCAAAGATGAGACTGGGCTGGAACCTCTAATCTGATTGGTTGATTCTGTGTACACTCTGCAATTTGACCGATCGAAGGATAGTGTTTGGAAAGTTGTTGTGATTGCTTCTACCTGATGATAACAGTGTCACCAAAGGGAGAGAAGTCATGTGACCTTCAAACAAGGTTGACCTTTATTTAAAGGTCATTTGGGTTTTTTTATCAGTACTGTGAATTGATGTAAAAGAGGTTCCTTTATTTTTCATAGGATGAATGTGATTTTAAGATGGTCGCCAGCTACATTTGGCTGCGTTTTCTGTGTACATGAATTTTGTGATTGTTACCTCTTTATGAGAAATACTGTATCTTTTCTTCATAGACGTCTTGGCAGACCTCACTATTTGCAGCAACTAAAAAAAGTAATTTAACTTCATCTTGCCTAATTTTTTGTGCTACATATGTTACAATGTTCTTATTCTAACCCAATCTCCATCCAGTGTTGTTGTCTGTATCCCTCACATGCATCCCAGTCAATGTCTGAAAAAGTAGTTCAAAAACAGGTGATCCAGTCTCATTTAATTTTTACTATGTTTTTTTTTTGTGCAAATTTGAATATTATTCGTCTCCAATGTGCTGTGCGAAAAAATAGTTTTGCATAGTTGCGCACCATCTGTGTCTTTATTTCTTGTTTTATAAGATTCTTGTAAAAGCCGAGACGATGACGGGAGATAATGAACGACAACACTTGATAGAGCTAAACTCGAACCAAAGATAATTTCATCCCTAACTGTTAGTTTGTCATGTTTGTAATTTTCTCAACTGAGAAAACAGCACATGAGTTTTATTATTTTTTAAATGTTTTGATGTTTGATGTTAGATATTGTGCAAATAAACTGCATTATTTTTTCCTATGCACTACACAGGGCTTTCATTTGACCCTCAAAACAGCATTTTGATCTTGAAATTAGTAGAATAAAGCCTTTGACTCCTGAAAATTTGTACCAAAGTGTTAAATTTATGATATAAATAGAATGAAATTTTATTGACTCTTCGAATTATCATCAGCCAAGGGTCTTTTTTGGCCCCTCAATTTTTGCTGTCAAGTGAAAACCCTGACTATATATTCCATTGTTTTATACTCATAATCATAGTACATGTATGTACATAGTTAATATTTGAATATGTATGTATAGATAGATATCATAATTGACTGCACTTTTTGCATAACCAGACAAGTCTTAATAAATGCCCCATTATAGAGTATTTCTGGTATTTAATGTACTATTTCAATGGTGAAATGAATACCAAACTTATACTAAAAAACACCTCTTCCTTTGGAAATAACGAATTACATTTTTTTTTCAAATTGTTGAATATGTGTTTTGTATGATTTTTGGACTTGCCATTTAAGAAATACTCAACATTTCCTAATGAAAACACCCCATGTCACCAAAATTTTTATGCAATTTTTCGAGGAATTATTTGGAAAAAATTTTTTTTTCGCTTATTAAATGTTTTTTGATTGACTATTTGAGCATGAATTGTGAGTCATAACTTTATTGTTTTTTTTTTTCACAAAATGGTTTAGGGTCTTAAATAGAGCATGTATGATATTTTGAGTTCATCAGTATGTTTGTATTTATGTAAAATTCTGTAAATGGCTTCCATTACGCTTGGAAGAGGAAATTATGAAACAAATAATGACTATGCCAATTTATGTTTTGTGTACATGTTTTTTAGCCTTAATCTGTATAGTACAGCCAGAAAGAATACTCCCATGATCTACATGTAGAGTTAAAGTCACATGGTTTACATTGTGATACTGTAAACTGTGTTTACGGCCACCTGACCAACTCTTCTTAATAATGCTGACACCACAGTTTCTAATTTCAAAATAAGAAAACAGATCAAGTACTTCCCTGTTATCACTACATTGAGATTTTAGGACTTTAGTGAATTAAAGTCGATTTGAAATGTTCATTCTTCAATCAGGCTGTCCTTAAAAAGCGTTGGCTTGCAGTGACGTACTCGACGGTTAATTAAAAACCCCTGATCCTAAAATATTCTTGGCAATTTTGATATTTTTTTTCTTTTTAGCTCACCTGAGGACGTAGTGGATCATCTGGGGTCACAAACTAGGTCACTAGGTCAAATCTTCTGAAAACTGTAACATTCTAAAAGTTACATTTTTTATTTGATTTTCCCCAAACGTTGTCGGAATGTTTATATTAATGATAATGTGAAAAGGTTTGGGCATGTGTCAACTCAAGTTAAAACTAGGTCACCTGTTCAAATCACGGAAAAAAACATGGATGTTGCAATTTTTACTCAGCGAAAAAGGGCCATTATGGCCCTCTTGTTTTATTGCAGCTGATCGTTTTCAGTTCAAGTATATAATGTTACCTACCTACCCACTGTTAAAAGTTTGGGTCTTGCAACCCCCAAACCAACATTCTTTTAGGGTGATCTTATACCAATCAAGCAGTTTAATTCTGTATCATGCTGAGACGCACGTAAGCAAACTTTAGATATGCATGTAATCAATGTTATACAATCATGTATGATCGTGTATTATAAATAGATTACATTTACGCAGATATATGAAACTCGAGAGGACATTATTAGTTTGTTTAGGGTCAATTTAAGCATCACGTGACAGTCACGTGACTACTCGAAAACGAGACGATTGATCTTGATCGTAGACTGACGGAAATTAATAAGTGGCGGTTCTGTTTTGTTACACAGCGCGTGCTCTTTGGCGGAAAGTTTTTTTTTGTTTCATTCACTTAGGTCTTTTAATTAGACCCAAAAAAGTTTGTTTTCAGTTACCTCACCGATCCTATATTTTACCTGCTGACTCATAAGTTTTTACGGCATCCAATTCTTAGTGCTATATTGTAATTTTCACGACAGTGTTGCCGATATATGTAAAAAAACATAAAAGAAAAAATCCCTACCTACCGACCCATATATTTTTGGGCGTGTAACCAGTTTAGGCTTATGTCTTTAATTAATGATAGTTCACAAAAATGCGTCTGTGCTATAACCTAGTACTAACACATCCCCGCCTCCTCATTCAGCAAGCATCACATGTCCACTGTGTGATTCTGAGGTGAGGGATAGTATAATTCACAGAGAACACGGTGATATGTCCTGGTTTCGAACTTACAACCTCTCGACCAACAGTCCTGTGCATTGCTGGCTAGCCTGGCGAGGCAGGACGGACCATCAGTACAACGATCTATTGACCAGTAAGTCTTGATTTCTATGATAGAGCTAGCCCTGCGAGGCCGGTCCAATACATAACAGTATACGGATTTTGAGCTGATATGAATGATTGCTCTTATTTCAGCATAATTTTGTTTGCATATCCTCAACCGCGTGATTTTTAGTGAACAAGCACGCAACAATCTTATCTTGGTATTTGCAAACTAGATGAAAATTATCAAACTGAAATATTTACATTTTTTGTCGCTATGTCGGTCAACAAGTAATAAGAAGCCCAGACTTCTATACAGTTGAACCTTTTTTATCCGGTCTTGTCCGGATCTACTGATTAGTCTAGTGATGGGATGGGTTTTATGGTTAGCTGATTTGTTGACAAACTCTACGATGTTTCTTTACGGAAGACATTAAATATTAAAAGCTTCCGACACTTCTGTCTGGATGAAGGTGATTTCCGGTTTAAAAGGGTCCGGAGGTTCAACTGTATTTTAATATACAGGATATTACTTGGAAAAGAAATTTGTTTTGCTTTCCAATGATCTTTGATGTTAGATCCGGTTTCATCAGAACAAATTTTATACAGTGACCTTAAAATGACTTTATTTATCATTAAAGGAACGTCAAACCTGTGAACAACGGAGGTAATAAAATTAAACCTCGAAACACAGTCGGCCTTTTTTCAGAGGTGTATTTCTCATTAAAATACTAGTATTTATGTTTATTAGTACAACCTTCTATGTAATTCCACTTCGGGGAATGAATAATATGACGTGGCAAACACAGTTGACCTTTGAATATTCAAAGGCCTACTAGGGCAGTAAAACCTTGACAATGAGATCACCTAACCGAAAAATAGGTCATAATTATGAGGTGGTCTCATTATCAAGTTAAATCATAGGAGTTATTGAAAACCGGTCCTAAAATAAGTGCACGTTACAATAAGGAGGTCGTAATATTGAGGTGATCACTGTTTGAGGTTTTACTGTATTTGTATGAATTAGCGTATTAATCTCTTCATATACTTCTTCATGTTTAATTAAATTCAGTAAATAACTCTTGTCTTTATATCCGAAATAGGGAGACTGTAGGCCTACGTTTTCTCTGTCTACCTTCGGTTCCTGAGTTCGAAACTCGTGCCCGGCACATGTACTCTTTTAAGATATTATGGCTGAAGACGTCTGGGTCTGGGGCCACTTGTTCTCCGCCGCTATAAAATCCTCCACAGTGTTGATGATTTGGCTGTTACTTGCGGAGAACCAGGTTATTACGGGAAAAAAATCGGAAAAACTGGTTTGGTTAACTCTACCTTGTTATCAAATTGAAATATTGTGTTAAAATTGACATACCTTCCGAAAAAGTGATGGTCAGTGTTTGGTATAAACACTACAGCGGTCTCCAAGAAGGGTTTTACTGTAATTAAATTCAAGCATTAGCGTGGAAAACTTGTAGTACAAATGTAATTCATAATTTATCATCTTACTTTTTACGCATGCGGCTGATTTCAGTCTTCAACAATACAAAGTCAAGTTTATTTATAAAGTCGTATTTTTAGATCTTCCTTTAACTCCTACATGTCGCTATTGATTTTGACAAACGCTGTTATGCGTGGTACGTGCTTACGGCGGTGTGAAGGTCAACGCAATGTGACCTTCCAACCAGTCATCGGATCAACGACGATTGGATAATTTCTTTCGTGCGAGTCCGTTATTTGTAGTCGGTAATTTCCGTGAATTTTCGACGTTTCTCGGTATTCTCTAATTATTTCTAGTAAGGCTGAGCAAATTGTTGTCTGATGTTTTGCTAACTCCGATCAATCACCTATTCCTTTTTCTCTTATTTGTGAGAGGTTCTTCATCTAAATCCACGACATAACCACCGCCATCATCATCATCATCAGCTACAATAGCATCAAGAAAAATGAGTCGTTAAGTCGTGGCAGGTCATACCCATCTATGAAAATTTGACAAAGATATCTATTTTTTCTCCATATGTGAAGAAGTTGCCAGCTCCTTGTGATGGGTAAGTTAGTACTGGTTAGTATACAGTACAGGAAAACTGGTTAGCTGAACCGGTCGACGTATATAACAGAAAAAAAATGTTGAAAAACGGCGTTAAACCCCAGTTAGCACAAAGCACAATTACTTAGCACAAATTGACCTCCGAATAAAGGTCATCTATCAATAAAGGCCACGCATATTGTCTTTCCTAAGGGTGGCCTTTGTTCGCAAGGTTTGACTGTAGACTAAAAACCGATGAAATAACATGAAACAAACATGGGTTTGCCTAAACAGTTCTGAACTATATTATCGAGACAACTTACGGACTACACCGATGGCTGTATCGGCTATGTCGACATGAAATGTCTACGTGCAGACGTTCATGTAGGAAAACATCCGCGTCCCGATAAAAGTTCGTCTGCTTACACCGTTCGTTAAATTATCGTTCAAACGATTTCGGATCGATGTGGATGTAAAAAAAGACAAAAATTTGAAACATTTCCGCACAAAAAGGTAAGATTTTATTATTAACGGTGATACTAATACCTATTTATTTGTTAATAATCCCAGTTCTGTTAAAAATATCCGCACTATTTTCTTCCGCTGTAAAACGGAAAATTCTTCTAAGGAATCGCGTTTGAAATAGAGCATGGTTAAAACTTTGAGTGCGTCAAACTACGTATTAACAATAATTTAGTTGTAAAATATATATAATATAATGTTAACTAATTCTTTTTAAGTATGAAATATTACCTAAACAAAAATTTCACTATTTGAAACAAAAATAATGTATATAAATATATAGTCATTCTGTTTTGTTCTATATAAAATCACAGTCATTCAGACTAACAAATAAGGGAGTTACTGAAACTATTGCTTGCCATTCATGTAAGTAAAATTTATATGAAAAAAAATCACTATACGATCGGCCACACAAGGATCTAAAACTTAACCCAAAATAAAAATAAATTGTCTCTAACTCTAACTAGGGGATTTTTTAATTATATAGTAATGAAGTCGGGACTAGAATATTTGGTCGACTTAGATAGGAAACTGGTTTATAGAGGAACAGATTCAGAAGGTTTCCACTGTATTAATTTATATATATAAATCATTAGCAATGAAGTTTTTGAAAACTTACCTCATTGCGAAACCAAAACCTAAGTGGCGAACAACGCAAAGAAAAGAAAAGAAACGTATCCTGTTACATATTTGTTTTCATTTCTCTTCCTGTCAAAATTATCTTACCGAAATGTACAGTCCAACCTGTGATCAAAGGCCAGCGAAGGAAGAGAAGTCATGTGACCTTCTTACGCAAATGGACCGTATTCAGAGGTATATTTGGTCGATAAAATCTGTTATGTATGATTAAGAGAGACCGTTGGTTTACGTGATACATTTTACATAAACTTATAGATAACCTTTGACCCAGGTTTAAGTGTATATGTATTCGGATAGGTTTATTACAGTAGGACACGGTTATAATAAATTCTTTGGGATCCGATTTATTACTTTATTACAGTATGACATGGTTATAGATAATTAAATGATATCCGAATTATTACTTCATTACGGTAGAACACTGTTATAGTGAATTCTTTGGGATCCGAATAATTACTTCATTAAGGTAGAATACGGTTATAGTGAATTCTTTTGGATCCGAATAATTACTTCATTATATCCACATTTCACTAAATCCTTATGAATGAAATAAAGAAGACCGTACAGGGGGAAGTAAATACTTCACTGTATCTGATTTCACAATATAACTGTGCTTTACTGTACTGCTTTAATTGATATGAAAAATGTTCAGAATACTATAAGAAATCTTTTCGCTTAGTTTTACGACATCTATAGGGATCAGAACGTGCATTGCCATGGTGACGGCGCCTGACGCTTTCAAACCATAGTCTTCTAGTAAAGGAGCGTATCATATCAACATACATGTATCCCCAAGGTCACGCGAATAACTTTGAAAGCTTGATTATGAATTTATCGTGCTGATAACGTACGAATACCGATAACCACACAGTCTGTATCATAGTAGCAATCTTCAACAACGAAACTATTTGTTATTTTACAAAGCGTATTTATTTCGACCTATTTTTAGAGAAGCACTGTTTTTTTGTTGTTGACAATTTACCGTATTTGGAGTATTTCAACATCCTATTCGATGTCAACAATGGATTCGCTGCAGTTGATTTTAAAATATACATACCCGGTGTTAGTTTGACATTTTAAAATTGTGAGGGGGGCAAGAAGTCGTCTGCGAATATTAATATCAACTGATAAACTAATAAAGTAATGAATAACAAGTCTAAGAACAGCGGAAGTATACATTTTCATTAAAATGTAGAAAAAAATAGTCCCCCATGAAAATAGTACGATGTTCAAATATTTATTAATAACAGTCACGTCAGAATATTATGCGTTAATACATGTATTTACAATAATTTCTATGCATGATGTATGTTTACGTGGTTCTACTTAAGTCATGATTTAACATTAACCATAAAAGCGGAAGATAAACATTACGACATCACGTGACAAAGCATGAAACATTCATCCGGAAGTTATAGAAACGCGGCAGTTTTTGCAACAGTTCTGAAGTTGGTGTAACTGAAATAACAAGATGCCCGCCCACTTAGGTCAACAGGCACAGCGTAAGATCTACAGGTTACATGTCCGTGAGTTCGAGTCCTGGGCGCGGTACATGCTGTCTGTTACTGTTCGGCTGTAATGACTGATATATGTTATGATCATAATGTGTAATTTATGGGCGCTGTTGCTATGACGATCCTTAGGAAATCATCAAATAGTGCTAAATTTATATTTGCATCAAGTTATCCGAACCTGATTGAAAATGGCAAGTGACAGTGTAGTACGGGCGAGGATCGAACCACAGCAGCTACTGCGACAGTTTGGTTTATAAAATAGACATTGACTTATACGTCGCTACAAACTATTTATTCTATTTTCAGATATCCCATCTACAATGTCTTTATTTTATTTTTAGATACCCCATCCGCAATGTCTTTATTTTATTTTTAGATACCCCACCCGCATGTTTTCATTCTATTTTCAGATACCTCACCCACTATGTCTAAATACATGAATCAGATTCGTGGATTATTGCACCATAAGGAGGTATGGTTACATTTTTTTAGTTTGCTTAAGAAAAAAAAAAGTGATAATACATGGAACCTCACTTATCCGGACTTGTCCGGACTGGGAGGTGGTGGATGGGCTCAAAATTCGGATAAAAAATGTGGAATATGTATATTTATCTTGTAAGAATAAAAACTACTAAAGAAAAATATGATACCGACAAAAATGTCCGGATTATTGGGTTCATGAATAGAGAGATCGAGATTAAAAGATGTCTTACTGTAACTGTTCGTGGAGCGGTGTTTCTACATCACACGTGTTCGGGGAGAAATACCATACAATTATGTATCCAATTCTTAACTATATCCGAGTTCACTGTAACCGTGTTTGACTGTATTACAAAAAAATAACATTACAGTGTGTCCTGGCTTTTTAGACTGTGTTTAATTTCTATAGCATTTGCCAAGGTCGCCACAGAAAAATATTTAAATATTTACAAATTAAACATTTAGACAGGATACGGTTAAATTAAGCATACTTTCCAGATTTCGGAATCAAAGCCAAAATGGCGAGGGGGGCTTCAAAATATTTCTCCAATATACGATATGCTTTTTCTCATCTTGTTATTTCCACGCACAAATAGATACAAAAAAATGAACTCAGCTCATGTAAAACAAGTTTAAAATATCTACAATGCCACAGTTTGATCTAAAGAATTTTGGCGAACACATTTGTTTGTGTCAGATTGTAGACATAGCAATGGATAATGCGTACCTTGGATTTATCGAACGGTAATCGATCTTGTCTGTCAGCCCTCCGTGTCCTTCGCCAAGGTCGTTTTCAAGGTCAATGACGGAATAAGATGGAATCGTGACTTGGCCAGACTCGTCAATTCCTGGTAATAATGATTGATCTCCTTGTTTTACCCAAGAGAGATAAATCAGGAAATACGAGTTAAATTGGATGGATACATTTGTTTCATTTATTTGACTTTCGTTAATCGAATATTTCCTGCATTTATGCAGAATATTACAGAGCATAAAATAAACAGCACGCCATTAATTATCGACGTTTCACATGCAACATGCGATCAATTACTGGTTTAGAATATACAACATGCTATCAGTTACAAACATAACATAATACTTTACAACTTGCAATCAATAACATGTACTAACATAACATATTAATATTTAAGAATTGCAATCAAATGCTGCGGTGCTCCTTCCCATAACGTCACCTCCAAATACCGATACCCTCCAAGTAAGGACATAAACGTAATAAAAACACCTGTCGCGAATGTATCAATCCTCCGAAAAACAACTTTCCTCATTTCATGGCGAGAGGGACGAGTTATGTTATGTTTAGTGTGCGAGTAGACGGTAAGCCGACAGTTTGGTTATGAAAAAACTCATGCACTTAATGGCACAAACGTAGATGTCATTCCCGCGCATGCGCAGTTTTGTCCCCGTATACCACTCATATTCTTTCGAATTTTCGCTATCAACAATTTCGTCTTTTCATTAACAAACCATCGGCTTTCCATCTTAGTACTATTTACTCAACGCCAACAAGCTGTCTGCGTTTTCTCATCATTATTTCGAAAAAAAAAAATGATAAGAGACGGATTTCCAGGAATTGATAAGAAATCGCGATTGTCCAGAAGGACGCCATATTTCTGAGGATAGTTAAGT
Organism: Lutraria rhynchaena; assembly: GCA_008271625.1. Taxonomy (NCBI): domain Eukaryota; kingdom Metazoa; phylum Mollusca; class Bivalvia; order Venerida; family Mactridae; genus Lutraria; species Lutraria rhynchaena. Next base: position 212,558 of record VIBL01000400.1, read on the forward strand.
GTGAATGTCAGATATATTAGACGTTTTCGCGGAAAAAATCTTCCGCAGCACGTTACTCGCTAATTAGCTATCTGTATCGACCAGCGACCAAAACGAATATATACAGTAGAAGACGGTTAGAGTGAACTCCTGGGGATCAGAATAATTACTTCATGATCCGACTTTCAATTTATAATTACTTCACTACAGTAGAACACGGTTAAAGTAAATTTCCAGGGATAAAAAAATAACTTCAATTTATCCATTAATCACCTCACTACAGAAGGACATGGTTAGAAAGATATCCAGGGGACTATATTTCCTTCTATCCGCTACAATGAACTATGAAATAAGGAAAAAGGAATCCTTCACTGAATCCGATTTTTCACTATAAGCGATTTTACTATAACCGCGTTTATCTGTATTGTTAAAGTGTAAGAAATACTGGAACAATTTCTTGATTTTTGATCTCAATTTAACGCTCTCTGTGTTTTATCTTAAAAATGTTTGTACAGTAAAGACCGTGCATAAAGAAAACCTTTAATTAAGAGCGTATGCAGTGCAACCTCTCCAAAGCAACACCCTTTGGGAGAAGTAAAACTATGCCGTTGAGACGTTGTTGCTCTAGAGGGGTTATATTAATATTTAAATTGTGCAGAGGAAAAGAACTCGTGCTGTTGTTAAAGAGAGGTTTTTGCTCAAGAGGGGGCCGCTCTGGAGAGGTTGCACTGTATCGTATGCGTCCGTATGCAATTAAATCTCCATTAGCGACTACCTCAATATCAATTCAACCTCATTATAAGGATCACTTATTTTCAGACAGGTTTTCAATATTTCATAACAATTATTTATGTTTTCATGCGAGATCTGTGGACTGTAGAAATGTGAACTTTTGGGGTTTGAACTTAAGAATTGAGATTTGAAAGCTGACCTTAGGGGCTGTGGTTTTAGGGATCTGATTTTTAGTCTGGTCTTAAAGGGAGTTCTTCTGATGGATATGTCGTACTGGTATGACCCTCCCCCCCCCCCGAGCCAGGTCGGCGCCAAAAAGAAAAGAATTACGTCTTGTATATAGAAATACGATTTCTTTTCTACATATTTCTTGCATTTTTATGATTCTATGGAGAACAATAAATGTCTCCATCAATGAATATTAATGTCAGTGTTTCTTGTCAATTCTATTGTATTCAAGATATAATTCTTCTCTCGTTTGAACTACAATGTAATAATTTGTGCTCCCATGTAGATAAGAATGCGGACGTTACTTTATGGATTTGTCAATGAGAATCACACAGCACTTAACATAATTGTTATTCAAATCTGATAAGAAACATTTAACCAAACACAGAATAATTATAGAGGAGCCCGAAGTATGGTGCGTGCGCTGTCATAAAAATAGAACCTGTATGATAAGAATTGCGTAAAGTCATAGTAACACACACACACACACACACACACCCTATGGAAGAGCTGTTATCAAATGTTATTCATTTACAACTATTGGTGTATTTCATCATTACGGTATACAAATACGAAGTAAATATTCGGGTCCCCGACACTATAACCATATTCTGCTGTACAGCTGTTATCGGACGAAATTTAGACGATTGGTCGGCACGTGTGTTTCTGTTTCATAAAATTTATGCATTATAATATATAAACATTTTGTCAACACCGACGGCATGCATCAAACTGATAAGAGTTATAACCACTGCATTTAAACGTATTGAGCATGCTTTGTTGTTGTTGTTGTTGTTGTTTGTTCCTATGTGTCATTCAGTGTTCGGTTGTTAAACACGTGACTGACATATTTTTTGACAAAAATGTCCCACAGAAGTTTTAAGTATTTTCCGTTCGTCCGTCCGTATATCCATCCAGTCATTCAAGGTTTTTTAATTAATTATTTTACAGATTAATATTTCGGGTATGTCTTTAATTCTCAACTTATGTATTTTAATTGTTGTATTTTAATGTTTACGAATGTTTAACAAGATGTCGCTAAAATCAGAGCCACAAAAATATTGTGCGTCACCATTGTACGAGGAACGAGCTTACATTTATTCTCAATGATAAATACACGTGTCGTGATGGGATTGGACAAGGGAGGCTACTCTGTATACGATCGTTATCAGTGACTCAGCAGTTGTCTCCCTTGTTCAAGTGAATTTAACGCTGCCACTGCAAACCATTTCCCTGCTATTCCTGCTATGCGCATTGCAAGGAACTACTTTGCATCTAATACATGTGATAAAATAACGTCAAATCTACATACTTAGAATAGATAAATACAGATAGTTCTGCATTAATGAGAGATCAAAGAACGGCAACTTTACATATTTAAACGTGCTGCCAAGAATGACAAATTTTCATCATAAATGTAAGACCAAAGAACGACAAAACTCTACACATTAGACACGCTTCGAAAAATGATATTGTATACAGACCAACCTCTACAGAGCGGCTCTCTCTTGAACAACAACCTCCCTTCAATAACAACATGATTTTTTCTCACTGTACGATTTAACAATTGATTTAACCTCTCTAGAACAACAACCTCTCAACAACTTCATATTTTTGCTTCTCCCAAAGGGTGTTGCTTTGGAGTGGTTGCACTGTATACCCTCTTAATTACAGGTTTTCTTTATGGACGGTCTTGACTGTATTTTCAATGTTTCAGATTTTGGTCCAGAATGTCATGATTGGATCAGGCTGTGTAGTTGGAGTCTGGTTTTTTGGTTGGAACTGTTTACAATTTTACAAAAAAGGTAAACCATAGATACATGTATTTATGCTTAATTTAAACCAAGGGTTTCTATCTCTCACATTCATTCTACAGTGGAACCTAGTTATAACGGAGAAAAAGTTACATTTCACAATTTCCATATTTCATAACAAATGGATCCGCGACATCCACATAAAAATAGCCCAGCAGGGCAACTTGAGTCAATGTAATGCTTTTTGTCTACTGGTAAAAATCTAACAACGACTAATTAATTAATTGATTAATCTATTTCAGACATAGCGCCTGAACCACCATTTAAAAATAAACCAGAGCTTGTTGATGTAAGTAAATTCTCTTCATATTTATAATCCACTCACTACAGTCCGTAACAATAAGTAAACAATAGAGTATGTTCTTTGGGAATTCAATACTTCACTGTATCGACATTTTGAAAAATTTTCGTAGAGGCATAACCTGCCATGACTGGGATTTGAACCCAGATTGCTATGTTACAAATCCAGGGCTCTAACCACTAGAAATCGTTTGAGGCCTATGAAACCATTAACTTGTAAAATTATTTTATGATTGCAGGTGAAACCTTTGAGTGAAAGAATTAAAGAATCGACCAAAAAGGAAAGAAAACTAACCCTAGTAGACTTATCAATGTGATCTTTGTGTTATTTTAATAAAAAAGGAGTTGAAGAGGCAGAACACCTTTTTTATAACTTTGTGATTTTATTTATGCACGAAAGCGCAATTTTTTAAATCATTTTAAGAAACCACTTTACAGTTTTCGATTTATGGTTTTATAATCTATGTAAAATCTTCCAATTTAATTTCTAAAATAAACATGCAACTTTCGGTTTAAAAAGAACGTAAAAACGGATTTTAAACCATACTTTAAACCGAAACCGGAAGTCATTTTAAAGAAATTTGATTGCCGTTTGATTTTGATTGTTATAAGGTGCTAAAGTTTAGAACAAGTTCTGCTATTTTTGCTCGATTTTGTTCATCACGTGGTGCATTAATTTCGTGCTGAGGACATTCGGAGACTAAGTACGTATTGTAAGTGCGTATGCGTTGAAGTGAATTAAATTGTGTTCTTACGAGTGGCTGACATTTTCTGTGAGTGGTTCATATAGACGCTTAGATATGTTATTTCCAATTGAATATTGTTGATTTTATTGTTGTAATGTACATAAATATGAGTATCAAGAATATTACATTTTCAAATAAAAGAAAAACTGACTAAATGACTTGAGTATATCTGAAGGTTTCTTTATTGATCTACAATATCGAAACACAATCAAGGTTAAATTTCAAGTATTGAATGCGGACATGTGTGATCAAGGAGTAAATAATGTTTTACGATGATCAGCCGTTAAAATGACCCCTTATCATTTTATTAAAGTTCATATAAAACATCAAAGACATGTTAGTTTTCCATGAATTATTTCAGCGTCAATGTTCCTAACACTTTGTGCTACAAAATCAGAGAAATAATAAATTAAAATTCAGGGATTCGGGTTGTGCAATATGTATCATAAATAACGTTACATACAAGTCCTAACAATACAAATTACGTCACTAAAATGCGTCATATACATATAAAATCACCATAAATGACGTCACGTACGAGCACATATTATTTCACCATAAATTATGTCATATACAAGTATATACTATTGCATCATTAATGACGTCAAAAACATGTTCTAACAGTACGAACGACGTTACATACATGATCGTGTAAGCATGATTGAAACAATTTTATTGTCAGTTTTCATGGATATAAATGTCTGAAAACTTGTTACAATCACAATTTTTCAATGCTTAACCCTTCGTCTGATGTGATGATATTTTGTTCGTACGTGTTATCACATCTACGGTTGTCTTCATTGTGACTCCATTGCTTGGATATATCTTCAATTGTTTTATTTTTGGTTTCCGGTACATACTTGTAGGTAAATACGAAAAATATTCCTAGACAAATTGTGAACGGCAGGAAAGAGAAGTTACCAAGTCCGGTCTGAAAAACAACAACAGCAACAACAACATGACACGATATTATACAAGACGATAGTCAGCTAGAGACTGCGGTACGTTCTATGCGCATTTTTTAGTTTTAGAGGAAAACACATTTTGAACTTACAAAATGATAAAATTTGTCAACTTAATATGCATTAGAGAGAATGGAAAAGTGATAGAAAGTAAGGAATTGAATTGTGGATTGTATATGTGAGGTAAGAGTTGTTGCAGGGGAACAAAAAAGGCCGGAGGACTACCGTAGAACTTCGAATAGCGACTACCTCAACATTACGGCCATTTACTAGTATTTTAGGATCGGCTTCTACTAACTCCCTCATTATTACGACCGATTTTTCGGGTCCCAATATCGGGGTTTTACTGCATATTCAATGTAACAAAAAGAAAACAAGGTGTCCCAATTTACTGATACATTGTATAAAGTAAAGACCAGGCATTGACTCAATACAAAGTTGGTATACATTTTACCTGCATGTACGGAAAACAATACCCCACGACAAAATTAGCCAACCAGTTTGTTAGGACTGAGACACTGATTGCTGCTGGACGTGGTCCTTGTGAAAATAGTTCCGATACAATCAGCCAAGGAATTGAGCCTGAAAGAATACGTTATATACAATTATACAGTAAAACACGGTTTTAGTGAATTCGGATATTAGTGAAGAATCGGGTACAGTGAAGTATTCATTTTTTCCCGGACGCTATTTCTTTTTCTATTGGTATGGATATAGAAAAATATGAATATTACGAACTTATTATTCGGGTCCCCTGGAATTTTACTTTAACCGTGTTCTACTGTATTTTTGATACGTAAAACAACTCAAGCGCACTTAATCTAATTGCTAAGTTTGCATTATAACTTACCTGGACCAAGAGCGAAGAAAACGACGTATAATAGAGACACGACAATGTTGAAAATCTTGAACCAGTCTGCGAAATCCTGAAAAGTTGATACACGTACAGCAATGTTATATAGTGAAACCTCTCCAGAGCAACACCCTTTGGAAGAAGCAAAATTCTATTGATGTTGTTGAGGGGGTGTTGCTTTAGAGAGGTTAAATTAATAGTTAAATCGTACAAAGGGATAACATGCTGTTGTTGAAGGGATGTTGATGCTCGAGTGAGGGCCGCTCTGTAGAGGTTACACCACTGCAGCTTTATCAACCATTATGGAACATAAACAAGAACATGGTCATGTGGTGTCTACAAACCGTGTTATATATTACATTGGTGCATTTTCTTTGATTTTGATCCACTAAGATTGATTCAACAGCATTCTTTCATCTGAATCAATAACTATAGTCAAACCTGTGTTTGCAGCCTCCTCCGAATAAAGGCCACCCTGTGAATAAAGGCCATTCTTTAAGAAAAAATCAATGATTATTTTGAATAAACTGGCCTCCGAATAAAAGCCTTCTGCCAACGAAGGGCACATTTAGCATTTCCAAAGGGTGGTCTTTGTTCACAGGTTTGACTTTACCTTTAAACGACATTATATCTGGATCAATAATCGATAAAACAATATTCGATATAGATCAGAAGAGCGCACCGAGGGGTACCTCCTCAGAGCAGTCGTAAATGACGATATTTCTGGATCAACACTCGAAAACATTAATATCTATGTGACACTTTTTCTGGATCAAGGCTCGGTAAAACTGAGACTAAAGAAACACAGGGAGTTACCGTGAGGCTAAGGGACACGGTGATCAAAATACTGGTGACAAACATTCCGCAAAGACCAATTAAATGCAGAGTTCTCCGCCCGAGTCTGTCCATCAATGGAATGGTCACCATTGTCATAATTATCATAGTCCCGCCCACACCGGAAGTTGCGTGCGCAGCTGATGAATTTTCTAAACCTGCTTGTTTGAAGAGGTTGTACGAGTAATAGAAAATCTGAAACGACATACGTTGGTATTACAGTAAAACCTTACTTAGCAACCATTTCAATATTACGACTGCTTCATTGTGACGACCACATATTTTTGGACAGAATTACAATGTTTTCAATTTAATGATGAAACCCCTTCGGGTCCAAAACGTGATCGTAATACATGTATTGAGGTATTCAACGTATGAACGACGCTTGCTACAAAAAATGTAGTATGCAAAACATAATAGAGAAAAAAACATTTCTTGGTATCAACGTTTTAATGAATTACAGTAAAACCTCACTTGGCGAGTACCTCAATATTACGACAATATCATTATAAGGACCACATATTTATGAACGGTTTTCAATATAGCCTGCATGTTTTATACATATATACATATACACATACTTACTGCATTAATACCCGATAATTGTTGTGATAACTGCATAATTATGCTTATGACCAATGGCATTTGTAAAGACTTTTTTCTGAATAATCCAACGATGCTTATCTGAAATGTATTTGTACAAATATAGAAAAACCTTAATTATCAACCACTTCGATATTAAGACCATAGCATTATAACGAATTACAGCAAAATCTGTGTTTGGCCACATTTTGTCTATCCCAATGATGGCCTTAGTTCACAGATTTGATTGCACAGAATTCTATGATATTATTCTATAATATAACCAATTTATAATTGACTTGAGAATATTAAAACACACAATTGAGAAACGTATCTCAAGTTCTATAACCTTGAACCCTGAGGCCAAACATCAGGCAGCGGTAACTGACCAGTGATAATATAATTAAAATAAACTTCATCTGAAGCACTCAATTTTAATCCTTAATTGCATCAAATTTGAAAGAAATTGTCACATATTAGGATATATAGCAGATGTACGGGATCATATTCTTTTTGGGCGTGCCGCGTATTCAGAAATATAGAGATACGCGAATTCTCACGAACGTGCAAAAAAACGACTCACCGATTCGTCACTGTTCGCTGATTTGCCTTCAGATTTCATTTCTTCAACTTCAAAGTTAACATTCATTGATCCTCTTAACCGTATCAAGGCTGCAAACAGAAAAATGCACAAAGGCTTCACTGATAACTAACGCCTCCCTCCCCCACCCCCAATAAAAAATGAAACGGCATTTTTTTCAATTTTTTTTCTCATTTTGAAAATGAAGGTGAAAATATCAAATAAAACCGAAAATAGTCTTGGGTTGACAGAAAAAATATTGGGTTAATCAGTGAACAAACTTAAATGAGATGAACTGTTCACGGTTTTAACTTCAGTGCAACCTCTCTTTGGGAGAAGCAAAATTTTTTGTTGTCGAAAAGTTGTTGCTCTAGAGAGGTTAAAGTAATAGTTAAATGCTACAGTGGGAAAAAATCTTGTTGTTGTTGAAGGGAGGTTGTTGCACAAGAGAGAGCCATTCTGGAGAGGTTGAACTGTATAAATATAAATTTTCGCAGCGCGATTAATATGCAGAGTTGTCGTTCTTTTATATTACATTTTATTGTGTATAGTTGTCATTCTTGAGAGCTTTTAAATACGTAAAGTTGCCGTTCTTTGATCTCTCATTTATACTGAGTTATCCTTCTTTGCAGCGCGTTATAGTAAGTAGAGTTGATGTTCTTTTATCACATGTTTTAGATGTAAAGTTGCTCTTTGCAGACATGGCAAACATTCCTCTGTAAAATGCTCTTTAAAAACACAAGCATTTGACTGTTTAAAGCCTCTTACTAAAGGCCTAAACAACAAAAAGGTTTGTTTCCGGTTACATGCCCCAAAAAATATGGGTCGATAGGTAGGGATTTTTTTCTTTCACGTTTTTTTACATGTATCGGCAACACTGTTGTGGAAATTACAGTATAGCGTTAAAATTCGGATGCCGAAAAAAAATTTAGGTCGGCAGATAAAAGATGCGTCGGTCGGTTTTTAGACCTTACCTCTCACAGACTGTTCTTCTTCGTTCTTTTTCAGGAGAAGAAATCTTGGACTTTCCGGACACATTGGCATCGTTATCAATTGAATAGCACAAGGTATAAGACCCAAGCCTGTAAGAAATAATGTATTGAAACCCAGCTTAGTAACTACCTCAATATTAAGATCATATCATTGCAGCGACCACCTATTTTCAATATTTTGTCTGTATTTAAACCGCTTCAAATTTAAGACTGAAGAAATTTGGTTCTAAAAAGAAAAATAGCGTTTTTACCGTTATTTTGTGAATTGTAAGAAAAGTTAGGTCTTCAGTTTAAAAAAGGCGCTCGTGCTTCACGTGCGCACAGTCACAATATTTGGCGGTAAATCAGTATGCTGTGTCCGGCTAATTTAATATTTTCGTGATCTTTCCATTGAAATACACTAATTAGTTAAGTGATGGTAAATGCTTATAAAAATATGTTTAAACCCTTTTTATCGTATTTAAGTAAAACCTCAAGCAACCTTAATGAATTTTAATTAACTGTTTTAGTGAAAACAAATTAGACCTAAAAAGAATTCAGTAAGCCTGATGAAGTGGAATTTACCGGTATACAGTTATTTACTGTATATTTCAAGTTTCGCTTACCTAAAAGGAGATTCCAGTATTCACCGTTTCCGAGAATTTCCGGAAATCCAAGAATTTGTGACGTAAGCAATCCAATGACGACACCAAGTTGGTGCAACGTTCCAAGCGCGCCTCTCATCCGTGATGGCGAGATTTCTGAGAGGTACAACGGCGTTAAGCCTGTGAACAGTCCTAATAAAGAACGAAAATGTGGTTAAAGAATGGAATATCCCTAATCCGGACCTCCTTAACCCGGACCTATTCCGGACTTCCGTACTCCGGACGTCTCTAATCCGGACCTCCCTACATATATATATACATGTATAAATATCCTTCTGATTCAGAAAACACCTTATGCTGCATAAAGTTGGTACCGATTTTTTATTCAATATTTTTAGGATTTATTTTTTAAATTGTCTGATCCGGAAACTCTTTTATGCCTAACTTGTCTGATCCGGAATAAAAAAATACATCGACTTTATACTTATTTAAAAGGACGAACCGGTGCGTATGTGCGTGTGTCGCGAAAATCACTCGTACAAACAGCGCTGTAAGTGTTATGCAAATGATCAGAAAAAAATGGAATAATAACTTTACGAAACTCACTAACTATTCTAACTAAACTGAACTTAAGTCTTTGTCAAGTGATACCATCATTCTTACCACAAGAAACCCCAACTATTAACCTCCCTACGATAATCATTTCGAAGGAGAACGCCGTCCTACTGAGGTACATCAACACACAGGCAGATATACCTATGATATTGTTCAGGATCATTCCAAATTTCCTAAAGAAAAAAAATAAAAAGATAATACAATATACGTAACGAAACTTTTATCTTCTAATACAAAAACACCTCGATATCGAGACCACCATTAGTACCCTAAAAATTGATCGTAATAATGAGGTGGTCTGATTATAGAACTGAATTATTGTCAAGTTATTTACAGCTAGTGCAAAAATAAGAAGTTGTTATAACAAGGTGGTCGTAGTGTTCAAGTAAGTGGTCGCAGTTTAATGTCTTACTATAGTCTATTTCGCAGGTGCCTGACCGATCCTATTTTTTTTTGGCGTGAACCCTAAACGGTAAAATACAAAAATATATGGGAATGAATCATACCTCGTACTTTACAAAGGCATGCATAGAAAAAAGTAGAAGTTTTTCTATCTATCTACACAATCATTTTGGTCAAGTGACCCTAAATATAACTTTTCTATCTGAATTGATATTCATACTGATTTTTTTACCTCCCAAAGAAGTCTGCCCACCAACCAGCAGTAAGGCCTCCCACCATACCACCAACAGCAAATATGGCGACGATTAAAGCATAAAGGGAGGTAATTGTGGAATCTACCATGCTACTTCCGGTTCGTCTGTACTGAGTTGAATTCATGAATATTTTTATGTCCTGAAACGAGTTGGTTTTTTTTACTCTGTCCGTTAAACTTCTCAGGCCAATACACGTTACAACATGCTGATGGACTTCATGAAGCGAGTTGTGAACTGTACTTGCATAAATTAAAAGTTTTCTGAACAATCTTACCACAACTCATGATCAATTTCCAAGCGCATTGTAATTCAATTGGTTATTATAATGTGGGTAATATATTTTACATATCAGTGAAATAGAGAATAACATTTTAATGTTGCTTTAGTCAATCTTTTTATCATTTTGTTTGCGCTGCTTATGCCCATTAATTTCTGTAAGGTATTTTTGCCGATTGACGCCATTTTGAATTTTAATTGGTTTAAAATCCAGACGAACTACGCCGCCCGTAAAAGTTATGAAAGCCGTAACTGTTTAAGAACATGCTAACAAGACTTTCGCACAATAATTCTTGCGTCTTACCGTTTCAGGGGCATTTATAACGCCGGTGTTGAAGCCGAACTCCACAGATCCCATGATGGCTGAAAATACGGCCAAACATAATGACACTGTCACTTTCTGAAATTGAATACAAAGTGAGGGATAACGAACGACAATTAGAAATTGACAAAATCATAAATCTGAGTGTCAGTTTGCATACCGTTGGGGCCTCTGTGGTTGAGTAGTTATAGTCTCTGACTAGTAATTACTAGCCCCTCACCGCTGTATGTTGGAATCCCACCTAAATTTCACAAGAGAGGTAACCAATCCAGCTAGCTTGAGGAAGGTCGGTAGTTCTAATCAAGTATTCGCCTGGGATCTTCCTCCACCGTTAAAGTTGGAAAAGTCGCCAAATTACCCTGGCTGCCGATGCGAAGTTAAACCCGGTGAAAATCAAAGTACTGGACGGACTATTATTTGCTGGTTTTGCAGTATTACAAGTTCTTTCGTAAGTTTATTATTATACATTTTCCTCAAACTCCTTCAATAATAACTTTGTAGAAAAACAATCAGATGGACAGATTGATTGATTTATCTCAATGTGAGATCCAAGAAATTGTCACAGCCGCCTTCAATCCTCCTTATTTGATGTCTCTCATAGATTGCCTACTGTACAATGAGTTAAAGGGAGACAATCCAATAGTGAATCTTAAAGGGATGCTACATTAAAATTGCAGTGAGACGAAACGCGTTTTCGGAATGTGACAAAATTAGTTGGAAACCTCCCCAAAAAATACTTACCGGTTTATTCGCTGCTTCAGATCCTCTCTCCATTTTTATACTGTCGTAATACTGCTGTTGAGGCTCACTATTCACTTTTTCTGTTAAATCTTCATCACCCGGTTCACTGTGTCCGTTGTAAGCTTCTAATTTGGTCATAGTGAATTTGTTTGTACTTTGCCGCTTAAAGTATAGATGTATAGGTTACTTGAATGTAGTATTCGTCTTACCTGTATTTGCGGCCACATTTAAATAAAGACCACTGTATGAACAAAGGCCATTTTTGTAAAACTATCATTGGATACTTGACCAAAATTATTAGGATAGTAAGAATAGTAAAAATCCTCTTTTCTGGTGTTTTCCTAAACATAACCTTTATGAGAATACGAGGAAAGATTTATCTCAAATACTGTACTTGTTTTACGTATCCGCTCAGTGCTATTAAAAATTATATGAATTAGTGTAATAAAAATAGTATTATCAAATTAACATAACTTCTTTGATAGTAACTCTGGGTACTTTACTTTATTTTATGACGTATTTTGACAATTTTATCAGAGTTGTTGCCCTTGTTGAAAAATAGAAAAAAAATATTAATTTCTGAAAATATTGCTCGGTAACATACATTTTTCTTTATTAAATTAGATCGGTACTGTGTTTTTGTATCTATTTACTGTGAGTTTTTTTTATTTAATCTTCGAAAAATGAGCTACTCCTATAGATTTCAATGTACATAACAAGGGACGATAAGTCTAATGGTTGTCATAGTGTTTGAAAAATCTCACGGTATAGCATTGTCTATCATGAGAACCTATAAAAAAATTTTGATGGTTCTTAAAATCTGTCTGCTCCTTTTTGAGATACTAATTTTGGACAGTATGGATGTAAGCCTGAAGGTTGTTGCTAAAACATAGGGTTGGCCGGGTAACCGTGAACACAACTACTCTTTCTGGCTTCATACAAATTCTACTATTAAATGAATGATAATGGGCAGCCTTTTTTCCGTCTTCATTAACAGGCATTCATTAAACTCTGATTTCGCTATATTAAGGAGACAATCTACTCACGAATGTTGAAACGGAGTAATATCAATTGAAGATAAAATTTTAATAACCTAACATAAGGGTCTTGTTATCTCTGTGCTGACAACTTGGAGTATGAAAGTTAAAACAATTA
>VIBL01000486.1:0-107528 GCA_008271625.1 Lutraria rhynchaena
CTTCGAAAAATCATCAATTTCGTTTCGTACGCAACCTTGCAACACCAAAATGATCAGAATTACCATACTAAATACACCTTAAAACAACAGGTACAGTAATGACAACACATGCTTACAATAAATATTACTACATCAATGAGTCAATGAGCATTAATATACGCTAACATTTTCGTATACTGGAGCTACTTTTTGAACAGTTTTCTGTATCAATGCGCATTGATATGCACTAACATATGACTTTTTAAATTGGATCTTGTTGAGAATTTTTTATGGCAGACATCACAAGAATATGGCCTCTCTCCCCGATGAACAATCTTTTGGTGCCGAACTAAGCTACTCTTCACATCAAATTTTTTACTGCAAGTTGGACATTGAAAGCCTGATGTCGGCTTTGGTGAATATGCCGTGTGATGTCCTGAAAACACAAAAAGTGTATGTTAACATATCATTTTGTACAATTTAATGCATCAGTCTTATTCAATTGAATGGTGGCCTCAGCTACCAACATCCATGAACAAACTAAGTAATATAATAACCCAAGAAAACCTATCAATTAATAAAAACAAAATGCTAACATGCTAGACAAAAATTTATTTGTATCAATGTTTTGCAAGGGAGCACAAATAAAGGAATATCAAAATGAAACCATGTTCGTAGTACAGGTCTTAAATAAAGAATTATACTAATGATCATTCACAGTTCATTTCTTTCACAGGGGTTAAGCATAGCACAAACAGTCAGTGTCAATTGCCAACATTCCAGCTTTAACAGTGGGGAAAGACCCAATACACCTGGTTATAACACCAACCATAAGTTAGCCAGACAGCTTCCACACAAGCATAATTTGTGTGGTTCTGGGTAGGATTTTAACTCACATCAGCGAATGGCATTTATTTCTTCATACAATGATAATCATTCACAGTCTATGTCTTAACTCCTGATTTACAGCATGATTTACAGCTATAAAGTTTGCTACTGAAAAATCAATCACAGCATGCTTTTGTCCAAATGAATTATGGAGTGGCTTTTCAGGTTGGCTTTGGTTGAAAAACGTTTCTCGCAGATTTGACACTGGAATGGTTTAGCACCTTCATGTATAATTCTCTGATGGCGCATCATATTATTCTTTGCACTAAATCCTTTGTTGCATATCGGACACACATAGTTCGGTCGAGAATACGAATCCACAAAAATAGCATCAGCTCCTGAAATACAATGAATTAAAAAATGTTATAAAAACATACCAAGACCTATGTTTAAGTATCACTGATGAGTTTGTTTTACTTTATGATAGTTTTTTGTTTATTGATAGTGGAAATTATCAGAATGGTCAAATGAGAAAACATTGCACGCTTTTTCTATTGGTTTGCATCGAGCCAATTAGAGAGCATTGGGTGTGAAAAAAGTATTTTTACAACAGTTTAACAACAAAAGAACAATATGTACAAGGGTCATTAATAAAATAGAAGGACTTTTATACATGCTTATATATGTGTACATAATTGCCTGACACAATATTCTGCACATCCACCAAAAATTACAATCTTCCAAATGTTCAATTCTTTCCACTCATCCATAACTTATTCCACCAGAAAATGACTCCCAACTGTAAGGTTGGTAAATATTAGCCCTCATTTTGATCAACAAAAATGTACACAAAAGTGCAAAAAGATAAGGCCACCCTAAAAAAATTGTAAGTTTGCAGATACATCATCAACTCAGTAAAAAATTCCGTGCTGAAACGTTTTTTTATCAATTCAGAAAAATTGTATGTTTTTGTTTTCAGTACATGCATCAGGGCTTGACAAATCCACTTGTACGCTCGTAGTTACAACCGGAAAGTGACTCAGGACGAGTTGAAATTGCTGTAGAATTAGTTAAAATTCTTAGCTGGTTGTCCTGCAGGACGAGTAGTCTGAAATATATTTGTTGAGCCCTGTGCATATGATGCTAGTATAAAGGTCAGGCAGCCAAAACATCATTTTTTAAGGACGGCCCAAGTACTTTTTTTAACCAAGAATTAACCAATGGAAACAGTTCAGGAGTTTAATTCTACGGCAGTCTGAAGTCTAGGACACAGAATCATTCACACATCATTAGATATTTTTTACCTAGGACAACAAGAACCATTCTGAATACATAATAAAACATTTTTAGTTTTCAACAGATATTTAATTAGCATTAACAGTTACATGCTTCACCAAGTAAACAGTTAAAAAATGAACAAACTGACAAAAATGAAAACTGACAAAAAACAACAATTATCAGGAACTATGTACAGTGTCTAGCTTAAAACTGTTAATTCATAAAACATTGAACACTGATATTGACTAGTACTATCTTCAGAATCACTAATAATACTTAATTACAGGGCTGTTATTGGTTCATTTTTTATACTCTGACAATACTGATACACCAGAAAAGCAGAATTGATGAAGCTTTTATGAAAGTTTTTTTTCCCACTTCAACAAGACAACAATTACTTTTCAGTTTTTACCATAATTTTCAACCTAAGTATCAGTATCGAAAAATAATAGGCAGACTTACTGATTGTTGTCTGATTTGATGACTGCCCTAGTTAATTCCAACTAAAATCAGCAATAATTATCCAATAAATATTCTCCTTTAATTTTTGGTAAAATATTTCTTACAGGTACAAAACTAAGCCTACCCGATGTCTATTTGTTGTATAAAATACCTTTTTAACACAGTTACTGAAACAGAAAGATTAACAAAAAGGAATTTTATATAACATAAAGTAATTTACATCATTAATTAGTTTTGAACCTGGTTACATATTAAAAAACAGAATTAAACCATCACACTAATATTTACTCAAATAATTTTTCAACAATGTCAATTTTGATGAATTTTTGAAGATGTTTCCAACCTCAGCTCCCAGGACATTTCTTAATTCTTTTGTGAAATATTATTCTGACACATTGTCCTTTACAACATGGGAAAGCATATGAACTTTCATATTTCCCTTTGTAGAGAATGCCTTGTCACAGATATTACACGCATATGGTTTTTCCCCTTCATGAACTATCCTCTCATGTCGATTAAGGGACCACTTGTTTCGGAAGCCTTTATTGCATAGGTGACAACGGGGTTTTACTATTTGGTAACTCATAGTCATATCTGCAAAACCTGAAATTCACAATGGCATAATTTTATAAATACATGAAATTGGTCACCATGGCAACTAACACAAATACATCAGCATTTCAATGTTGTATTTTTCTGTCAAATTTATACAGTGCATAAAGACTTCCACATTGTATTGAAGGTCACGAAGCTGAGGATAACATAGGATTTTCATGTTTCAAACGTTTCATTTGTTGATGAAGGTGAAGGTCTGCTGTGCTATACAGTAAGGAAATCTAGGTCATTCGCATGTTTACATGAATACAGATGTATACCAGTCTATTATGTAGTTTTGACCATGACCTGTGACTCAAATTGTTGTCATCAAAATTTAAATGGGTGTGTTTTTAGTGGACTGTGTTTACAATTATACACAAATGGCCAACCTAAACTTTTGAATAGATCATATAAAAACAACAATACAAATATAACCTGCTAATGACAATTTAATTTTTAAAAAAACTGCTACATACAAAGAATAGCTGCAGCAAATAAAGATAACAGCACCAGCTTATTACGAAATTAAGGAAATCAATATAAAAGCCAGAACACGGAATAAAAAACATGTTAACACAATGGATATCTGGCATCAAGTTGCCATGGTAACAGCAAACACTGGTAACATAGCATATGAGCCAAGTAAAATATTTTGATACCATAAGCATTATCAGAGAAATGGTGCAGGCTGTGAAGAAAAATTGCGTAGTAACGCTTAAATGAACGATATATCGTAAAATTAAGTCCAGTAAGTGTAATCAGAAGAAACTCCAAATTTCACGGTGGACAAAATCTAGCATCATGCATTCTTCTGATGTGTTTGTATTTATTACTTCCAGTAAGAAATGTCCTTGGACAAAAGTCACACTTGTAAGGCCGCTCCCCAGTATGAGTTCGTTCATGTATCTTTAAAGCATTCGCTGAAGACGACAATTTACCGCAAAGTTTGCAGACATGTCTAATGGTGGTTTGGTAAAGAACGTCATCTGTGAATGACCTCCGTATATCTGAAGGTGATCTCCCTTAAACAACAGAAATACAACATTAACCAGTAAAAAGAAAACAATGCTCAAACAGCTGGTCTTAGATGCAAGCTTAACTGCATTTGCACAATATTTTAAACAAATCGGAAGAAAAGCATGATCAATTTATTTATTCAAAGCAACAAAGCACAAATTTTTAAACAATCAGTTACAATTGTTCAACAAGTTAAGGACATATCTGATATCCCTATGAACAGATTCTCCTATAACTTCCTTAAAGACTTCAACCAAATGAATGCGTCAGATATCAACATATAAAATGATAGGTTGTGGTGCTTTTTTCTGACATTTATCAGCACTCAAGGGGTACAACCCCTTGAAAATTTTGAAAAAAAAATCCCTTCAAACCAAAGAGAGAACAATATATACATATCAAAAGTTAGTTTATTTTGTTTTGTATAGTTTGTATGCAACACATCGACAAATTTACTTACAAAAAAGCACCAAATATTTCATGTTTTACATTCGATTAAAACCATGTTCAATGGCCAAAATTAATGAAAATTTGATTATTTTTCTACATGATAGATTATTTCTAGTGATACAATTTGAAATGACATTTCTATGAACAGAACAGAACAGAACTTCATTAGACATATACTTTGGTACATTGTCATTCAACATTTAGGTATATATAAATAACATGCCATGCATATTTACAAAAGTTAAAGTGCAAAAGTCAAAGTATATGCAAACATACAATAATACAACCATAAATGATGAAGAAAATAAGTATGGGCCTATGAAAGAAGTAAATATAAGTTGGTGGTACTTAAACACAGAAGGATGTACACAATATAGACGACTGATGTATTTACTTTTGTCTTAAAACAAAAAAGCAAGGACAAATACATATAAAATGGAACTCATTTCATTTCATTCAGTTATCTTACCAAATTTTGTTTACATTTAGGATTCACTTCAGTGATTATCGACCTGACTCGCTCAGACGCTTTAAATTAGAAATTAAAGCGTCTCGGTGACCCGGTGTCACCTATGAAATCTCCTCTAGTGATCAGTTTTACTTTCAGCGTTCGTCGAGCCTGACGTGTTATTTTTGTTAGTTTATAACGAATAATTTTTTTGTTTATTCTTGTGGATATTTTGTGTACGCTTTATCTGTTTCTGCAGATATGGATAATTTATCCAAAATTAGTGCAAAATCGAGTACACGTGCGAAAAGTTTGTCGTCGAAACCATGTGCTTCGTCCTCGAAATTAAATTTGAAGGACATGGATAAGAGAATTTCTGACATGGAAAATAATATGAATTCTAGCTTAAATTTAATTATGCAGTCTTTGGACGGGCTTAAACGTACAGTTCAACAGACGGGTGGTGATATCACCTCGCCGAGAGTTGAAACTGCGCATGGGGATAGTGCTCCTTCCGGGAGGCACAGACCCCTAGATAATGACATAGATATTGACATTGTGTCGTTACAACCGGGAGAAAAGGAAGTGCAGGACCTATATGGTCTTGGTGAGGACAGACCGGTTTCGGTTGTGTCTACAGCTTCTGACAACTCAGGAGAATACGCTCGCTATAAGAATCCCCAATCAGCCAGGATGCTTGGTGAGTTATTTGGTCAAGATTCAGCTATTGAAATCTCTTGTTCTGATAAAGGTTTAATTTTAGATGAATCACAAATTAATGTGCTAAAAAAGTCTTGGCGTGCGGAAATGCCTGAACGCATGTCTGCCTATAAAGATGAATACAAGACTTGTTTTCCTGTTCATGAGAAAACTAGTGCTATTCTCCAGGTTCCTGGTTTGGATGAACTTTTAGAACCCATGTTATTAAAGAGACATGGAGCCAAAATTTTCAAACCTTGGAGTAAAAGCCGTCAACTTTGTACACAGCCATTAAAATCTATTGAGACTCTAGCCTACCAAGGTCAACTAGCATCTAGAATGAACATTATTGCATTAGCTTATGTACAACAGGGTTTGGGGTCTCTGCTTAGTACACTTCAAGAAAAAGATGTGAACATTGATAGGGCTATTCAAAATGTCAGGGATTTATTTGACATGTCAAATAAATCAATGGATCAAGCAGGTCGAGCAGGTGCTTTTCACCACATGGTTAGAAGAAAAGCAGCAGTGTCAGATTCAGGACTTAATACTTTGAAAGATATTCAATCTAAAGTTATGTTCCTACCTTTGTCGGGTGATGGAGTTTTTGGTACAGGGTTACAAGACAAATTAAAAAGTCGAAAAGAACAAAAGGATCAGCTATCAGATTTAGTTCCTGAATTTTTTGAGAAGAAAACTTTAAAAAGGAAACAAACTAACAATCTTGACAATAGATTTTCCAGCCCTGCACATTACAAACAACCTAGAATGGACTACTCCTATAAATCCAGAGGTAAACAGATGTCATATCCTCGGGAATCTAACTCAAAGTTCAAGAGTTCCTTTACAGCGCCAACTAAAACCAAAGAAACCTCAAACCAGCCTTTTCGGATACCAAAGAAACAATGACATGGTAAGCAAAATGTTGTTACATATTCCTGTCGGAGGTCGACTCCGATACTTTCTGCCTGCCTGGGAAAAAGTCACGTCAGATTAGTGGGTACTATCCATAATAAAAGAAGGTTACAAGTTGGAATTTTATCAGAAACCTCCATTTTCAGGTATTATAAGCACAAAGGTTCAAAAGACAAAAGAAAATTTTATTTTGGACGAAATAAATTCTCTTTTAAGAAAAGATGCTATAGAGAAAGTACCTCACGAGCAAATTCATCAAGGTTTTAAAGTACCTTATTTCTGGTGCCCAAGAAAAATGGAAAACTGAGACCAGTAATAAATTTAAAACCCCTAAATCAGTTTCTGTACAAAAAACATTTCAAGATGGATACTCTTGTAAAAGTGATAAACTTAATAAGACCAAACGATTGGGCAGTATCCATAGATCTGAACGATGCCTATTTGCACATTCCTATATTCCCAGCTCACAGAAAGTATCTGAGATTTTGTTTCAAAGGCCAATGTTATCAATGGAAAGTCATGTGTTTCGGTCCCACAGTAGCACCATGAGTGTTCACCAAAATTGTCAGTGTAGTGGCTGCCTATTTAAGAACACTGAGTATTCGTCTTGCAATATATCTAGACGATTGGCTGATAATGAATCAAGTCAAACAAAATCTTGTACAAAATCTTCACCAGTGTACCAATCTGCTGGTTTCACTGGGGTTCATAATAAATTTGGAAAAATCCAGTCTAATTTCACAGCAAAATTTTGTGTATATAGGAGCTTGGTTCAATCTCAGTCAAGCGTTAGTATGTCCAACATTAGAGAGATTGGAAAAGATAAAACTTGCTGTACAAAATCTACAGAATGGTCAGATAAATGCAAAACAATTTCTACATTTACTAGGGTTGATGGCCTCTTGCATAGAATTGGTTCCAAATGCTCGTCTGCACATGAGACCAATTCAGTTACATCTCCTCAGTTTTTTGAGACCAACAATGCATCCTTTAAATATGATTATCCCAGTTACAGCTCATCTAAAATCACATCTAGATTGGTGGCAAAATTCAACCAACATCATGAAGGGTCGATCACTTCTCCAGTCTGTGGGAGAAGTAACACTCACAACAGATGCTTCGAAAACCATGTACGGGGGTCATTTAAGTCACAGTTATACACAAGGAACCTGGACCAAGGAACAGTCGAATCAGCATATCAATCTGCTGGAAATGAAAGCTGTTCACTTGTGTCTAAAACATTTTGGGCCCAAAATTCAGGGGAAGTCTGTATTGATAAAAACAGACAACACAACAGTAGTACAATACATAAACAAACAAGGGGGAACAAGGTCAAGCAAACTGTGCATAGAAACATGGAATCTTTGGCAATTTGCTCTAGAGAAAAACATTCACCTCAAGGCAGTTCATTTACCAGGGGTTCAGAATTGTTTAGCGGATCAGTTAAGCCGCCACAAAATCAAAGCAACAGAATGGACTTTGAATCAATCTGTTGTTCAGGAAATCTTTCACAAATGGGGGAATCCAATGATGGATCTTTTTGCATCCCAGGACAATCACCAAACTCCAGTTTTTTGCTCATGGTTACCAAGCAAGCTAGCATATGCAATAGATGCTCTGAGCATTTCTTGGGAGAACATGTTTGCATACGCATATCCCCCAGTTTGTCTAATTCCCAAAGTCCTGAAACATATACGGCAATACCATTGTCAAATCATTCTAATAGCACCACTTTGGCAGAGGAGACATTGGTTTCCAGATCTTCTGGATTTAGCAATTGCGGCACCACTAAGACTGCCCCAAATTCCAAATTTGCTGACACAACCGAAAACTCAAATCCAGCATCCAAATCCAGAAATTTTCAATTTAACCGCTTGGCTCCTCTCTACAAACGACTCCAAGAGGTCGGATTTTCTCAAAAGTCTAGAAAATTGCTCATGGCCGCTTGGCGTTTGGGAACACAGAAAGATTATACCTGTAAATTCAAAGTGTACAACAGCTGGTGTAATACAAAACAAATTGATCCCTATTGTGCCTCTATAGTGCAAATTGCAGATTTTGTGGCTTTTTTGTATCACAAAGGTTTACAATACAGTACAATTAATGGTTACAGGTCTATGTTATCAGCAGTTTTACCTTGTATTGAAGGACACAAAGTGGGTCAACACCCATTTATTATTCAGATGTTAAAAGGGGTATTCAATTCCAGACCGCCTAAGATCAAATTGGTCCCAGAATGGGACTTGCTTAAAGTTTTATCGGCTCTACAAAAGGAACCTTTCGAACCTTTGAATAGAGCACCTCTAAAATTGGTAACATTGAAAACTGTTTTTATGATTGCCATTACATCTTTCAGGAGATGCAGTGATTTACAATCTTTTCACATTGGGGAAGGCTCTGTAAATATTCAAAGTAAAGGTATTACTTTTCTTCGTCATGGTTTAGCCAAGCAAGACAGACAGTCTCATCGCAAGGCTACAGTTTTCATTCCTGCTTTCCCGGAAAACAAGAAATTAGACCCAAAGAGATGTATATATTACTATTTGAAAGCAACGGAACATTATTGTAAATCGCCAGAAGGCACTGGCCAAGATGAAACTAGAGTTTTTCTAGGACTGAACAAACCGCATAAGGCAGTGACGGCTCAGACAATTTCAAATTGGATTGTTGAAACATTAAGAATAACTTTAAACAATAAAAATTTGAAAGTCAAAGCTCACAGTACTCGAGCACTAGGACCTTCTCTTGCTCTTTACAGAGGAGCATCATTGGAATCAATAATGAGTGCTGCGGACTGGTCCTCAGAGTCAACGTTTGTGCGTTTTTATTTGAGAGATTTAAATTGTAATATGTTGAAAGTTTAAGGTTTTGTAGAAAGTTGAAGAGTTCTTTCAGCGAGTCGCATACACTTTATTTTATGGGATTTTTCCTCACAAGTAGTGAGTTTGTGTATAGTTATGTGATATAGGTGTAGCTGATGAGGAACTCACAGGAGGAAATCAACACAGAATTTTAAGAAATGTATGGTTGATAGGACAGTAATATACATTTTCCTGATTTCATTTTTTAAATCTTCTATCTGTTCCTGATAGAATCAAAGAATCACCGCCTATTATGGTGAGTATTGCTTTGAAATCAATCCTAAATGTAAACAAAATTTGGTAAGATAACTGAATGAAATGAAATTATAAAATTTTCACTAAAATTCAAATTTTATGAATAAAGTTATCTTACCAAATTATATATTACCCACCACCTCCCCAAAATTCTTAGTTCTATCAGGGAGGTCAAGCTCTCCTCACTTCTAGTAAAACTGATCACTAGAGGAGATTTCATAGGTGACACCGGGTCACCGAGACGCTTTAATTTCTAATTTAAAGCGTCTGAGCGAGTCAGGTCGATAATCACTGAAGTGAATCCTAAATGTAAACAAAATTTGGTAAGATAACTTTATTCATAAAATTTGAATTTAGTGAAAATTTTATAATTTTCTATATCTAATTGGTTACAGCACAAACAGTATCTTTGGTTTCTTAAAGGCAGTACAGATAATCTAAGATTAGTAAAATATGATTTCAAATGCAGAGGTAAAATATTTAGGTAAATTTCATATTCTAATACTGGTTTAAAACTTCTATACATATCTTAAACGCTGCTGTTGTTCAAAGTACAATACCAATCGCTCACAAAATTATCGAGTATTCTTCGTTTTCATTCCTCTATAAATACATCTCTGTTAACAATTGACAGATTATAAAAAATGTTTCGAAGACCATAATTTGTCAACATCTCTTTCACATTTGAAACCCAATTTCTAAATCCCTTTTTGCAATCAGTGGCGGCATCTATGTCCTAAATTTATGTACCAAATCAATTAAAGTGTGGACATTTTTATCACTTTCCTTGCTGTTTGAATATGAATTTATGGCTATGCAACCTTTATTTAACCCAAAGTAATAAATTACCAAAATCACCATAATGGATGTGCACTAAGATACACAATGGAAACTACAAAAATGTCTTTTTAGGGCAATCACTGAGTAGACCATGCTGTTCTTAGCTTAATATCTCAAGTTAGGGAGAGAGGCTTTTGAATATAGCTGAAGAATTGTTAAACATACTGTCAGACAAACTTCATAACATACCGAACATTCCCAAATGAATACCAGCCATCTGATAATTATCATTCCTTATCTTTATAGAAAAAAATATATATAGTAAAACTTCGTTATTATGAGCATCTATATCACGAGCACTCGACAGATCACGAGGAGTTTTTACAGTCCCATCAATTTTTGTTTTACTGGATCATAATTCATAAAAAATTGTCCATCAAAGTAAGTCCAATTCATTCAAAATTGTTAAACTTTAATCAATATTTAAACAAGACAAAAAATGTGTTAGCAATAGCAAGAGGGGATTACATATACACAGTTTTTTATTGTGCAGGGGAAGTAACTCTAACCTGGTTCATAAAGTACACAAGAACAAATTCTACAGAAATAGGATCTTCACAAGTTTATTACTTGGAATAAAAGACAAGAGGGCCACGATGGCCCTGCATGGTTGACCAGAATAAATGTTAATTATAACTTGTTACTAATAAGGTAATAAAGGTACCCTTGTGGGCAAATAATGGGGAACAATAATAAACTTGATTAAGGACCATCAAAGGATACTACAAAGGAATATTCGTGATGACGAAGGATGCCACAGACCAAATTTGGTGATGAGCCAACCACTAGTTCATGAAAACAAGTCATTTTAAGGTATTTCTATTTTTAGCTCTAGCGGCCCCTAATTGAGGCCAATTATTTTTATTTCAGCAAATCTGATAAAACACTGAGGATGCTTAAATCCAAGTTTGGTAATACTCAATCCATAGAATCATGAGAAAATTATTATTATTTTGGGGATATGAACATGTATTTAAAAAACAAAAACATACATATGCATACAAATAAAACTCACTGAGTTGTAAAGTTGTCGATTTTAAACATGAAAGCATAGTCGCTATTTCTAGAAGAAACAAATCCGGCCTGGTTTGTTGTATAAGTCACAACAACGCACCAATTACTGAGAGTCTACATAAATCATTATCCACAAATTCAAGAACCAGGATTTCAAGTCAGCAATACACTTGGCTTTCAGTTCAAAACTTTGTCTGCTTATTGCATTCAATAGTCATATTAGCAGAAGCATCAAAACTTCTATTTTTATACTGGAAGAAACCATGAACAAGTTTTTCATGTTTTTTCCTCTTTCTGTTGCTACAAAATGATAGTGGACAATGTGGGCAAGGAAACGGTTTTTCTTTTGTGTGTGTTCTCATGTGTGTCATCAGCTTGTAACTGGTCCCTTCCACCTTACCACATTCCGTACATTTAAACACATAGGTTGGCACCCCTATGTTTTTTGCTGTTGTTCCTACAAAACAAATACATTCAATATAAGTATAGAGTTCTTCACATGAAACTATGCTTGTGGAGCTGGACAAGGTCTCATGGCCACAACTGTCAAATATCTTCTCTTCACAAGAACTTTTTTTTCACATTTTGGGAAAGGTTCCTGTACCAACCAATTAGGGAAAAATAAGAGCATAATATTCAAACATTTCAGTTGAAAATTTGTCATTCGTTTTTAATTTTTACAGACATTTGGAAAAATAGTCACAATTTTGAACTGGGAATGGGTCCATTTACCATAAAAATCTCTGTTTCATTATGCACGAAGTCTGATTCCTTCTTCAAGGCAGTAGCAATCTAAATCTATAGTCAATTCAGTTTGCTTAAGTTATATAGAACATCAGACTTCCAAGGCAGTATTTTTTGAACTCACAGATTCATTATTGCCCAACCAAAAATACCATTCCATGTACATACAGCATTTAAGCGCATTTAATTCAATAGACTTATTGCGTCTGTTGCATTAAAACACAATTTCAGATTTTAAGTGGACATAAACCACAAAAGTTCACTGCAACATAATAATACATTTCTTCACAGTACCAACAGAAAAACACAATAATTAAATTTTAAAGTTACATGTATAAATAATGTTCATTGAAAAAAAAGCAAAAAAAAAAACACACAACTAAAAATACAGATATACAGATATCAAAACAAAGTGTGGTTCTGTCTTTCATAACTATATTCTTAAGTTTTCACATGAACAGTCACTCCTGCCTCCACTTCACCACTTCAAATCATTTCTGGTAGTATTGGAACACCACAGGTCTATGTGCTGATCCTCGCTCAATAACAGCAGGAATCTCATTAAAACAATCTGTATCCACACAATCCCCATACGTGTGGTATTCAATTTTGTGACTTCAACCATTCGGGGAAAAAAATGCTATATCACAAGATAGCATCCACTTACTGCAATACACGAAAACGCACGAAAATGCTGAGGAGAAAACATTTTGACCCTTCAACGTTGAGCACGAAAAACATTGCAACAATAAGGATCAAACCAACTACTGACCTTGCCATAATAAATTGCTATGCAAATAAAAGCCAAATTATCCTTAAATAAATGGTGAAGCAACATAACTTTTCCTTCAAAAACATTTAAAACAACACTCTTTAACATATCCTGTTGAGAAATTAGTTTTGAACATAAGTCACCATCAATAAAGGGTCACCATCAACACAAAGGCATCAACACATTTAAAAGGGCACCACAAAGGAAGAACCATGACAATGTTTGTTGACAATATACCCACATAAAACCAACAGAACTTATTGGTTCTGGATTTGCAGAAAAATTGTCAGATAATTAGCCACTGGATGGAAGTTGGCCATAGCATGCACAGAATAAATACAAAATACTGAGAAAACTAGGTTGATTAGAAAATGCAAATATGTATGTTTACTTGGTTGAGAAATATATTTCTGTACGTATAGCCTTATCAAGATGGAGCTGAACTTTTAATAATAAAAAACAGCCAACCTTCTTGGTATCAGTATGGTATGTATGTATCTATATTGACAGTTTCACACATACCTTAAAAGCCAAAAAAGGCAAAAAAATCCTGCACACAACATAGCCAGGCATCAAGAATTTATGACTGTAAGTATGTTAATATATTAATGAATATTCCAAGTTTCATCAAGCAAATTCACTCCTTCAATCTTGAAGTTTAAAAAGCACAAAGTATGAAACTGTTAACCATGAATTCACAAATTTTTCACCCAAAAACTTTATGTTCAGGCTGTGTTCATTACAACCATCAACACTAAATGTGAACATATAAGCCTGCACCATAATGCATACATTTTTGTCATGATATATACATAACTTAAAGAGCCACTAACACAACAAACAAGTCATTGAGCAAGGAACTACTGCTTGAGTTAAAATTTAGATATAGTGCAACATCTCCAAAGCATAAATATGTTGTTGTGGAGAGGCTGTTGTTCTAGAGAGGTTGAATTAACAGTTAAATCTTACGATGGGAAAAAATCATGCTGTTGTTGAGGAGCAGTTGTGGCTCAAGAGAGGGTTGCTCTGCAGAGGCTGCATTGTATATTACATTTTTAATGTATACCTCAAGTTTATTTTACTCACAGAGTATAACCAAGCTCTTTTACAAAACCATTTTATGAAATCCAACAGAATCAAACTTGAGATGACATTACCCACCTTAACAACACCAATAAACGTTTAATGTATGAGAGAATAACAACAAGAGAGCCATGATGGCCCTGCATCACTCACCAGAATAAATGTTAATTATCTTGTTACTAAAAAGGTAATAAAAGTACACTTGTGGGCAAATAGTAGGGAACAATAATAAACTCGATAAAGGACCATCAAAGGATACTACAAAGGAATATTCATGATGACTGAAGGATGTCACAGACCAAATTTGGTGATGATCCAACCACTGGTTCATGTAAACAAGTCATTTTAAGTTATTTCTATTATTAGCTCTAGTGGACCCTAATAGGGGCCAATCATTTTTATTTCAGCAAATCTGATAGTACACTATCTAAAGATGCTAAAAGCCAAGTTTGGTAATAATCCATCCATAGAAAAGGGGCCGACCAAATTTATTTGAGCAAACTTGAGAGGACCATCTAAGGATGCAAAGGGGCAAATTGCAGTTAGAACGTCAAAAGGCTCCAACACAGCAAGTTTGAAGTAAATCCGACTGGTAGTTTCTGAGGAGAAGACCATTGTTGACGCCAGATGATGGACGATGGACACCAGAGCATCCACCTACCCATCCTAAAAGCTCACCCAGAACCTTCGGTTCTGGTGAGCTAAAAATCAATCCAGGAATGTTACACATATGTATAATAAAGACAATACCAAACCTTGTGCTCTTTCTTTTCAGAGTCAATGTATTATTTTTACAAGATTTTTTAAATACACATTTGTGTCAATTGCATAATAAGACACAATGTTAATGTAATAATGCATGCATAATTGAATGCCATTTTTTGGGACCCTTGCATAATTGGACACCATTTGTGGTACAATGTAATTGGGTATAATTTTTATGTTTGTTGTATAACTGGACACCAATTTTGTGTCTCTTGCATAATTGGACACAACTTGCGTCAACAGTGTAATTGGACACAATTAAGTAATTGGGCATCACTTGTGTCCATTACATAATTGGACATAATACAAATCACATGATATATAGTCAAAAGTACACAGATTCAACAAAAAAATAATACATACATGTCAATAAATACCCAATATTCACAAGGGTTTCACCAATATATAAACTTCAAAAGGTTTTTTTGGGAGGGGGACAAAATAATACAGTGGATTTTTTGAAAAAAAAAATTGTTACATATCAAGCATGATATTGATCATATAATGACTGTAAAGTCAAGATGTTTTCACACGTTGAGAATTATTACAGTTCAGAAAGTATGAATAATAAAATAGCCAAGTTCACTCTATCACAACAATAAAATGACATTCTTGGCATGAATATATCAAAATATAATTTTTCAACTCATATCAATAATAAACTCCAAACAAAATCACTGTTCCTCCAGAAGTACATACCATGACAGAAACATGACAATTAAATTCATTATCTAAAATATCGTGGATCAAGTATTATACTATTTGCATGTTAGTAATTATAGCATTATGGCTAGTATAAACATATAATTTGTTAGAATTCTAGTCTGATTTGACGTTTTGTGCCAAGTAAGGACACATACATAAATAATCATATTCACACAAGACTAGGGAAGGGACCACTCGATACACTTTTTTCATCAAAAAATATATATATAAACTAAGAATTGTTTATACACCAGGTTCCGCCATATGTTGGCATGGGTGTACTTCAAACATGGATGTTGTACGACTGTCTACATTCTACACATACTGGTATGTATATTTCACATAAATTACAACCTTCATAAGAATTCTATAGGTCTTTCAAGTTATGTGCAAGCAACAATGTGCATGATAAATTCCCAAATGTCATAATTTTCAAATACATGGGAATACAGTGTACAGATTTAAAATGAGTACTTGTGCCTAAACATATTCAATTTGGTTCCCTTCCTGCGTACAAATGCACTGACTACATTTTTCATGTCACACAGACTAGCAAAATGTAAGCTTTCAATGCCTGAACTATTGGGTCACTGTAAGAATTTTTTTTTAGTGAAAAAGTCTGTCCACTTAACCTAGTCAATATGTACCATTTCTAGTCAGTTGTAAGCAACATTTGCCAATAAAATGTGTCAGAATATTGATATTTCCATGGCAACAAAATATTTACACTTACTGATAAAAAGCAATGAAACTGACTTATAAATGATGAAGTAATGTCTACATGGGAATTACAGGAAATGGGTTTCAAAAGTTGATATTTGTAAGCATAAGTACACATTTTACACAATATATACAAAACTATACAAATTAATAATAATGAAACAATTCAGCAGAAATATAGACAAATTGCAAATTTACATTCCAGTCAAACTGCAATGCACGACACATTGATATTTCATAAGCACTCGAGTGATATAGATCATTTTCTGACTGATTATTGTCTTTTTTGTATCAAAAGTACCCTGATAAGTTGGGCAATCAGTATAATTCAGTCTATAATGAACACTGATGAAAATGGCTTCTCTTCCAAAAAGAAATATGTGTTCATCACAATGAGTAAATTCTGTATTAATACCCCAAAAAGTTCACCAGCCAAAATAAAATTTTCTTGCCCCAGTCTTTGATCTACCGGATTTTTTCCTTCTTTTTTGGGGCCCAATAAACAGACACTTTCCTGTCGAAAATGAAGACATTTTTTCCCAATGCCAAACCTAACAATTTCCAATTTTGGCATCACACATCGCATTTTTCCCAACTGGTCCAGACCCTTTCCCAATATTGCAAAAAGAATTCAGTGGCACGACGTGACAAAGATGGACAATGTAACAAAATTTTACACTGTCAGTTCAACAATTGAATTAACATTGTATGCCATCTCTTAAGAAAAAATGATGTAGATTCTCGACACAAAACATGTCAAGTCACATGAGTAGTATTACAGTCATACCACTGACAACTCTTTGTTCAGTAAATCTGCCTTCAGCTGAAGGCAAATTCCACCAAATTCCCCCCATCTATTTTCATCATTTGGATCTGGCAATTGGAAACTTAAAGTCAGCGTCAATAGACAGGGATGTTCAGGAAATCATAAAACACAACTACTTTTTCTCTGGAATAGCAAATTTCTACTGAATTGTGGGCAAGAACTAAACATGACTGCAGTCTACAAAATTGGCTTATATGTCAAAAAGGCTTTGAACAATCACGTAATGCAGAACTTAAGAGTTTCAAATTAAAAAAAACATGCCAAAATGATACAAACAAGTAATAGATGCAATGATTGTTTAGACTTTCAGACATACACAAAAGAAATGTTTCTTCCTGTTAAAAATAAACAAAAGCATTACTTAAATCAATGATCTACCATTACTCTGTTATGAATTGTGTATTACACAGTATGGATTTATTCATACCTTACAAAGGCCTTCGATGTTTAATCATTACCTGATATGTTATTCTGTGGTTCTCAGATCTGCTGATAAGCATTAAGGCTTACTGAGGTTGCTACATGCATCAACACAAGTATTTATGTTAAAACTTTCAGCACAATCAGACAGAATGTCTGATAAAGATTGAACACATAAGCCACTATGACTACATAGTAATATATCTTCAGCGAATTTATTGACATTCAAAAATTTCTAGGTTTCTGGCAAGGAGTAATCTACTTCATGGAAGATAACACTGAGAAAATCTATGTATTCAAATGAAAAGGCTTTTCATTAGATGTCCAAAGTTGAGGGTCAAAAATGACCCCTGACTGATGACAATTTTAAGAGTTGATAATATTTCATTCTTATTGAAATTTGACCCTTTTGTACTTATTCTTGATAGTCATTTTTTAAGCTGAATTTTACTGTTTTCAAGAGTCAAATGATAGCCCTGTAACAGATTAACAAACCGAGTCAAAATATTCATGTCCAAGTCCAACTGTTACTGATCATCATATTAATAATGAAATGCCAAGTATATCAATGAATCAGCGTTTTCAGTGAATTGTGGACTTAAATTCAGTGTGAATTAACTTACCTTTTCAGTGGAATTAATTAAACATCCCACAGAGCTTCAAGTAACGCTACACTTCTTAGTCCACATATCATAAGATATAGATGCAGTACATCAGCAATTTTCAACAGAAAGAAATATTTTTAACCAATTGTAGAAGGCCATATTCAGTGTACCATTTTCCAACCTCATGCAAGAAATGTCATTAAAATATGAAAATTCAGAAATATTCTAAAATAACATTCAATCATTTATGATTACTGAAAGTAATATGAACTATTGGTCTGAATTGTAATAGGGTAATCACTGGATGTCCAAAGTTGAGGTTCAAAAATGACTGATGGCAGATAAAAATTGATGAGTCAACAAAATTTCCAACTAATTAATGCTTTTGTAAATTTGACCCTTTTGTTCCAATTATCAAGAGTCAGAAACTTTATTTTACTAATTTCAAGAGTGAAAATTTTAGGGTCAAATTAGAGCCCTGAGTAATAATTTCAAATCACATATGCATGCTGGTAGTCAACAATCTACTCACAGTCACATGATCGGAGTCACATGGTCAGACACTTGAGCAACCATATATAGGATTAGGAAAAGTAAAAAAACGAAAATTTGTCAGAACCCTTCAGGAGACTGAGTCTTGTCATCTCATTTTACATATGATCCAGTAAGTTGGGTGGGTTTTGGAATATGTAGTATTTTGGGGAAGGTTGGATGTTTTGTATATGTCTTTTCACACGGAATCCTTTTCTTATTTACACTGACACATGTATGCACAAAATTATCATTCATTCATGACTTCCTGCCTTTTTCTATGTGCCCCTTACTCAAATTGTTTTCCTCTATTCCTCCCCTTCTAAGGGCCCAAACACCTTTCCCATAAAACTTGTAGAAAAAGTGAAAGAGAAAGATTGAGTACATTGTAAAACATAATTTTACAATTTTGGACATACAATTTCAAAAAGTTCAAGTCACACGCTACATTGGTGTTCTGGGGTTGCAGTCTGCAAAAAATGTGTATAGGCCGAGCCCGAGGCTATAAAAATCTGGCCCGGACTATAAACTTCCATTGTGAGTGTAGTCAGATCGGACTACAGAGTTTTGGGAAATCGTATATATGTTTTTTTTCCATGTTACTATAAATATTCGCAAACAAAGATGTTTGGGAAAATCATATCAGAAATTTAACCAATGGCCGTTTTTAAGCATTATACAGTCTCACTTGAAAAAAATGTTCTTTAAAATCCAAAATGCTCTGAATTTCAAGGAGCATTGGTGCATACATTGGTACAGTTTTATTCCCACTTCTGTTCTGCTAGTTTTGTTACTTGAATTATTAAAATCGGTAAAATATTACTTATTTTACAACTGAAATGCTATCGGCTGCGATTTTGTTTTAACACAAAAAATCAAACATATGCTCATTGTTACACTCAAATAGTTAGTACAAAATAAGGGCTATTTAAACTTAAATTGACATTAATCATATAGTTATTGATTATGGTCAGTAAAAAAATCATTTATGGTTCAGAGTTAGTCCTGGTTTTAGCATGAATGATTGTTCTTTCGTAAATATCGAGAAGAAAAATTTCGTAGTGTCTGTAACCATGAAAAGTGTATGTTGCAATAGTTTCATTGTTTCTTGTTTCATAAGTGTTAATCTTTCATTAGCTAATGTGTATCCATGGATTATCTAACTTGGCCAAAATTTGTATTGCTATGAATTAACATTTCTGAAAATTTCTATGTAGAAAAAGTTACAGACACAACATGAAAGGGTATAAAAATAAGAAAAAGGTCACTGTTGCTTTTGGACCTAAAATTTTATTTTACTCTGGAGAAATAACTATTTTTTATGGTGTAATGTAGCATCATACATTGAACTACTGAGTAAAGTGCAAAAAAGTGATGTAAGAACTCTTATTATGAAATATTACATCAGATTTGTGATATTGTGTTTATGAAAAATTCAAGACAAAAGGTAACCTAGATTTCTTACCCTAGAAGAATTGTCCTATCTAATTTCTATGATTTTTACCATGGAACAACCCTAAGGCATGGAGAGAAGACAAAAACAGACCTCCAGTAATGACCCATGTATGATTCTGTTGTTCAGAAATATCTACACTGTATTTTGTAGTGTCTGCAACCAAAATCTCCATATTGTTAGTGAAAGGACTTTTCCCCTGTATGTGTATGAAATGAAAAGAAATGATGTTCCCTTCTACATTTTGGATGTATAAGGCATACAACTGAAACATTTTTGGTCTGACAATTTTAGTTTTAATGTAGATACATGCATTTCAATTATAGATTTTTAAACAACTGGCAAGATGTTCAAAAATATCTTTAAATGTACAATGGAAAAAATTTTTTTTAACAATAACTAGCATTGGAATAGTAAATTAAAACATAAAAAATCTAAGAATTCAAAAAGATGTAACAAAAATAGGACTATTTGTTCTAATAGTCAAATGGTTACAGACACTACGAGGCATATGCATTAGACTGACGGTTGTTTATGATACTAAAAAATGTGTACATTCATTTTAAAAGCTGTAGTATTGACCAAAAATAATGGTAGTTTGAAGTGTTTTCTGTTTCTATCAGATACTTTGCTTTTAGAGATAGCTAATTTTAGTTTGTTTGAACATAAATTCATCATGGCAAACACATGAGCAGTATGCTTTCAACTCTCTTAATTTGCATTCATACACAAATATGAATGAAGAGATCACAATAAAGTTGTTTCTATTTTCAGAGAGGCAAAATAAAGATGAGCAGAAGGTAAAAATCGATAGACGAGAGAAGAATCGACTTAAAGTACAAGCATGGAGGAAAAAGCAGCGAGAGAACAAAGAAAAATACAAACAGCTGAAAAAGATAGACAGGGAAAGAAGAAAGGAAGCAAGATTATGAAGAAAGCAGCAATCACTTACATAAAATTACAAGCTGTAAAGTCTGTAGGGAAATGATTATGAACTGAGCACTAGAAATCTTAGCTGCTATTGTGAGCAGTGCATGGAGGGTAGTAAGATATGCAGCTTCAGCAAGCATATTAATGCCTGGGAGATGCGGAAGTTGACAGTCATTAGTGACACTTCAAATCAGACAAAAAAAACAAGACAGCAAGCAAAATGATCAAAACCAAGCAAAACTAGAAAAACTTCCTGAGAAAAGAAAATCGACCGAAATTCAGAACACAAGAGCAAAGAAGGGTAGACTTCACAACAAGGTGTCAACTGAGACAGAGAGACCAGCAGAATCCAAACAAGAGGGCCATGATGGCCCTGCATTGCTCACCAGAATAAATATTAATTAACTTGTTACTAAAAAGGTAATAAAGGTACACTTGTGGGCAAATAATGGGGAACAATAATAAACTTGATAAAGACCATCAAAGGATACTATAAAAGAATATTTGTGATGACTGAAGGATGCCACAGACCAAATTTGGTGATGATCCAACCACTGGTTCATGAAAAGAAGTCATTTTAAGGTATTTCTATGATTAGCTCTTGTGGCCCCTAATTGGGGCCAACCATTTGTTGAAATAAAAATGCCTCTCTGATAGAACACTATCTAAAGATGCTAAAAACCAAGTTTGGTAATAATCCATCCATAGAAACATGAGAAAAAGTCATTTTAAGGTATTTCTATTTTTAGCTCCAGTGGCCCCTAAAAGGGGCTGACCAAATTTATTTGAGTAAACTTGAGAGAGGACCATCTAAGGATGCTACAGACCAAGTTTGGTGATGATCCATACATTGGTTCATGAGAAGAAGACGTTTAAAGGTATTTCTATTTTTAGCTCTAGCGGCCCCTAAAAGGGGCCGAACAAATTTTTTTGAGCATATCTGACAGAACACTATCTAAAGGTGCTAAAAACCAAGTTTGGTAATAATCCATCCATAGAAACATGAGAATAAGTCATTTTAAGGTATTTATATTTTTAGCTCTGGCGGCCCCTACAAGGGGACGACCAAATTTATTTGAGCAAACTTGAGAAAGGACCATCTAATGATGCCATTGACCAAGTTGGGTGATCATCCATCCATTGGTTCATGAGAAGAAGACGATTAAAGGTTTTTCTATTTTTAGCTCTAGTGACCCCTAAAAGGGGTCAACCGGTACAATATGAGCAAATTGCAATTAGAACGTCAAAAGGCTTCTGCACAGCAAATTTGAAGTAAATCTGACAGGTAGTTTCTGAGAAGACCATTGTTGATGCCAGACAACAGACACCGGAGCATCCAATTACCTATCCTAACAGCTCACCCTGAACCTTCGGTTCTGGTGAGCTAAAAATACAACCCTGGTGATTTTGTAGCTGTTGGGCTAAAACCTAAGAAGAGACCTCTCTGTGTTTATTTTGCAGAAGTAATGGAAGTCTTTGACGCAGAAATTCGACTGAAATACATGAGAAAGTCAAGCAAATGGTACATCTGGCCTGATAAAGAAGATTGTTCACGGGAGCCGTTACATGTAATCTTGTGTAGTGTGCAAGCTCCAGAAATAGTGAGTGGAAGGGGTCATTTCCGATTAAGGGCCAATGATTTTTGTTGAAGCTGAAAGATGGTCTGGAACAGAATCACAAACATTTCTATCTGGAGTGGATACTATAGTGCAAGAATACAGCTTATCTAGAAAAAAAACACATCTCTATTCCTCATGACATCTATGTAGTGTCTGTAACCAAAAGTGTTATCACGTATATATGTCTGTAAGAGCAGGCACTTTGGAGGAATACTTACTTAAAATGACTATGGTTTAACACACAATCATTAACATTTAATATTTTTCAGTTTTCCATTACTGTCCAGGTTTAAACTTGTTGTTTTGTTTACATTTTCATCATTTTAACCTGCAGTTTGCATATATTCCTTCTAAAACATGTTTGCACTATAATTTTAACCAATCAAAAATCATATGGTATAATATTCTTGTCAATATTCTTTATCCTGCCATGTATTGAATTTTGTCATGATTTAAATGATTCTTCAACTGCAGTGAAATGTTATAATTTGGTAGTGTCTGTAACCAAATGTGTGTGCCTTGTAAATTTACATTTCATGGAAATTTGGCATTCTTTAGACCAGTATTGATGGTTTTGTTTGTTTTAATACTGTTCTTGATGTATTATAAATGGCTCGATAACCTTCAGGTAAGTCTTTTATGAATGTGAAGCAGAAGTTTCTAGCTTACTTATTTTTGGGTCTGATACCTGCTGCTTAAATGTTCTGAAACTTTTCGTTAAGATGTTTATCACTTCCAGTTAAGTTTTTTTTTTCATATCCTGTTATAGATGCTACAGTCGAAAAAAATAAAGTTTTGAAGTTTTTGCAGGTTTTTTGCATATGTACGAAAAAATAAACTTGATCTGTGTAGGGGATGCCTTGAGCTTTGTAATTAACTCCAAATTAATGTGGTACCTAAAAATTTTTTTTTGACTAAGTGAGACTACTCTCAGCACTAATACCGTGTTTTAGCCATAAGCACGATATTGGGACATTCCACAAATTGTGACGTCATTCCTGCATGTCATTCAGCTAAGTGTAACTTTTTGAAATGAAATTAATCGCTGATGATGTAACGCAAGGAATTAATGACGCGTCTCTTGGTCACATGACTACTATATTTTAACATGCCTCTAGGTACAGTTACCTGGTTTCCGAGAGCAAACAGATTGGTCCACATGTAAAGGAAATTTTATAGTCCGGGCCATTTTTATTGCCTCAGGCTTGGACTATTGGTTTAAATTCGCAGACTTAAGTTTTGTGAAAACATTTTCTTGCTAAAGCTTTTGCAAAATCGATATGTGTAGTGTTCATTGACCCTCTAGTTGTAGACTATTAGCACATAGATATATTATCAGACATATTCTTATTATAATTCCAATCATATAATAATAACATATGTGTAACTCAGGTTAAATTTTGATATTACTAAAGAGTTTGATTTTGTGAACTATGCATTTATGAACCAGGCTTGTTTTCTTTGTAATGTAAGTTATGATGAATCTGTTTGCTGCATATTTATATAATGTCTGGGCTACCAGAAAAAAAAACTGATAGCCACTGGGCTACCAGAAAAAAATTTGGTAGCCCACTAGGCTACCACATGCTAAACATAGTGTTGTATCTAGCATGGAATAGCAGGGCGGGCCACCCTGCCCTTTTAACAATCCCACACTGACCTAATCACTGCCACCTAAGTCTGAATAACAAGTGCAGTTTCTACTAATAAATCTGTGTAGTAATTCAGTTAATTTTCCACATTTTTAGATTACTTAAACTGCATTATAAGTTTTAATAACACCATTTACCTAGCTGCATGTACATTAATGTCATTATTTGTGATAAGAAACAAAATTAAGACTTTATAGATTTTACCAAAGCGCATACAGCCCACATTGGCTTTTACTAAAAGCAATTAGTCAGCAATTAGTACATGGTAAATACATCGAAAATGCTGCGCTGTGTTTAGTTTAAACGATAACATTTAAATCAACATTTATCAAAGTCAGTTTATTTCATTTCCATCAGAAAGATAAATTAATTTGAATTTGATGCATGTAAATTTCTTCTTAGTAATTATTAAAATTAAATGAGTTATTTGTATTTTTCTGAGCATGGTATCGATTTTTTGAGAAATTCTTAACAGTCAAGGCTTATCAGCTGGGGTTGCTACTTTTAGTGCCCTGCCCAGTATCATGTATGCTCTGCCCTTTTTTCAGCCTATATACATCGCTAAAATAAATTTGTCAGACACTGAGCTTGAAGCAACCACTAATTATAGAACGGTATGTCAAAGGCACAAAGCCTGGTAAATTTGTTAACATTAATATGAAGAAAATAATCAATATTGGGTTTTTTATTTGGATGAGTAATTTTGGTTTCAGGCGAGTAACTTCTGTAAAGTCACTGGCCCGACTGGTAAGTAAATTCAAAATGCTTAATCCAAAGATTGCCTATTGGTAAAAAACATTGCAATACAACTGATTTATTGAATTTGTTCCATTCTCTGTAACAATCATAATGCCATGCTTTTTACCATTACATGTCTTTAGTTTAATTGAATGTAGCCATGAAAGCTAAGACAGTAGAGTTTTGGTCTAATGCTAAAAAAAGAATGGACTTAAATGGCTAATTGTTAAAAATGATATTAAATAGCATATTCCAGACATTCAAGACAAATACCAGGATAATGATTTATGTAGGATAGATGTCCCTAAGTAATTTAACAAATATTCTAGGATGCATTCAAACAAGCTCGGACTATAAAAAGTCTATGAGGACTATAACTTCCATCACAATGTATAGTCTGGAGGACTGTAGTAAAAAAAATTAACCGAGAAGACTGGGGTTGGACAAGCAGGGATAGTCCTAGGGGGTGACATGGGCAAAGTGGACGCCAAACTTCCATTGAATTTGCCATTCATTAAGATCAAAGTGAAAATGAAATCTCTGATATTGACCGTAGACGAAAACGTATTATCCGAATGTACATACAGTTTCAAAACGTTCTCAATCTGTAGCTGTATTTGGCATTGCAGTCTGTCTAAGTATCATTAACATTGCAGACATGTGTATTTAATTTTGACCAAATCAATAAATATAATGTAGACTTTAATAAAAATATTTATGTAACATGCATTTAATGAGTGATTTTAATCAACTATCTCGTGTTTCTACGGTAACTTGGAGTAGACACATCGTAGACAATGTGTCTCCGGTGGGGGACAAATTGTCCAACAATGAAGGTGTGAAATAATTGACATTAACGGCAACATGTCAACTTGTATAACATTTTGAGCAGGTTGTGATTCACGTGTTTATGTAAGTACATATGAAGGTACTTTTATAGCACTAAATCTTATATGTGTGGCACCTAATAAATAGATAATTCACGTGTTTATGTAAGTACGTATGAAGGTACTTTTATAGCACTAAATCTTATATGTGTGGCACCTAATAAATAGATGTCTGAAGGTACTTTTATAGCACTAAATCTTATATGTGTGGCACCTAATAAACAGATGATTCACGTGTTTATGTAAGTACATATGAAGGTACTTTTATAGCACTAAATCTTATATGTGTGGCACCTAATAAACAGATGTCTGAAGGTACTTTTATAGCACTAAATCTTATATGTGTGGCACCTAATAAACAGATGATTCACGTGTTTATGTAAGTACATATGAAGGTACTTTTATAGCACTAAATCTTATATGTGTGGCACCTAATAAATAGATGTCTGAAGGTACTTTTATAGCACTAAATCTTATATGTGTGGCACCTAATAAACAGATGATTCACGTGTTTATGTAAGTACATATGAAGGTACTTTTATAGCACTAAATCTTATATGTGTGGCACCTAATAAATAGATGTCTGAAGGTACTTTTATAGCACTAAATCTTATATGTGTGGCACCTAATAAACAGATGGTTCACGTGTTTATGTAAGTACATATGAAGGTACTTTTATAGCACTAAATCTTGTATGTGTGGCACCTAATAAACAGATGATTCACGTGTTTATGGAAGTACATATGAAGGTACTTTTATAGCACTAAATCTTGTATGTGTGGCACCTAATAAACAGATGATTCACGTGTTTATGGAAGTACATATGAAGGTACTTTTATAGCACTAAATCTTGTATGTGTGGCACCTAATAAACAGATGGTTCACGTGTTTATGTAAGTACATATGAAGGTACTTTTATAGCACTAAATCTTATATGTGTGGCACCTAATAAACAGATGATTCACGTGTTTATGGAAGTACATATGAAGGTACTTTTATAGCACTAAATCTTATATGTGTGGCACCTAATAAACAGATGATTCACGTGTTTATGGAAGTACATATGAAGGTACTTTTATAGCACTAAATCTTATATGTGTGGCACCTAATAAACAGATGATTCACGTGTTTATGGAAGTACATATGAAGGTACTTTTATAGCACTAAATCTTGTATGTGTGGCACCTAATAAATAGATGATTCATGTGTTTATGGAAGTACATATGAAGGTACTTTTATAGCACTAAATCTTGTATGTGTGGCACCTAATAAATAGATGATTCATGTGTTTATGTAAGTACATATGAAGGTACTTTTATAGCACTAAATCTTGTATGTGTGGCACCTAATAAATAGATGATTCATGTGTTTATGGAAGTACATATGAAGGTACTTTTATAGCACTAAATCTTGTATGTGTGGCACCTAATAAATAGATGTCTGTTCAGATTTCTGACCTAAATTTCGTCAAATTTGGGTGCGTCTTATACTCAAGAATACGTTTTTTTCCTCAGTTATGTTTTTAAAAAAAAACAGGGGTGCGTCTTATACACAGCAAAATATGGGTACTAAATTGTAGCATGAACATTTAGGAAGCATCGATGTGTATATTTCAAAAACCAATTTTGGAAATGCTTCTTGTCATCTTGCTACCCTTAAGAGTAATACAGTCCACCAGCTGTTTCCAAACCCAAGTAGCTCCTAATGCCATGAAAAGGAGAAATAACTGTAGGCAGCAGAAAACAGCCTTTGGGGAAAAGTGCAGAATCAACTACTGACTGACTGACTAATTGATTGATTAATTGACAGTGATTGATTGACTAATTCAATCAGCGGACACTCGTTAGGCACTGACTTCTTCCAGTTGCGGTCCCACTTCTCCCAAATTTCTGTAGAGGGAGAAGTCGCTTCTCCCTAAAATTTTGGCCTAGGATGATCCCTGACAAGTACTTTCAATCAGAATACTTATGGTTGAGCATGGAAACTTTTTCTCTTTAAAAATGCCATGTAGAAAACTGTAAAGTATCTGTTTGTATAATTGGAGAACATATTTTTGAACTTTCTACAATGACTTAAAAATGATTCGTCAACACAAGTACAAATTTCATAAACTTTCTATTTTGACAGCTTGCAGTATAGTTGGAAAATGGTAAAAAATTTAAATGTTAATGTAATAACACTTACTGTAGCCCTGTTGACTGCTCATATCTGCTGGATTTCCAGTAGCACCTTGCATTATATCTTGAACATTAGACATCCAATCTTGAGAGCCAGAGGGCTCTTGTGTGGGCCTATGTCCTAATTCCACACCTGTAATTTCTAAGTCCATTTCAGAATCAGTCACAGACTGTTCAAGTTTAACACTAACGTTAGGATCTAAACCATAATCAGCCTGAGAAGTACTGCCTGAATCAACAGGTTGCTGATTGTTTGTGTCGGAACCACTTGCTGAAGCTGATATTATGTTAGATAAATCTGAATCTAAAGTAAGTCCGCCCGGTGGATTGGTGTCACTTAATTTGAGATCGGATGCTTCATTAGGAATGGTGGAATTGGACGATTCTGATTTTGCATCGTCATTGTCAGAGACCACAGGTCCCTGTGAAGGTGTTGACGGTTTAACTGAAGGTGAAGATGGTTGACTAGATTCTGCAGCACTTGCCCCTGTGAGACCTTGAACATTGTCCGAATCAGCTTGATTAGTTTTATCATTATCATCATCTGGTTCTATTTTAATCACTTGTCCATCAGCTTTATTCCCTGTTGGCAACTTCAAGGGACTGCTTTGTGAGGGTGACCGCCCAGACTGGTCTAAATTGAGTCGGGGTCTCTGCCCTCTTGGCACAGGGTAAGGTTGATGTCTCATTGTTGGGGACCTCATTCTACCAGGGGATGCTCGAGACAAGGAGACAGGGTGGATGCCCTGTTGCCCTGGAAGAGGGAACCTGGGGGATCGTTGTCTAATTGAAGGATCTCCATACATCGGTTGCATACTACGAGTAAGAGCATCTTCCCTCTCTTGGGCCTCTTTTCTTTCTTTCTCTTGTTTCTGTTTGTGATGATCTGGAATACCATAATACACAAATCAGTAAAGGTGTCCACAGAATTAACTCAATCATTTCAATCACAGTGAACACTTCCCACAAATTTCTTTAAAACAATTAGTTTCATACTGATTTAAATGTCATTTCTTAAGTTTTTAAATAGCACCAGAGCAACAGATAAGCTGCGTATTTGCGTATTTACTCAATTATATTAAATAAAATACACAATTGAAATTATTTTCGATGCGTATCAAAAAGCAATAACAAAAGCGAAATACTCAATTATGATATTTGTGATGCGTATCGAAATCAATTTTCATGAATATACACGCCTATCGTCATTATCGTCTGTCCGTCGTTCCTCATAGTCTCCGACAAACATTGCAGCAATGCGGTCCAAAAACAACCAAATGTTTTCATGTTTTGGGAGTGTGTATTGTCCGGCCCTAGGGCCGGAAAAGAAGAAAAAAAATGAATTTACTTCTTCAGGTTTTTAAAATATTTAAGTTTTATTCCTTGATTCTTTGCACAACTTTGAATTAAACTAAAAATAAGTTGAAAAATAAAAAAAATAGACCTTAGGGTCATGGAATTCGGACCCAAACTTTCGCGACAATTTTTATAGAAATTTCGATTAACTTCAGATTGTTCAAAAACACATTTTTGGACAAGATATTTTACCTATTTTTGAAAGCTGAGAACTTTGCCTTTAATTTGAAATATAGTTTACAAAAATCTATTGAGAAATAAAAACAAGAGGGCCATGAAGGCCCTGCATCGCTCACCAAAATAAATTTTAATTAACTTGTTACTAAAAAGGTAATAAAGGTACACTTGTGGGTAAATAATGGAGAACAAAAATAAACTTGATAAAGGACCATCAAAGGATACTACAAAAGAATATTTGTGATGACTGAAGCATGCCACAGACCAAATTTGGTGATGATCCAATCACTGGTTCATGAAAAGAAGGCATTTTAAGGTATTTCTATGTTTAGCTCTAGCGGCCCCTAATTAGAGTCAACCATTTTTATTTTAGCAAATCTGATAGAACACTATCTAAAGATGCTTAAAACCAAACTAGGTAATAATCCATCCATAGAAACATGAGAAAAAGTCATTTTAAGGTATTTCTGTTTTTAACCCTAGTGGCCCCTAAAAAGGGCCGACCAAATTTATTTGGGTAAGCATAAGAAAGGACCATCAGGGGATGCTACAGACCAAGTTTAGTGATGATCCATCCATTGGTTCATGAGAAAAAGCCATTTTAAGGTATTTCTATTTTTAGCTCTAGCGGCCCCTAAAAGGGGCCAACCAAATTTATATGAGCAAACCTGCGAAAGGACCATCTAAGGATGATACAGACCAAGTTTGGTGATGATCCATCCATTGGTTCATGAGAAGAAGACATTTTAAGGTATTTCTATTTTAAGCTCTAGCGGCCTCTAATTGGGGCCAACCAATTTTTTTTAAATCTGATAGAACACTATCTAAAGATGCTAAAAACCAAACTAGGTAATAATCCATCCATAGAAACATGAGAAAAAGTCATTTTAATGTATTTCTATTTTTAGCTCTAGTGGCCCCTAAAAGGGGCCAACCAAATTTATTTGAGCAAACTTTAGAAAGGGCCTTCTTACGATGCTACAGACCAAGTTTGGTAATGATCCATCCATTGGTTCATGAGAAGAAGATGATTAAAGGTTTTCTATTCTTAGCTCTGGCAGCCCCTAAAAGGGGCCGACCAAATTTTTTGAGCAAATCTGATAAAAGTCCATATAAGGATGCTACAGACCAAGTTTGGTAATAATCCATCCATTGGTTCATGAGAAGAAGACATTTAAAGGTTTTTCTATTTTTAGCTCTAGTGACCCCTAATAGGGGTCAACCGAAACAATATGAGCAAATTGCAGTTAGAACGTCAAAAGGCTTCTGCACAGCAAATTTGAAGTAAATCCAACTGGTAGTTTCTGAGGAGAAGACCATTGTTGACGCCAGACGACGGACGCCGGAGCATCCACCTACCCTTCTTAACAGCTCACCCTGAACCTTTGGTCCTGGTGAGCTAAAAATTAAGACATTGTCTACAGCAAAGCTGAAGCATCAATTATGCACTATTGACTAGAACTGTCCAGAAAAAATCAGTCAAACACAAATCACTACTATTGTCCCACACTAATTACTAAATTAGACAATCTGCAAGTACAAACATGCTATTTCAAAACTTTGAAAATAATTTTTTTTCAACCCAACCTACTGTGGAATCATTTTTGTTCGCGCAGGACGAATTTTGTCGTATTTCGCGCTACGTTTGTTGCGCGAATTTAAGACCGCGCTAACAAAAGACCATCCAGAAAGAAGTGACTATCCGAAATTTTCATTGTCCGAATACTATGTCACTTAAGTGGTGTATCTACTTCCGGCTATGTTAATACCGATTTGCAAGAAGTTATACTTTTTTGAGAATTAAAAGGGAAACGCGACATACCTCTTAGGAAAAACGTTAATGATATTTTCCCACAGAGAAAGAATAAACATATTTAATTACTGGTATTCTCTTTCGGAGTTGAAGCATTGGCTCGGTCAGGAAGGCCCGG
Source organism: Lutraria rhynchaena (assembly GCA_008271625.1). NCBI lineage: Eukaryota > Metazoa > Mollusca > Bivalvia > Venerida > Mactridae > Lutraria > Lutraria rhynchaena. Next base: position 31,735 of record VIBL01000486.1, read on the forward strand.
TTCCGACGAAGAGCGCGTAGAACAAATGAGAATGAAACAAACTATAAATTGTATGTTTAAAACCATTTCTAGTGAAAGGGGTTATTCGCACCTTTGACTTGTTTTTTTTTAGTGATTGCTCGAGCGCCATAACAAGATGTGGACCCGAAAATTGTCTAGTTTACATGCTAATCCATGCTTTGATCTCGGACACGCTTTATCTATATAAAGTGACAATTGACTAGCAATTATCGGTGACAACTGTCATATTGTTTATTAATCATGGTAACAAAGGGCGCTGCTGTAATAAACATGTACGTGGTCCAGTGATGACACGCCCTCTAGCGAACAACGACGTGATTTGCGACAGTATCTGGATTTAAAAAATAATTCTAAAATTCAAAATGCGCGAATTTACGACTGTGCGAATCTTTCTTTTTTCCCATTTGCGCGAAATTTCATGCCAGCGAAATTAAATGATACCACAGTATCACTTTATGCAGGTACATCCATTTATTCCTTCTGTAAAGAAACTAGAAGTCGCCAAATGGCAACATGTCGAGCCTGCAGTGTGACCTTGACCTTTGAGATATGGACCTGGGTCTCACAGTCTCATCATGGTGAACAATTGTGCCAAGTCATTTTAAAATTGATTCACAGGGAAGTTATGGTCCAGACAAAGTCAAGTCAGACGGACTAACACACAGACGCACAAACACAGAATTTTGACAAAGTTACTATGTCGGGCTCACGGCAAGCGGGCTCGACAAAAAATAAAGATTAGTATATTAAGCTCATTGACATAAAACATTCCAACAAACCATGCAAGCATCTGCAAGTTAGTAAAAGAGGTTAGTCAGCTCAGGAGGCAAGGGTTGCAAAGCCTTTCAGTCTTCAGGTAATCTCCTCTATAATGTTAGAATTTTTACATTACAGAATTATAAAGAAAAATCAAATCAGATAAATTTGTTAATTAATGCAATGAATTGTTAATACAAAAGACTGCCAAAGCCATCACAACAGAAAAATATTCTTTTTGCCCTTCAAAATAATTTTTCCCAGACTTTTTCAAGATTTTCATTTTTCACTGACCAATTTTCAAAATTTCCTGACAATTCCCTGATCTTGAAAAAATATCAGATTTCCCTGACTTTTCAAGTCCACTGGCAACCCTGATAAGTAAAATCAATGCTTTGAGCAACAAAGTAGATGTACTTACGTTTAAGACAGAAACCTAGAAATTGGGATTTGATATCTTCATGATCCTCAAGGAAAACTTTTCCAGAACTCGATCCAAGGTGACACAATGTACCATCAGCCACACTAGCTGTAAGTATTACTGATTCCTCATCCGTTGAAGATGCTAACTGCTCAACCTGGTTAAATTATACAACATACTCAATGACATTTAAGTTAAACGATGTTAATGATACGCCCTTTACCTAATATGGACTCAATGTCCCTAATCAATATTTTACCACCAATAAATCATCATTTTCATGAAAATGCGAGCTTTTAAAAAGAATAATGAAAATGATATTTGTGATAAACATGAAGATCTAAAAATTCCCAAATAATAGGACATAATTTTTTGAAGCATATATCACATATCGGTGTTTCAGGCGCTGATTAATGATTTGGGTTCAAAATTTGGCTTCATTTCCTGCCTTAAAGGTACGTGTCTCCACCTACAAGTATAAACTAGAGTTCAACAAAGCAGCACTAATGCCTGCCAGTTTTACATCATTAAATTTTTTAATAAGCAATTTTGACCGAAATTTGAAACAATGAGCTAAAAACAAAAACAAAGAGCTAGTTGAAGGTTAAGTTAATTAACTAGTACTGATTAGTATACAGTCCAGAAAACTGGATAGGTGAACAGGCCGCTGTATAGAACTGAATAATGTTGAAAAAAGGCATAAAACCGAGAGAAAAGATTAACAATATAGGCCTTTTCAGAAACATGATTTATCTGCCCTTGATAGCTCTTCATTAGGAGAAAAAAAACGCGTACTTGCTACATCCAGGTAGTACTGCGCCTATTAGATGTATGATTTTTAACACAGCATAAGTATCGTATCCTAATTAAATGTATGTCAAACTGGTTGTTAATGTCTAAATTACTGTATATGTATTTATATAGTAGCTTCTGATCCTTGTCATGTCAGAATAGAAGAAAAACAAATTAAAACAGATTTAAAAAGCTATAATAGCAAAGAAAGTGTAATTATATAGCTATTTAGAACAGAAATACTCAAAAGGTTGGGTATTAGTTATCTAATGTACAAACCTTCACTATGATAGCTTATTAATGCGGTGAACAAAATTTTTTGTTTAATAAGTTATACTGTCAAAAATAGTGAATTTCGCCACATAGGAATATCCTGGAGGGAACAGGATATTCAAAGGGATAGAACATTCTGATTTAATAGACAAAAATAGCTATGCTATCTCGCCAATGATATTGTTGGGTATGAAAGATCTTTGTAGGGAAACTAGTTGACAAAAAAGCTGCTGATGCCTCGATTTCAAACTAATTTACAAGCAAGTAAGGCTGGGATTAAGCATTGTCAGAATAATCAGTCCAACTTTGTGTTTGGGAACAGTGACCAAACCATGTTGTGTGGAGAACATTTGGTCTGACACTTTGGACCCCAAAGGGAAACCCTGTCCTCCCAGGCTGTATGTTCCCTGAGCAGATGAGAGTGGAAATCAACAAATTCACGGCAAATTATTTGGATTTTTTACATGTGCGTTCAACTTTCAGGCATTATCTGATAAAGATGCAGAGTATGTATTTGATATTTACAAATACTTCCTACCGATAAAACATGATTTTTGCACAGTCATTTTCGATTGTGTCTTTGGGTGCATCAAACATTCAAGATTCAAAATATTTAAATGAAATATAAAGTAATTAAAGTTTTCTCGTAAATAGCGATCAGGCAAACCGATGTTGTCTCATAAATCTCATAGAACTGTTTTTTTTCTTTCTTTTAAGTGTGACTGTGAAATTAATCCGCAACACTGAAATAAAATTGCATACATTGTTGATCAGTGCATTGCAATAGGCCTTTTCAGAAAGTAGGTTATCTCCCTTGAAAAAATCTGTCTCATTCAGATTCCTGCGGACACTGGGTAGTATTTTTGATAATGGTGTCTCGAGACATACAAGACCGATATCAATATACTATGTGTTGAGATACCAAGGAGGGCATTTATTGAAAATAATTGATAAACACATTAATCAACTATTTAAAAAGATGTTAGATACAGACAATGATGGTTGGTTGAAGTCAAATTAATAATGCTACCTTGTTCAATGTGTTTATGAAGATTTTGTTGGTTGTATTTGGGTTTAATGCCATTTTTCAATATTTTTTCTGTTATATACGGCGACCGGTTCACCTAACCAGTTTTCCTGGACTGTATACTAACCAGTACTAACTTACCCTTCCACAAGGAGCCGGCAACTTCTCCACATATGGAGGAAAATCGACATTTTTTGTCAAATTTTCATAGAAGGGTATGACCTACCGCGACCGGGATTCGAACCCAGATCTCCGGGCTGCAAGTCCAGCACACTAACCACTGGACCACTGCCACGGTTTGTTTGTGAAGAACATTTGACAATGACAAAAGTCAATCATCATATCAGAGAGGTGTAAAACAGGCTAAAATTTCCGTTAAGGTAGCGTAAGTGGCTACAAACGTAAAAATAAGCGAAAATGACATTTTAAGTTATTAACAATAATTAAATATCATATTATCATACCATGCAACAAAAAAATTGATCCGAATATGCAAAAATAGTGTTTTATCGCGATAAAAACTGCACCCCAATATCGACTCCATTTTATCAGCGAGACTGATCTAGGAGGTGGCGTTGTAAGGGGCTCCTTAAGGGCAAATTTGTATCAATCGATATCAAATTTGGTATCGCTTGCCTTATGTTAACTTAAGTATTTGAAATTCGACAGTTTATCAACATCAAGCAGATTAAAATGGGAAATAAGAAAAATAAGGCTAAGCAAGGTGTTAGAGTGTTCTCAAAAAGTGAAAAATGTAGTTAGAAATCTCTTTCTCGCGGAAGTTAATTTACGAATGCTAAAGATACCGAACTGCATAAATCTATATCCCGTAAAAAACTTGACCATAGATCTTATTGAAGTGTGATATCGATATCATACTCTAACGCCTTGCTAATTATACTATCAATATGGGTCAATTTAGACCTTATATATGTCGCATCACACATTTCTTTATGTTTTGGCGGGAGATATAATAAACAGCAATATGGTATGCAGACACTCCATGCACCTTGCAATAAAATGCACATGATAAGAAAACGAGCTGTCAAAGATTGTTACCCCGTTAATGTTATGACGTACCATTTTTACAAGTTTAATCAAATTTATATATTCCAGAGTCAGGTTTCAAACACAATTAAAGTTATAAAACTACAATATACTTAAATTGCCAGTAAATTAATACAGGGTGACTGGGTCAACAAAAATTATTATTTTCGCTATTTCATCGAAGTAATCAATAAAATAAAGTTATTTCAACGTGAATTTTTGAAAGCTATCAAACAAACAATAGGATGAAAAACAGTAACGTCTTATGGACATTGGATGTGTATGTTTTTTGGGAATCTTATTTTATTCTGTTATATATCCAATTATGATATGATACTATTTTGACAAATAATTCGTCATTAAACTCTTTAGAGTCATCAAAAATGGTGGGTAGTTTCACCAATTGATTCGATAACGATGATTTGATTGGTTATCAAACTTTAATAGGCTGTATTAATTTATAGAATAATTGTTGATTACACGAGGTGATAATGATCTGACACTTTTATTGTTAAATTCTTCCTTAGAAAAAAACGCAGTGGATGCTATTGACGTATTACGTAATTGTCAGCGGGATTAAGGCTACAGAATTTCTTTAAAGTCAAATGTCTATTGAATGGAGGGCGTTATCAAAAAGCTGAGACACGGTTCCCTGCATGATACCATGATTGTTATTTTAAGTCTAATTGTTGTAATATATCCTTATACACAGAGTAGAGATCTTTATTCAAAAATATGAAAATTACGTGCGATATTGGTTAATAGAAGACAGACCAAGTAAAATATTTGTTTCAAATCACTTGCATTAGACTCTGTATAGTGGGTTTATTAATGGGTCATTTCTGTTGAGGGGATTTCGATCACTATGTCATTTTTCAACCAAGGGGATTATGATCAAGGGGATTATGATATACACTCTTTATTAATGTATACAATTATGGTTGACTTTTTTAAACTATAAATTAGTAAAACTTGATATCACCATATAGCCACTCACGCTACCTTAAGTTCTTAGTAGTACTTCATATCCATTGAATGCATAAATGTTGGACCCATATTTAGAATTTATTTAATAGTTTTAAATGATAATACTCTCTTACTATACACATAATATATTTGTGACACTAAAACAGACATGAGCAACAATATTAAATAAGTATAGCGCTAATATCTACAAGATTGCATTTAATAAACAATAGTTATTACGTAACACTTAAAAATCGACAATGGATCGAATGGTTTTATAAAATATAAAAGAATCAAAGTTTAAAATGACTAATTCTTTCTTTAAAAAAACAATTGTTTTAAGTATATAGAACCTGCCATTTTATTTTATTTTTATACGTGTTTCTCAACACGCTTAAAAATTTAATAAAACATTGTGAGAATGATAATTAATGCTTGTCACATGCCATGACTGATTAAATATAGAACATGTTTGACCCCCAGACAGCTGTAAAAACAATTTAGATCCATATAACAGCAGGTGGATTAAATATACATGACCGCATACTGATTTTCCGGTTAAATTAATTGCTATCAGTTAGGATAGTGTCACCCAGACAACGGTTTGACAAGTTGATGATATTGAAGGTGCTGATTTTCGCTAAGATAAAATAACAAGAGGGCCATGATGGCCCTGCATCGCTCACCAAAATAATTATTAATTAACTTGTTACTAAAAGGTAATAGAGGTACACTTGTGGGCAAATAATGGGGAACAGTAATAAACTTGATAAAGGACCATCAAAGGATACTAAAAAGAATATTCGTGATGACTGAAGGATGCCACAGACCAAATTTGGTGATGATCCAACCACTGGTTCATGAAAAGAAGTCATTATAAGGTATTTTTATGTTTAGCTCTAGCGGCCCCTAATTGGGGGCAACCATTTTTATTTGAGCAAATCTGAGAACACTATCTAAAGATGCTAAAAACCAAGTTTGATAATAATCCATCCAAAGAATCATGAGAAAAAGTCATTTTAACCCTTTACTTCATAATCCCGGGTTTTCACGTGTCTAACGGATTTTCATAATCCCGGGTTTTCACGTGTCTACCGGATTTTCATAATACCGGGTTTTCATGTGTCTGATCTTCAACCTAAAATAAATCCCTTTTCCAGAAATATTACTGACTTTTTATTACTACAGTCATAAAATTGAATCCTACATGAAGACAAACATCGAACAAAAATTTTTGGTTTATATTTAAAAAATTCTGTAAATACCATGTAAACACAAGATGAGTCACGCGCAGATACGATCACTCGATGATCACACAGTTAGTTATGATTACATGTAGTCTGTGGACATGCGGATTATTTTTGACATCAATTATGCTGAAATTTTGTTGAAGATACTTAAAACATCAATTCTTTGATATTTTCAAACATTCTTTGATGCTGTAAAAATTGTACATCACTGTTCCCGCTCTGTCTTTGAAGTCATAAAACAATTATACCGCCATAGACTCGTGGTGAGTTCACATGAAAACAAATTCAAATTTCACCATATTTTGTGCTAATTGATGCAGTCATCAAGGAGATTAGGTCGGCAAAACAGTACTTGTCTTTGGATTATCATAAAAAAAATGTGTCACCCTGTGTTTTATTACCCCTCCCCGCATAATTTTACAATCTGGCACGTGTGACAATTTATATGGCAGTAGATTTAATCCATGCCTGGGGGCCTTACAATTTAAGATCAATAAAAAATATTGTCCACGAATGTACCACCGTGTGTGATCAACTTGCTTAAATTTGGTACATGTACACAACCTTTGATTGTTTTAACAGCATTAGTTGAACTTGACACATTTACCAGACACTGTCTGGGTCACAATGACATTAATTGTGGGAAATAAATTCCTCAGCTTATAGAGTCAAAATCACTGGCACAGAGCCAATTCTCATTTTTGATAGTTGATAGTTTTAATTTTTGTAGCTAAATATGAATTTAGTGGAGTAGGCCATAACATTTCTTGTAAAGAATTTTTGACAGTATATCATCCTATGGTAAGTTCATCCAAATATGAGATTTTATATTTATGAAATGTACAATAAAAATTAGTCTATTTCATATGTTATTATTCTACATTGAGAAAATAATTAATTGCCATTCTTCAACATATTTATTGAATTATGTTTGATAAAAACCATGTGTCTTTGAACAGAAAAGGCAAAATAATAAAGTTGATGTGTACAGAATCCTACAGAATTTGTGTCACCTTGTACTCCATATATTCCCCTTAATATTTGCCCAATTTCAAAACTTTCCACATTAGAAGAAAGATATTTTAAACATCAACAAATTGGCATAATTTAAAACTCATAGAACCATAATTTAGCACTAAAATTAGGTGATGAAATGACCAGGTATCAAATCAATAAAACAGAAAGGAAAAAAAAAACACTTTGAAATATTTATGTAACTTTTGTTCCTATTTATCTCCCTTACTATTTATCCTACAATTACAAAATTTACACCATAAGAAAGGCTACTTAATTATGAACAACTTTTGTGTCACTCAAATTTGATTGGATTAATAATTAGTATAGTAATCAAGTGATGAAGTAGACACGTGTCAAAACAGTAGCATTTTCCCAATAACCTGTATGAAGATAGTGTACCAGTTTATCTAATCCACTATCAGTATACAGTAGGTATATTGACTAGGGGGCTATGAAGTAAAGGGTTAAGGTATTACTATTCTTAGCTCTAGCAGCCCCTAAAAGGGGCAAACCATATTTATTTGAGCAAACTTGAGAAAGGACCATATAAGGATGCTACAGACCAAGTTTGGTGATCATCCATCCATTCATTCATGAGATGTTTAAAGGTATTTCTATTTTTAGCTCTAGCAGCCCCTCATAGGGGCCAACCATTTTATTTTTGCAAAACTGATAGAACACTATCTTAAGATACTAAAAACCAAACTTGGTAATAATCCATCCATAGCAACATGAGAAAAAGTCATTTTAAGGTATTTCTATTTTTAGCTCTAACAGCCCCTAAAAGGGGCCGACCAAATTTATTTCAGCAAACTTGAGAAAGGACCATCTAAGGATGCTACCAAGTTTGGTGATCATCCATCCATTGGTTCATGGGAATATGACGTTTAAAGGTATTTCTATTTTTAGCTCTAGCGGCCCCTAATAGGGGCCTACCATTTTTTTCCGCAACTCTGATAGAATACTATCTAAAGATGCTAAAAACCAAGTTTAATAATAATCCATTCATAGAATAATAAGAAAAACATTTTAAGGTATTTCTATTTTTAGCTCTAGCGGCCCCTAGAAAGGGCCGACCAAATTTATTTGAGCAAACTTGAGAAAGGACCATCTAATGATGCTACAGACCAAGTTTGGTGATCATCCATCCATTGGTTCATGAGAAGAAGACGATTAAAATCATTTCTATTTTTAGCTCTCTCGGCCCCTAAAAGGGGCGAACCATTCTTATTTGAGCAAATCTGATAAAAGTCCATATGCTACAGACCAAGTTTGGTGTTGATTCATCCGTGTTGATCCATACATTGGTTCATGAGAAGAAAATGATTAAAGGTTTTTCTATTTTTAGCTCTAGTGACCCCTAAAAGGGGTCAGCTGGTACAATATGAGCAAATTGCAGTTAGAACGTCAAAAGGCTTCTGCACAGCAAATTTGAAGTAAATCCGACTGGTAGTTTCTGTGGAGAAGACCATTGTTGACGCCAGATGACGGACAACGGACACCAGAGCATCCACCTACCAATCCTAACAGCTCATCCTGAACCTTCGGTTCTGGTGAGCTAAAAAGACAAGTGCGCCAAATTTGCAATTTTGTGACAACAGCCATCAAGATAAATCACAGAGATATACATTCACATTACAAAGAATTCTTTTCAAGTGTTGGAAGGAGGTAAAAGGATGGACACAAATTAATACACAGAGTAATAACCACTTGTTTTCTATTGCAAAGCACAGATCAACGATAAATGCAATTTTATTTCAGAGTGTCGCAGATTAATTTCAGTCACACTTAAAAGAAAAAAGCAACATCGGTTTGCCTGACCGCTATTTACGAGAAGATTTTAATTACTTTATATTTCATTAAATATTTTGAATCTTAAATGTTTGATGCACCCAAAGACACAATCGAAAAATGACTGTGCAAAAATCATGTTTTATCGGTAAAAATTGTTAATAATTCTAAATATCAAATACGTACTCTGCATCTTTATCAGATAATGCCTGAAAGTTGAACGTACAAGTAAAAATCCAAATAATTTGCCGTGTGTTTGTAGATTTTTTCGCTCACATCTGCTCAAGGGAACATACAGCCTGGGAGGACAGCAATTCCCTTTATGGGTCCAAAGTGTCAGACCAAATGTTCTCCACACAACATGGTTTGGTCACTGTTCCCAAACACAAAGTTGGACTGATTATTCTGACAATGCTTAATCCCCGCCTTATTTACTCGTAAATCAGTTCAAAATCGAGGCATAAGCAGCTTTTTGTCAACTAGTTTCCCTACAAAGTTCTTTCATACCCAACAATATCATTGGTGAGATAGCATAGCTATTTTTGTCTATTAAATCAGAATGTTCTATCCTTTTGAATATCCTGTTCCCTCCAGGATATTCCCATGTGGCGAAATTCACTATTTTTGACAGTATAACTTATTAAACAAAAAATTTGTTCACCGCATTAATAAGCTATCATAGTGAAGGTTTGTACATTAGATAACTAATACCCAACCTTTTGAGAATTTCTGTTCTAAATAGTTATATAATAACACTTTCTTTGCTATTATAGCTTTTTAAATCTGTTTTGTTTTTTCTTCTATTCTGACATGACAAGGATCAGAAGCTACTATATAAATACATATACAGTAATTTAGACATTAGCAACCAGTTTGACATACATTTAATTAGGATACGATATTTATGCTGTGTTAAAAATCATACATCTATGAAGCGCAGTACTACTAGGAAGTAGCAGGTGTGCGTTTTTTATCTCCTAATGAAGAGCTATCAAGGGCAGATAAATCATGTTTCTGAAAAGGCCTAGGCTAGAAAAAAAATAGTTGTGTTTAGGGTTACTTGACCAAAAAAATTAGGGTAGGTAGGTCGAAAAATTTTTCTTTTCTATTTTTTTTCTTAACTTTTCTTTTGCGTGAATCAGGCATTAATCAGCAATGACTCACACTGTATAATTGTATTGGATACACTTAGATAGTAGTTATTTATTCTGACAACGAAAATGATAAAGGCAAGTATTATATTAAGTATTTTTCATATACGTTGGGCAGTAATTATGAACTATGTATACAGAGATGACCCTTTGTATGGGGTGGTAATTTTTATACTCTGATTCTAATTGCATGTAATATTTTATGTATCTGATATCATAATTTCTAGACTGCCCCTGCATATTAATGTGTCATGTATTTTTCAATTTGTGTAAAAATCTAAATCTAAAAATCACCTTAAAACAATTGGCATGTTCAGGAGACACCAAACAAAGCAAACTCGTATAATCTATGTGAAATTTCTCCAGATTAATTTTTCAATTTTGGTGCAACTGATGATTAGAGATCATCAAACATGTCACTGGATTGTATCAACTTGTATAAGTTCCTCTCTTGGACATATTCACAAGCACCAATCTTCATGGCAATTAGCGAACATGACATTTTGATTTTCTGGAACGATTCCAGTGTTCTGGCCAGGAATTTTTATTGTTTGTTTTTATGTGACTTATTATCACCAGGGTTTAACACCGTTTTCAACAATTTTTCTGTTATATACAGTGACCGGTTCACCTAACCTTCACACTTTTCCTGGACTATATACTTACCAATACTTCTCCAAATATGGAGGAAAATCGACATTTTTGTCAAATTTTCATAGAAGGGTATGACCTGCCGCAACTGGGAATTTTTGAAGGCATATTGCAAATATTAATTTGAGCTTCTTTCAGTGGCAAAGGGGAGTGTGTAAGAGGTTTAGCTCTCCTGAACTTGGTAGAATCTGGTGCATCTTAAAGTGAAAAGATAGAACTGTCATAATTCAAATATTTATTTAGTATAGGAAACACAAAAACATCACACAGAATACTCTTGTCTCCTTTGGTATTTTGTACAAGTTGAACACACCATACCTTGGCCTGAAATGCAGATTAAAAAATGAACATTACGTTAAAATAAGAAGTTTATAATTTTCATTTCGTAGTCAACCACAGTTAAGATTAAGTTAATTATGAGTATCTCTATTTTCAGCCTAAACATTCGAAGATAGGGCAGTCTACCGATTTCCTATGATTTGTCTTTATTTGCTTTCCTAAACCATGTCTTAGCAGCAGGCATGCATTCTTAGTAAATGTCTGATTACTTTAAGCATTCATTAACTTAACAAAATTAAATCCAGCACAATGTTTGTACTCTATCAGCGACCAGATTCCAAACCGAAAGTAGAAAATGTAGACTGTCATTCTTAAACCGGAAGTGGCTATATTCGCTTTTTTTGACACCAAATCGTCAAAGTAAATTGCCATTAAACTGTAATGGTATAAATAAAACATGTATTTTCAAATTTCAATGAAATATGATAAATTAAATTACCGTTTTCGGACAATGTCATTCACGAAGAAGCCTATTTTCACGCTGGAGCGACGATTTTGGTAGCGACAATCATCCTGCATTCGAAGCTGACGTTGGTTTATTCATGAATTTGATTGACAACTTTGGCTTTGTTGGTGATGTACAGAGTCGACAGACAGCGTGTAATCGCATGTATTTGCTGTTAAAATTTGTTGCTTGTACACAATATCATTCTTCCACTACAATTTCGTACTTCCTGTTTTTCGCACCAAGTTTTTTGCGGTTAGAAGCGTTAGGGTTGGCCCTAAAAATTAGGGTCAGTTGGGTAACCGTAAACACAACTTTTTTTTCTGGCCCTATAACTGAATAAACTGTTGAGTGATTTCAGCGTAACGGCACACAATGTGAAATTCCCCCTTATTACACTTCTTTCCCTTTTCCAAAGGCCCACCACCATTCCCGTAACAGTGCAAAAATCAACACAGAATGTTTTACTTACAAGTTGCTGAATTTGACTCTTCAATACAGCTTTCAGAATAACCTTGTATCCTGGTATCTCTTTGATCACCTCCATATCAGGAGCAGCCATGGTTGCAGTTTTAAAGATGAGATGATCACTAAATATGCGTAATGTAGGTAGGGCACTTGATCAGTCTACAATAAACAAAATTAAAACATGTGTAAGAGCCTTAAGTTAGTGCATGTGCCTACCAACGTAAAAAAGGCTAAAAAGACATTTTAAGTTACTAACAATAATTAAATATCATACTATCATACCAAGCAACAAAAAAATCGATCCGAATATGCAAAAATAGTGTTTTATCAAAAACTGCACCCTCATATCGACTCCACTTTATCAGCGAGAACGATGTAGGAGGTGGCGCTGTAAGGGGCTTCTTAAGGGCAAATTTGTACTGAAATTTGGTGTCAATTGCCTTATGTTAATGTAAGTATTATTACATTGATAAGTTTTGGCGGGAGGTGTAATAAATAGCAATATGGTATGCAGACACTTCACGCATCTTTCAATAATATGCACATGATAAGAAAACCAGCTGTCAACAATCGTTCCCCTGTTAATGTTACGACATACCATTTTTACAAGTTTAATTAAATCTATATATTTTAGAGTCAGTTAGGTTTCAAATACAATTAAACACAAGTTATAAAACTACAATATATTCAAATTGCCAGTAAATTAATACAGGAAGACTGAGTCAACGAAAATTATTATTTTCTACATTTCATCGATGTAATCAATAAAATAAAGTTAGTTCAACGTGAACTTTTATTGAGCAACTCTGTACATTTTGGTAAAATATTGAAAGCTATCAAACAAACAATAGGATGAAAAACAGTAATGTCTTATGGACATCAGATGTGCATGTTTTTCGAGAATCTTATTTTATTCTGTTACATATCCAATTACCTTTATATATTAATATATTTTTAAATTATTATATTAACAGACATTAAACATAAACACTTTTCTACAAATCATTCACATCTTAAGTTCTTATTTTGACACTAAATGCATGGCTACCTTTCATTTAACTTGTATAGCCCTTTCCACAGCCATCTTCAACTCGATTTTTCTATCAGCCATTTTCCCCATTGAGAGCCTCTCAGTTGACTAGATGTACTGTGTATTGCATCGGTACGATATGATACTATTTTGACAAATAATTCGTAATTAAACTCTTCAGAGTCATCAAAAATGGTAGGCGGTTCCACTAATTGATCCGCAAACGATGAAAGAATTTGATTGGTTAACAAATTCAATAGGCTGTATTAATTTATAGAATAATTGTTGATTACACGAGGTGATAAAGATCTGACACTTATTGTTAATTTCTCGTTTAGAAAAAAATCACAGTAGGTGCTATTTTTTAACAAAGATTGCTGCCTTATTAGAAGATGGATTTCAAAGCAGTTTTAAGTATTTTGTAGCGGAAATGCTTATCTAGGGAACCATGTCTCAGATTTTTGATATTTATTTTCGGTTTTTATCTATGACATATTACATAATTGTCAGCGGGGTTCAGGCTACGGAATTTCTTTAAAGTCAAATATCTATTGAATGGAGGACGTTATCAAAAAGCTGAGACACGGTTCCCTGCATGATACCATGATTGTTATTTTAAGTCTAATTGTTGTAATATATCCTTATATACAGAGTAGAGATCTTTATTCAAAAATATGAAAATTACGTGCGATATTGGTTAATAGAAGACAGACCAAGTACAATATTTGATTCAAATCACTTGCAATAGACTCGATATAGGGGGTTTATTAAAAGTATACAATTATGGTTGACTTTTTAAAACTATAAATTAGTGAAACTTGATATCACCAGAGAGCCACTTACGCTACCTTAACCCTTTCCCTCATGATCCCGCCGAATCACGCCCCTACCGCATTCGCATAATCCCGCCGAATCACGCCCCTACCGCATTCGCATAATCCCGCCGAATCACGCCTCTACCGTATTCGCATAATCCCGCCGAATCACGCCTCTGATTTTTTATCACTAATAACATGTATTTCCCGAAAAAAATCGAACTTTTTAAATCTGCCATCATAAATTTCAATCTTTCATAAAAACAAAACATGAAAAAAAAGTGGGGGGTCATTTGTAAAAAAATGTCGTAAATTACGTGTAAACACAACAGGTATCACGCTTGGAACAACGATGGTGTGACTTGCTTCTAACGTACGATATTTTCTCGGTAGTTAATCGACTAGCGCTTCACTTTTGATTATTATTTCTCCATATAACTTCATAAAGTTAAGTGTAAGTCTTATTATTAAAATGTCTGAGAATAATTTTGGAAACAATCAAAATAATTTCTCAAGGTTTGAAAGGGTTTCTGAAGTTTACACCGCAGCTAACTCGCGTGAAAAATAAATTATAATTACCGTATTTTGTGTTAATTAATAGCGTAAAACAGACAATACATGTCACCCGGGGTTTAATGGCCCACATGTTTTTTACATCTAACTGTGACCGATCATTACCAACGAAATGTCCGAGCGATTAAATATTTAATATTTTAACCACGTAACATTCTTATGAATGAATATAGTCAAACCTGCATTTAAGATCCACACTAAATTGTACACTCCTTCATATATATGAATCTCACTTCACGTTCTTTAAGTTTGAATTTCCATTTCACTTAAATTCATACAACACACCTTTATAAAACTAATTAGGCAAATTATAATCATTGATCCAGTAATTGTTCGTGATTTTATGTGTTACGAACGCAATAACAACTTCATTTTAAATTGCAAGTCTAAGACCGGTTGCATAAATATTGATACATTCCTAAATCAGTTGATGTGACGTAATTCCCACGTGTCATTCAACTGTGTGTATAACAGGTGCAACTTACGACATATTTTAGACTTGAAATTGAGTGTTGATGACGTATTTATGACGCGTTTTTGGTCACATGATTACCATTGCCTCTGCGCGTGATTTATACGTAGAAATTGATGAAGTATTAAGTTAACGGTTTTCCAGATTCAATAATTGAAACGGACTACATGCCAAAGACACGTTTTATACTCCAGGTGAATATTTTATAGTTTCAGCCGATTCGTATTCTTCGTAGACTTATATTAAAGAACTATGAAATGATTCTGGAATTGCACGATCTTGTTGAATCATATTAAATTGAAATTCAAAACCTGTTTAGATTTGTTTGTACACGATGTAATTATGACCGCGTGTCATGTTGAGTGACCTGAAGTTCACACCCGCGGCTAATTTGCGTGAAAAACAAATCCTAGTTATCATACTTTGTGTTAATTATTTCAGTCATCAAGGGGATTAAGTCAGCAAGACAGTATGGGTCTTTTGATTATTGCCGACAATATACGTCACCCCGGGTTTTATGGCCTACATTTGCAGCTGACACACGAGACCGATCTTTACTTTTTGATTTTTAGGGACAATATCTCGAGTGAAGATCTAGCACAGAGTCAATTTGACACTTAGCCAATTTGGCAGTTAGCCAAATTTTGTGTGACATAATTATGTGAATCTGTTCTAAGTTGAAATAAACATGTACAAGAGATTTTTTCTTGTATATCCATAATGGTCAATTATTATGATTCAGATTGAATAAATCACTGAAGAGCCAGGTCCTAACTTGCCTGAAGACTTTGATAGTGCAATTAATAAAATGGCAGAACTTCTTCATTTTTTTTTTATTTTTATACATAACTCTTTTTAAGTTGTGTAAGAAAAAATGAACAAGGAATTATGCCACTTTGACCTTCCAATAATCCACTAAATACTTAACCAACATATACATTTGTCACACAACAAGAAAGATAATTTCAACATCGACATCTTCCATTTAAAAAAAGAGACATAAAATCAATATTTAGTAACCATAATTGAGTGTAAAAATCAACTGGTATTAAAGCAGTAATATAAGACAACAGTAAAAAACACACAAAAACATTTATGTCACTTTTAACCCCCTAGTAACTCCTCTAATATTAACCCGACAATTACATAATTGCCACCAAAAGAAAGGTTATTTAATTCCCAACATTTTTTGTTCTTCATAAAATTTGATACAATCAACATTTAGGGGATTAAATCAGTGATGAAATGGACAGGTATCAAAATAGTAAAATTTTCCAATAACCTCTATGCAGACAGGGTACACATATGGACTATTCTTGTATTGGTTATAGGTTATCAGTTGATCTGATCTCTTATCAGTTTACAGTAGATAAATGGACTAGGGGGCTATGAGGTAAAGGGTTAATTTATCAGGGTTTTCACTAGACATCAAAAGTTGAGCGCCAAACATGAGCCAAGGCTGATGACAATTTGAAGAGTCAACAAAATTTCATTCTAATTTCATTGTAAATTTGGCCATTTGTACAAATTCTCAAGTCACAGTGATTTTTTACGCAATATGGGGAAAGGACAAGTTCAATTGGGAAAAAATGTGTGGTGTGATGCCAAAATTGGGAACTTTAAGTTAAAGTTTAATGTGAATTTTCAGGTCAGGGATAGGGGAAAAAATGTCTTTCTTTTCAATTGGGAAGGGTCCAGTGCTGTTTCAAAGGTCAATGAATGTCCAGTTCATTACAAAATAGTACTACATTCATTACAATAATTGTACAATAGACTCTTTTTCCTGAATAAAACCTGCAAGCTTTGATCATTATCAGGGATTTTTTCAATATTTTGGGAAAACTGTATTAGTTAGGTTAGGATGTCACATCTGGATTTGAGCAGGAAGTTTTAACAGATGGCAGCCACTACCTATTGATAAGTTGTGCAGATGTGCAACTTAGACAGCAGTTCTAGTCACTGAATGAAGCAGGTATTTCCTCACGATGGTTATTATTCATTATTACAAAATGATTCATTTCTAACTTGGACGATGGAAATTGTAAATTGACCACTTGTGGAATATCTAGGGTTCAAAACAGGTTTAGCGACTCGGGTATCTATGAACTGCACAAATACTTAAGCCAGAATAAGTCTAGACTAAGATATTTACTATAATTAACATAAAAATATTAAATGCCACGCTTACCTCATTGCACAGAGAGTTACTTCCCTTGTGAATTTACAAATTGATAATTAGTAAATTTGATGCAGGATTATTCAACCAATAAATGAAGAATTAACAAATAATGTAAGTATTAAAAATTAACATAATATATACCTGATCGCGGCTTTATACAAACGCTGTAAAACTAGTAGTCACTGCATTATTTTCAACAATAATTTCTTTGTCTTCCTAACTCAGCCGACACCATAATTATTAAAGGGACACAATTTGTCACGACCGCGTGGGTTCTAAACTGCGCACGAATGTTGTAACACAGCACGGCCGTCACGATGTTTTCAATAAATATCATGAATGGATGTGACCAGCAGTCAATTTTTCATCATATATTCAGCTAAGACTTTGCACTCTTCTATCTGAAAACTTTCATCTTTTAACTGAGCACTTCATACTTTTTAACACAGTTTTCCTGACAAGCGCCTCCCAGTTATATAATCAGTATTGATTGATCGACAGTATCATGTAGATGTAGACCATTTAAAACACAGTGCTTGTAAGACAACGGAATGAAATTATAAATTTTATTATTCTAAATTTATACGTCATATGATCTAATGAATTTCAAACCAGCAATTTAGTACTAACTCATTATTTGATCACGTGCGGCCACATAAAATAAATCATAGGTTTGCGAGTTTTTATCCAAATGTTTGTAATTACGGTCATGGAGGTAAAACAATATAAACATTAATTTCTTTCTAACCAAGCTTAGTTTCACCCTTTCACATAACGTTTGAAAAAATTCAAGGGAGAAAAATCCCTAAAACGGAAATTTAACCGGGGAAACCCAGGACCCCTTTTCAGGCGGACACTCTAACATGGTCAAACCACCAACATGGTCCTTTATACTTTTCTTGTACCATCTTGAAGATTCAACCTCGCAAAATTTTTCTCCGAGAAGAGGAGAGGTCATTCAGTACAAAAAAATATGTATCTAAAAATATATGGGAATTCCCCCCAATTTCAAAATTTTATAAATATTAGAAGTTTTCCCATATTCGTAAGAGAAAAAAAAATGCGCATTTTTTATCAATCTTGTTATTCATATTAAATGATATATTCTGATCACAGGGGGCTAGCACGTTGAAGTGATGGAGTATAATGGCGTATTAGGCCTAAAATGGCCACATGGACCAAAAACACATCTATCATATATATACATATACAAGGGTTACAACTTCCGAAATGACAGTTTCTGCACGAAGTTTGTTTGTAACTACGTAACTTTTTAAGGAATCCCTCAAATTTCTAATAACTGATGTCTACAGATAGCTAAATACATTATACTACACATAACCAGTAAGCACTTTGTCCAATTCAAAACAATGAAGCAGATACTAAATCTTTTTCCTCCGAAAAATCGTCAATTTCGTTTAGTCGAACGCGACCTCGCAACACCAAATCGATGAGAATTACCATACTAAATACACCTTTAAACAACAGGTAGAGGAATGACAACGCGTGCTAACCATAAATATCTATAAAATACATTGATCCGGCACAAAAGAATAATCCAGGAATGTTCTACTCACGTAAAATTAACAAAATCATCGACTCCGTCATAGATTTCCACCTCACTACGCCATTATGATTCAGCCAATGAAACGTCCGCTTACAAACAAATTACGGGGCAAAGGTCACTGCATCATGATATTTGAAGTTTTAATCATGCGACGATTTTTGTGAATTGAACGTGAATAGAATGTTCCTGGATTACATTTTTGCGCTGAACCAGTGTATTTTAGTAATATTTATCGTAAGCATGTGTTGTCATTACTGTACCTGTTGTTTTAAGGCGTATTTAGTATGGTAATTCTAATCATTTGGTGTTGCGAGGTCGCGTTCGACTAAACGAAATTACGATTGTTCGAAGGAAAAATATGAAAAACCTGCTTCATCGTTTTGAATTGGACCAAATGTTTATTGGTAATATGTAGTATAATATGTTAGCTATCTGTAGACACCAATTATTAGAAATTTGAGCGATTTCTTGAAAAGTTACGTAGTGTTAAACAAACTTGATACAGACGCTGTCATTTCAGAAGTTGTAACCCTTGTATATGTATATATGTAATACAGGTGTTTTTGGTTTGTGTGGCCATTTTAAGCCTAATACACCATTATACACAATCCCTTCAACGTGCTAGCCCCCTGTGATTCTGATAAAAGATGTATTTATTTAGCATATGTCCATCAGACAGGCTCAGATTACGTATATTTTATTCAAAATGTTGAATTCAAATGATTTTACGCGCAATTTTTGGTTCAACTGTCGACTCTATTTCTAATAAACTTTTACAATAATGATTTAATGTGACATTCAAATCCATTACGGAATTCAGGAATACTATAGACATTCCGTAAGAACATTGATTACTTTAAATTTATCGGTTAATGTGGTAAAAATTTATACTCACGTGTGTGTTTTTGTTTATGTCAGCCATGTTTTTGCAGGAGTATGTGCGTTACGATAGCTGGTGCTACTGCGTAAATCCGGAGTCATTTCGTTTTGCCTAACCAGTGTGTTATTGCTCGTTATCAATCCAGCTATTAAACGACGCGGGATAACTGTACCACTTTACTAACGATTTATTACCTTTACGGCGTATTATTTTCTCAATCCTAAATATTTCTTGGCTAGTTTTTTGTAGTTCTTTTTCGTAAAATGTGCCCTGTTATTTCCTCCCCATTATAGTCGGCTATTTTATACGTCACTGGTGTAGTTTTTTGTACGGTGGTCACGGTAAAGATTTCTTCGGTCCATCTCGGTGTATACCCCTTTTCAAACGTTTTCTTTTTCTTCGAGATCCTAACTTTATCACCTACCGAAAATTGCGGATTAAAGGTTTTTATTTTATAATGGTCCGGGTAAAGATTTTGCCAAACTTTAGTTTTATTTTTCTTTTTACTCGCTTCAACGGGTGTCACTTTTGTCGACGAGTGTCTCGTATTATTGTATTGATCAACGAGCTCGGCCAACACGTCAATGTATACCCGCGTAGAATTTGCTGAAAAATATTTCCACATTTTCTCCTTCATCGTTCTACTCCATCTCTCCACTACGCTAGATTTTTCTTCATTTTCGGTAGCATATAATTCCGTTAGGTCCCGTACTTCTTTATTGTAAAATTCTTTACCTTTATCAACCCATATTTTTTGCGGTCTTCTTTCCTTAAATATCTTTTTCAACTTGATTCCACGGTTAAATTTAGAGAACGCCTGCATATCAACCAAATCTGCAGCCCATATTTCGTCAATGCCATTTACGCGAACGCGTCTTTTAGGAAATTTTTTAACGACGGGCTTGTGTAATTCTTCCGCCAAATCGTCAGTCCATTTTAACTTTTTTTAAAGTCCCATCACGAATCTCATTTTTGTGCCGATAATTTTTTTGACGATCGATCTATCCATTTTTTCTCGCAGAGTGGGATTATAAATATTTTTCATCTCCTCCAACATATTTTTATCGCAGATTTTATTTCTCGTTGCCGTATCTTTATTTTTCACATAGCACAGATCGTGATGATATGCCGCCTTGTCGATCCTATTTACAGGCATACTCCATTTTTTCGGAGTGAGATCCGGATTTAATCTCTTTTTTAATTTTGTGCCCGGGCCGGTAAAATTATGGCCCGGCAAATGCATTTCAAAAGGCAAATTATTTATGGCACTATTTAATAGAGTACCACCTTTTGTTTTAGTAAGTTGAGTTTTTGTCGTTCCGCATATTACGCACTTTCCCCGTTTCATGGGTCGTTTATTTTCGTAATTGTATTTTCCACGTTACTCGTGTCCGTCATTTTTCTACATTTTACGCAATACATTTATTTAATGCGTTTCTTAGATTTAAATAAAATGGAAGTGAAAGATTTATCTTGGACTAAGAAAACTAAACGTCACAATAATCGCCTCTTACCAAAAAGTATTCGAGGGGTTATCGTGGGTAAATCCGGTTGTGGTAAAACGACTTTATTATTAAATTTGTTGTTACAACCGGGGTGGTTAGATTACGATAATCTCAAAGTTTTCGGAAAAAGTTTATTTCAACCCGAGTACCTTCTTATTTATAAAGCTTTTAAAAATAAATTGACAAAACCCGAAATATTGCGTCTTTTCTAAATGTGCGAGGAAATTACGACCAGGGAGGATATTTCCCAGATCAATTTATTGATGTTCTGGCACGCAAACATCACAAGCGCGAAGGATTAAAATGCGAATTTTCCGAAAACGCAAACGACGTACCTGATCCTCGCGAATTGACACCGAGTGATAAAAATTTAATGATTTTTGACGATTTGCTTGTGGAAAAGCAAAACAAGTGCGAGTGTTATTACGTACGCGGTCGCCACAGCAACGTGGATTGCTGTTATCTATCACAAAATTATTTCAAACTACCGCGTCAAACGATACGGGAAAATGCAAATTTTATTTGTCTATTTCCTCAAGATTTGAAAAATATCGACCACATTTACAACGACCTCGTTAGCCAAGATATGAGCAAGGAAGAACTTCGGAAATTGTGCGTCGAGACTTGGAGAAAACCGTACAGTTTTGTGGTTATCGACTTATCGTCACAAAACGATTGCGGGAAAGATTGGAGCGGTCTCGACGAATTTTATATATAGGAAAAAATGGAACAATTGTTGGAAGTTATAGCGAAAAATACTAGGCCTAAAAGTTCTCTACAAATTGTAGTCTCAGATACCACTACTCGGATTAAAACGAGATTTAATCCTCCACTCGACCTTGACAAGGATAAACGGTATGAAATTGCGCTTGTCAATCTCGAGACGTATTATTCTTTTCCAAATATCACCAACGAAAACAATCATTTTAGGTATTCTCACAATGAAGGTAAAGATTGGAAATTATTTATTATTCCAGAGGGAAGTTATGATATTATTGATATTGATTTATTCAGGAGCAAATGAAAAAATATGGTCACTCAGACAAGGTGACTGTAACGGCGAATCCAAATACGTTAAAATAAAGAAGATAAATTTGTAGTCGATTCCAGACAACCAAATTCTATCGGACGAGTTTTTGGTTTCGAATCCGTGGTATATCGATCCGGCCTTCACGAATGCAGTTGATATTCTCTCCATCAATGCAATTCAAGTCAATATAGATATTATTACTGGCAGTTATGTCAATGGCTCTGCGCAAAATACAATTTATACCTTTGTCCCGAATGTGAGTCCGGGTTATAAAATTGTGGAAACTCCAGCAAATTTGGTTTATTTACCAATCACTCCGGATACTATTCACACTATAGAACCCAGTCGCACGGATCAAAATGGCGAGTGACTCAATTTACGAGGTGAAGATACGATTCGATTTCATATTCGAGAAATTTAAAAAAGTTTTATCTTTTTAAAAAATATGCGATATCTAAATGTTCGAGTAAATATTTCACAAGGACAAAAAGATAAAATTCAACGGGCGATTCGTAATGATACGTTATTCAATTGGGTAAAGACGATCTTCAAGGTAATGATCTTATAGCGGTGACTCCTAACTCAAGCAAATAGGATACAACGCGCGATGGGGGAAGGCGTCGGCCTCGATTTAAAAATGAGCCGCGCGCAACTAGCCTACAATTTAAAAAATGAAGGCGGCTTTTTAGGTTTGTTGGCGGGATTAGCTTCGAGAGCTTTGCCAATGATTGCTTTGCCAAAGTTTTACCGGCTCTCGGGATAGGCGCTTTATCCGGGTTGGCCGGTACAGCCGTCAGGAAAGCTCTCGGGTCGGGTTTGTATTTAAAGAAAGGGTGGCAACGTTTGTCAAGTGGAAACGGATGGCAAAGGACTTTATTTAAACCCAGTTACAGGTAGGGGATTAGGAGCAGTCGGTGATGGTTTAAAAAGGAAGGTACATAGTACGACGGGCGGGGTATTCTTTTGGGACCCAACAGCCCATTTAAAAATATTCCGCTTCTCGGAATGTTTCTTTGATTTAAACAAACGATAACCTAAAATTAAATAGGGGTAAGAAATGGAAGGATCGCAAGAATTTAGATTAAAAAAAATTAACGAAGTTCAGAAAATATTTGAGCCAGAGGAAGCGCAACGCGTAGCTCTGAGTAAAAAATACAAACGAGTTCGCAAATTTGCCGATGCCGTTGAAATGGTTTTTAGTTTTGCTTCAATCGGGTTGACGACTGGAGGAGCCGTTCTTTTGTCTACGATTGTAGCAGTTCCTGAAGCTGTCCGTCCTTATGGGCAGTGTCGCAGCAGGACTCGGTGCTGTGAGTGCCGTGGGAAAATATCTCGGTAGAAGATTTTCTTCCAAAGCCGAAAAACATGAAAAAATAAAAAAATTAGCTTCGACAAAACTCAATACCTTATATTTCTTTGTCTTATATTTCAAAGGCGCTCAATGATAATAAAATTTCCGACGAAGAGTTTCAGTTGATTTTTTCAGAATTGGACAAATATTATAAATGAAAGAAGACGAGTCGAAAAAATGTGAGTCAAGCTGATATCAATTTTCGTGAAGCAAAAGCGTGTTAAAAAACAATGTTAAAACAATGTTTTAAATCAAGTTAAAAACTACATTTTTAACTTAATCATTTTATTCGCGTTAAAAACTTTATACATTTTAAAAAAAATGTCGTTTTTAAAAATTACGGATCCAACGAAAAGGGACGCCATGGTTAAAGATTATCTCGCGACAAAGCAGCGAGTCAAAGACAACTTTCTCAAAGAGAGAATGATGGAGCGAGGTTTACAAGAAGATTTGTCTACAGTTTTTAACTTCAAAAAAGCACTACCGAAGAAATTAAAGAAAGTTTACGCGAGCTTCCAACAACCCATAAGGAGCCAGGTAATATCGCTCGCAATTTTATTGAGGAATATCTCGGAAGGAGTAAAGGTGATGATGTGTACGGTTTGCGTTCGGAAGGGGTTGGGAAATTTTATATGGGTAATAAACGAGTCGTTCTCGACAACAATGATTTAATAATGGACGACGAAAAATACGAAGGCACACCCGGATTGTGGGAACTTATTTTAGCTAAAAAACCAACCAAGGGAAGTTTTACTGAGGGTGATGCGGAAAATTATAAAAAGCTGTTGGATAAAACAAATGTCCTTTATAAAGAACACAATCCCACCAAGGAAATTAAAGACAGGCGGCGGAGCAAGTTTGATTTTATCAAAAGGTTTTATGAAACTGGAATGTTTGGAAAGGGTATTTCTGACCCGAACAGCCTCCTCGAGAGGTTGGATTTGTTGATGGCAAGGAAGGAAGCGGGAAATACCGGAGTGCGAGACGAATTATTAACCATTTGTAACGAACTCGTGAATCGAAATGTAATAGATTCCGAAAATGTTGGTTATAATTTAAAAAAATAATGTTTATCGCGAAAAATCATGGTTTTACCAGACGTTACAAATACGGTGGAAGCGGTATATTTGATTTTATCGCTAGTTTGTTTACCCGTAGTATGATGAAAGCTAAATTGTATTAAAAAGAGTTTTCGTTTCGGGCGAACAGTCTTTCCCGCAACTTTGGAACGAGTAGAACTTGTCAAAGACCGAGGTTCCAGAACCCGAAGAAATCTTTTTATATCGTCAAAAAAGAGATCGATATAAAAAATCAATCTCCCGTTTAAAAAAAAATGGCAATGATTTTAAATATTACAGAATCTTACCCGACTGATGAATGCATAGAAAGTTACGAGGATCAACAAATACGAACCCATCACGGGAACAAATCTAAATAACCGCGGCGAAATTCGTATAAATATAGAGATTTATTTACTCACCTGAGTGAAAGTTATTTGCTGATTGAGGGAAGGTTGATGAAAGCTGACGGAACGGCTTACGCGAACGGAGAAAACGCCGTCATAACGAATAACGGCCTTTTCAGCAATATAAAATATCAACTTTCTGGTCAAGAGATTGAATCCGCTTTTCACCCAGGTCAAGCTAGCACCACGTTGGGAGTATATCCCGACGATTTCTCTAAATCTCAAGGCTTAAATCAGGTGTGGTACAAAGATACTAACCCGGAGGCACATACACAATAACGGATTTAACTTTCGGCAAGATTACCTTATCGTTCAACCGGATCCGAAAGGCTAGTTTAGTTTCCGAATTCCGTTAAAACACATTTTTGGATTTTGCGAAGATTACGATAAAATTTTGTACGGAATGAAACAAACCCTCACTTTGGTGAGGAAATCCAACGATGACGCCATCTTTAGGGCAAACGCTGCGGATCGAGGACACGTCTATTCAGATAGATATCCCGAAGTGGATTATCAATTGAATTTCAATCAACACAAATTTGCTCGCGCGTACGGAGATGCTGCCTTATTCAGGTCTAGATTTTACGGGATGGACGAATTGATATCCAATCCCAACATTTCTCCGTGTGATTACAAAGCCCTTTTCCTCTGCTCGTGTTTGACGTGAGCAAACAGAGTGAAAGGATGAAATATTCCGTCACAGACATTCAAATCAAAGCACAATTTCACGCCAACGTCCCCGCCAACACGGAAGCTTTTGCCGTTGCAATTAGCGACAGATTGATGGAATTTAAGTCTGACGGAAATAAAATGAGTGTGTTTTATGGATAATGTTTTCTAATTAAAAAAATGTCTGAAACTAATAATAAAAATCACGATTACTCCGGAATTAAACATCCGCAGAATCCAGCGTTTGATCGTCCACCCGCGGATGATTTCGAACAGAGAAAAATAGATTTAAAAAATGATAATTTTACATTTTTTTACAAAAAAAGTAAAAAAAACCTTACAACTTTTGAAAATTTCAAACCCGAAAATTTAATCGCGGGAGCTACGCGATTATTTGGAAAACCGGTGAAATTTCGTCGCATGTATCTCAAATATGCGTCTGAAAATAACCGAGTCGACAATTTTATAATTCGTACTCCACCTTTATTTTCGTACGGATTAATTAAACACGGAGAGAATAATCCCCCGTCTTACTCGATTGGATTTTCTAAAAGCGTTAGTCAGGATTACATGACTAGTGAGGAACAAAATTTTTACAACATGACTCTGGATATTGAAGATGAAGTGTTTGCTTTGACCAAAGCAAACAAGGACGATTTGAATATTAAACCCGTGGATTCGGAAAAGTTTTATCTTTTCAAGGAAAAAGAGGGGAAAAGCCCCGCCATGTTTATAAAAGTCAAAACAAAAGACAGCAAATTTGAGAGGACCTTTTTCATTCAGAAAAATATTAAAAAGATTCTCGTAAAAGAACCCAAAACTCTAATCGGCGAGCGTATGATGGTCATTGCGGTGATTCACGTTGAATCTGTATTTTCAGGAGCTGTACATACTTTGACGGCTAAACTTTTAACAGCATTTATCATGAAAAAATTCAAACCAATATCTTAATTATCCGATATAAATTGTAAAACGGAATCCGCGAGTGGTGATAACAAGTCATCTATAACGGAAGAAACAGATGATGAATACAACTTACCTTTAGTGAAAGAAGAAACAAAATTATAGACAGTTTTTAAAAAACTGAATTATTTTTTTAAAAATATTGTATAAGAAAAAGATGTTTTCGTTACTAGAATTGCAAAGTACTATTAAAAAACATAAAATCAGGGGAAGTAATAAACCCGAGTTGCAAAAGGTTCTCCGCGAATATGGTTTGTTACCTAAACCGAAAAATTGTGGTGTTTTACGCGAAACGAGCAGAGCCTTTCGAATTGGTAGAAGAAAGTCGCTCCGCTTTGACGAATTTTACGGATGAACATACGATAGAAGGGCGACCGGGTTACGATACGGAATCGTTTTCCAACGCGATTCGACCTTTTCGAAAGATATCTACGACACAAAATTAAAATGATTTTAAAATGTCTGATGGAAAAACCCAACGCCTCGGGCGGTGAAGGAATCGTCAAACTGGCGGCTTTTCATTCCGGAATAGAAATTAATGACGGAACAGATATTGAAGAATTGTATGATACCATGATTGAAAAAATCTTGGAAGATATGGCCACGTTCCAATGTCAGAGTAGCGGTTGGATTTTCGTTTCGATCGAACGACTCAAAATTCAGACGACGGTTTACGATCCGTTGAGGGCAAATTCTTAAATTTCGTTACCGAGTGTATTGGCAAAAAAGAGGGCCATTATCAATATGGAAAACAAAAAAGACGACAAATGTTTTTTATGGTGCGTTTTACGGGCTTTGAATCCGATAGATCGAGATTTAAAAAGTAAAGAAAGTACATTAAACATGAATGGTATTAAATACCTCGTGTCGCGCAAAGATTTAACCAAATTTGAAAACCAAAAAGTCGATAAATTTGGTCGAATGCCTACAGCTCAAGCCTCAAGGTCGGACGTGTCCTTGAATTATATCAACAACAATTTCCTGAAAAGAGGGAGAATTGATATGCTTGGAAACAAGATTACGAATCTCGGTACTCCGATGGATGGTGGTGATGCAGTGAACAAAGCGTTTGTAATAAAACGGGAAACAGGCTGGTGAGAGATTATGGCCTAGAAAATTTTAAAGAAACGCTAGATGGTATAGAGGAACGAATAAAAAATGTCTAGACGAAAAAGAGTTGGAAGAGGTAAAGATGGATATTGTAGAAATGATGAGGTCAATTTTGGGAAAATATATCGAAAATGACCAATTGGAAAGCGAACTAGACGAACTTGAAAAAGAATGGGCGATAGACGATAAAACCACCGAAAATAAAATTACGCGAGAAATAGCGAATGATACGAATATTCTTTTAAGAAATATAGAAGAATTGGTAAAAGATAAAGAAAAAGAAACGATAGATAGAATTATTAATGGGATACATAACGACTTTACTGCGGCTGTTGAAGAAAGAAACAATAGAATTGGTGAGTTAGAAAGAAAGTATAAAAAAACTCAACGAAGCCCAAATACTCGTGTTTACACTTACAGTTAAAAAGACAGTTGCGGAGGGTAATTTTATTATTCGCCATAAAAGAGGTAATGATGGATTAAGAGTAGCAAGTTGGGACCCTTTTTTCAAAAACTTGAAGTATCGTGGTTACAACTGTTTCGAAAATCTCTTTGATAGAATGGAAAACCCTGTTATTCTTTCCCACGATATATACGACTGGACTCCGTGTAGGGATGAAGAAGGTGATATTTTATTGCTTAAAAATCCAGGCATTTACACTCTCAAAATTAATATATCTTTCGCAAGAAATGTAAACGAGGAGAAGATAATCATATTTAGATCAGATAATGGCGAATTTATTCATAACGAATCTAGCGGTCAACCCATGATAATATATGTTAAGGAAGTTCCCCTTTTACTATCCCCACATATCTTATCAAATACAGAATTTACCAAAATCAACGGGGGAGATATAAAATTATATTACCAACCAAGAATACCGGACGAAACATTGCATGAACGTATTCCTCCAACTCCAACTTAAAAAAAGTTTTTAAAATTTTAAAAAAACGCCTGTTGATAAATTTGGACGAATGCCTAAAACTCACGTCTCGGGTTATGACGTGTCCTTTATATAAGTAACAATTTTCTGAGAAGGGGGAGAATCGATATATTTGGAAACAAGATTACAAATCTCGGTACTCCCACAGACGGGGATGATGCATCGAGCAAGGCGTTTGTGATAAAACGGGGAAACAAAATGGTGCGTGATTACGGTCTAGATAAACAAAAAGGTGAATTGAGAAATATAAAAGATTCGCTGATTGATATAGAAGATAAGATAGAAGAGAAATTGAGAAACGATATCGAAAAAGGGTAGAAAGTCTTAAAAAAGAATTGGAAACGTTTATAGACGAGAAAGACCTGGATCCAATCATCGGAAGGATACAGGTGGATGTGGGTAAGGCCATCATAGGAAATAATACCAAAATTTTACAATTAGAATCGGATATGAAAATTCTTTGAGAAAATTTATTAGATACTCTTTTATTTCGCTCGAGATTAGCGCGGATACACCATAATCAATATAAAACAAAAAGAAGATAATAGAATTGTTATCACCAATAATGAAAATAAACGATACAACATTTTCACATCGGCCTTTATTAAAAAGCCAAACGAGAATATTATTTATGACGATATAGTAACGTACCCTATTATTGTGGGCGATGAACAATTGTACGGCACGGAACACTGACTTCTTAGAAAGAAGGGGGTTTATACCCTCAGAGTTAATTCGACGTATACGAGAAAAAATAATCCGGCGGGGAGACAACGATTATGACATGTAGATCTGGGTGATGGAAGGACGCAAATATTTTGGGACCGGTTCGAAAAATCGAAAGAGAATAATTAATAAAACGTGGTCATTTGATATTAATTCGCCAGACACAAGAATCGGAATATACCCCCTAACGTACGACGAATACAAGTTTACCGCTAAAGGTCACGTGAAATTATATTATAAACCGTTTAAATGCACAATTTTTTTTCTCTTATAAATGTGGGAAAACTTCTCATATTTATAAAATTTTGAAATTGGGGGAATTCCCATATATTTTTAGATACATATTTTTTGCACTGAATGACCTCTCCTCTTCTCGGAGAAGAATTTTGCGAGGTTGAACCTTCAATATGGTACAAGAAGTGTATAAAGGACCATGTTGGTGGTTTGACCTCGCAAAAATCGTCGGAACAAATGATTTAAACTATCAAGATGGTTTAAATAAAAAGTTGGCCTAAAAATTGTCTAAGAACCGGCTATTTATACCTACTACCAACTGAGTGGCTTTATTCAAATCTTCTTTTTAGTTCCATTGCCAACACGAAATCACGCAATCGAGGTCAGGTGAGGCACACATTTTACCGTGACTATTTAGCGGGAGAATAAAGTAATACACTGACTGTTGAGGGATTTTGTCATCTTTTCTTAAATCAATAATTTTTGGTTTGAAAAACAATGTAAAGTTAAATTAATAAGGTTGATAGAGTAGTAATGGGACCGATGGTTAGGACAACTGTTCCCGTACAGAACCCACAGACACAATTAAAAATAAGTTTACTGCCATCCACGCTTTATCTAAGCCATTTGACCCTCTGATTCATTTATCTATGAAGTGTCGCCAAAACGGGAGTTATCGACATGTCTACAGGAGCGAGGCCTTTCATTGTAACGACTGTCCCTGATTATATGTTAAAGTGGAAGAATACATCCGGGGCCACCACGTACACGCCAAAATTGTGCCAGGAAGCGCTTGTCACGAGGAAGATATTTTGAAATACAGTACACTGTAACAATAATCTTTGTTACGTTTCTTTGAGTCTTATCGGGCTTGGACTACATGTATAAATGGACTTAAATCCTTGGATCTTGTGTGGGAAAATATGGATCGTCTGAAGATTTTTCTTTGTTCACGTAATTTTTTTTATATTTTTGTATGAACTTTGCAGAGTATTTGAAAAAAGCAATCCTTATTCGGATTTGAAAATGAACTGCTAACGCTATTCGCATAGGACTGTAGCGCAGTGCAGAATATATTTAGAGAAATGTTGCCATATTGTGTGCAGACTGTATCTAGAAAATGGCACAATGATATGCTAGAAAAAAGTAACTGTGATACTAATAAAATCAATTTATTGAAGTACGGTACTTTTTATCTTGTAGTGTTGTTTGTTGCGAGCAAACCAGTCGATGGATTATGTCCTAATCTTGGTGGAAGCCAGGTCAGCGGGTAGGTCACACACTAATGTAATACATTTAAAAAATGCACGATACTGGTTACAAGTTTTCCCCGCGAACCTAGATTTTTTATTAGACCCGAGGAGCAGTACATCCACTGTCTCATCTTTTCGGCACAAAAAAATCTCAACAGTGGCTTTCAAGATTGATAAAAAATATCCATAAAAATCCCTACCTAACTACCTTATTTTTATGAGCATATATCCAGAAACAAATATTTTCTATGCCTTACTAGAGTACGTCTAATTATTATAAGATTCAAAGTCTTTTTTATGTTTGCAATCACTATTATGTTAAATACCATGTTTAAAAGCAAGCTGTAAACTTTTCAGTGGATGATTATTATATTTAATTCCGTCAAATACTTATAAATATATAATTCCTACTCGCTATTTTCTTAACTTTATCATCTTTTACATAATTATACAATTAAGAAAAGTTTACGACGGACTGTTAACTGAGCCCGTATTTTTGTAACTCTACAAACCTTGTCCTCCACGGTTAACAGCCAACTTCTTTACATGAGTCACTCGAATCATCGACGGAAGAAAAATTCCTTTAGAAACCGTTCCCCAAATCACCCCTGTGTTACATTCAATTTCTAAGTTAGAAATAATTTCCATCATTTTACCGCAGGTACACGAATAAGCATTACACAAAAATGTCACATGACGACAATGTCGTCAATCCTGCAAGAGGTTTCTATCAGCATGGGGAGACAAGAACGTCAGATTTCAATCCCTTGAGTGTAAGCGACTCTTTATTTTGGGTTGAAGTTTTTTTTTGGGGGGGGGCGATTTTTAGGTGTAGTTATTTTTTAACTTTCTTAACTATACTTTTCTCCATGCATTTTTCAAGTTTGTAAAGCGTTGTAACACTTAACTAGGTCTCAGTTTCACTGCACGGCTAAAGGTTTTGAAACATGTAAAAATACGAATTCCGTTGTTTTACTGTACTTATGCATACATGAATGCTAAAATAGGCAACTCTGTGTTTGTCTGAAGCATTTTTTATTTGTCTCAGTACGTCAGGCGTGTGGCTTAAGTCAACAACCGAATGCCGGTTGATTGACAAGCAAGGCGTATTAAGCGTATTATTTTGTTGTACTGCAAGCGTGTGGCGTTTTCAGAAATCACCTTTATGCAACGGGTTTTCTCTTGTGATTTGCTAAGTTTATGTTTTATCTAGATAAAATTGCATAATTTTGATTAATTTCTTTGACCTTCTCATCATTTTATACAACAGTCAACTTTAATACCGGATTATGGAGACTACAACATCGTGCTTCGACTGTATTACTTAGACACGTATCTAACACGTGACCTTGATTCTTCTATCTTGACGAAAATACGAGCGGATATGAATGTCGCCAAGTCACGTGGATGGACAGTATTGCTGAGATTTGCGTACACAGCTACTTCATCTCATGTAATTCGTGTTTGTTTTAGACATAATAGATGTAGCCGCATATTTTTTCAGTCGACAAAGCTTGGGGTAAAAGCCAGGAGCAAAATCATGTTTTAGATTTTCCTTAATATTCAATCTCTTTGAGAAAGATATGTTGGAAACCTTTTATATGTTTGTTGTCACCAAAACGTGCAAATGTTAACACATTGGCAGCTTGAACATGTTGAAGCCACGTGAAAACAAAGCTTAATCCAATAAGAGATGATTCAATTAGCAATTTGCGTTCAAAATCTCAAAATTTAGGCCTGTCTTCGGAATACAAAGGTTCTGGATTATGAAGAGTTCTCGCATTAAATACATATAATAAAATGTAGGGACCAGCTGACATGTTCAGTTTAAAGAAGATTCCGTGCTAGAAAGGTTCAGATTAGAGAAGTTCGACCGTATGGTATGGGTCAAAATTCATATTTTAGATTAACAATAAATTTTTCATGATTAACTCTCTAATCTGTTGGAAAATTTTCTAAAAGTCTTTATAAAACCTATGACGCTGGTTGTTCATACGGCTGTCATGCTTTTTATGAGCATTTAGATCATTTTATTCCCTATTTTATCTTGATCTGAGAATTGACCCGAGTCTTAATCAGATTAGTTTTACAATTTACATGCTTTTTCAATCATTGTGCGCTGGACAAAACGAAATCTTTATAATGCATACAACCTGATTTTAGTACATGTACTCGTAATGTGTTTTAGTTTCTCATCCGTATAGTTCAGATATTGTCTAGACAGAAAGAAGAAGACACCATCCTAATTTATTCTGATTTTCATTTTTCCTTATGAGTGCGGGAACGGGTGATATGATTGTCCGTTCCCGTTCTAAAATAAAACAATATTTGTTTTATGTCGAAAACTGGCCATTATTATGAGGTGGTCGTAATATTTAGGAGGTCGCCGAGTAAGTTTTTATTGTATGAATCTTTTACAGGACGCTCGTCTGTCACAAGTACTCCGTCATATCAGTTCATTGAAGCACAGCAACATTTTCCAAGACTTTGAGGGCATCATTGCCGCAATCCAGGCTGGTTTTATTGGTGAATGGGGTAAGAGCCAACTCTCCTGAATGGGAGCATTTTGCTGTACAAACTTTTAATTCTTGTGCAGGAATATATAATGACGGAAAAAAGTTTAGCAAGGGGAAAGGGTAGGTACGAAAGCCAAACCAAATATATTTTCAGATATTTGATTCTTATCAATGTTATTTCATGATTTTGAGGCGTTTAGTCTCCGGCGTACGTGAAATAAACTAGGCGTAAAAGTTCAGACACGGCTCAATACCTGGTGTGCCCATCATTCGCAGCCAAGACTGCCAGACAACGATGTCGCACGCTGCAAATCAGTTTTCAAATGACCTGCAATGCGACCCTGACCCATTCAAGATCACGGCGCTCTCTCACCTGACGACCTAAGTGGTCCTATAAGTGCTCAATGGGAGAGAGATCCGATGATCTTGCAGGCCTCTGCAACACATGACGATATGGATGCGTAAAATTTTCTGGGTATGCCTCGCAGTGTGTGAACGGGTGAAAGATATGACCTGCCGCGACCAGGATTTGAACCCGGATCTCACTAACCACTGAACCACGTCCGCGGCTCATTGCTTATAAAGTCTTGATATAAATGTATGTTAATAGAGAAATATGGAGGAAATATTTAGATACTGTTAGAAAATTAGTGGTGGCTAAAGTGAGGTGGTTTTTATATTGAAGTTTTATATATAAGGTTTTACTGTATATTTGTATATTTCTAGGTGAATGGCATTACACAAACTCGGACTTCGGTAAGCCAGGAAGTTGTAGTGATTCTTTTGGTCTTTCATCAAGCCAATGGAGCGCCAGACATCAGGTTCTTCAAGCGCTGTTGGATGCCACCCCAAAATCCATGTAAGAATACCAGCTATGTTTTCTGACCGTTAATTTTTATGATATAAGCCTAGAAATTAAGCCTAAAATATAAGCCTAGAAAAGCCATTCTTAACGAAAGTCCTTCATGATTGGCAAAACTTGGTCCCTTTTTAAAAGTAAAAATTGATCTTTAGTCTGTTGAAAGTCTAAAATAGACGGGATACTTTCGGTTGAAAAGTCAGGCATAGCAGATGTCATTTTTAGAAATAAAGAATAATTTGCTGTATGAGGCGTGGTAAACACTCTGGTGACAATGGAAAATAAATTCTGCAACTTTGTATAGATATGAATCCGGATGGGTATAAAATCTGTAACATTCAATTGCACTGGGTCTTATGTCATTAGACATCTCATATTCAGTTTGTCATTCTTTCCAATGGGGTATTTGCACGCAGTAGAAAGTAGTTTAATGTTAATATCCACCATTTTAACCATAAAGGCACCAAAAACCCTGATGATACCTTGCCGTCAATTTGTGCTCATTTCCCATCTTGTCAACTTAGGACAACCACTTCGATTTTGTAAACAAACTGCGTATTAATACTATGTGATAAGGTTCATTAACAAAACAACTATGTGATTAGGTTTCATTTACATAATGAAATATGATGCCATTTGATTTTCACGACACTGTAAAAAGTTGCGTATGATAAACAAAACATTTTCTATGTTTATACATTCTACTCTATTTCAGTGAAATACAGGTTCGAATCCCATCATTCAAATACTATTTATACGGCAAAACCTTGACAACGTTATCTGCAGACAGAGCTGGCACTGATGCATCCAGGATTGGTAATGTTTACTTTATTTAGCTTCAAAAAATGGCGAAAGGAGCTTATGTTTTTTTTCTGGGTTTAACACAGGTTTTCCAAGAACTTTTTAGTAATATACGGCGGCCGGTTCATCCAACCTGTTTCTCGGGACTGTTTTTCTGAATTCCAACCAGTACTAACTTATCCTTCCACAAGGAGCCGGCAACTTCTGCATATATGGAGGCAAATTGATATTTTTGAAAGTCAAAACACTGAACAGTAAAACAAGAAAACCATGCAGGTTTTAGACCAAGAAGAAAATGGTCTTAGTGTTGAATCTCATTATAAAGTTGCAATAGAGTATATTTTCACGACCGGCCCAAAAAACAAATACAATATAGTTATAAATAATGATTAATATGATAAGGTGGTCTTGACATTGGAGTGATTGTTCAGTGAAGTTTTTCCGTACTTTCATATTTTGACATGTACTTGTTTACTGACCCCACATTAAAACACCTCGCTGATTAGCTGATAACACAAAAAGTGCTTCTGAAATAATGCACCAAAATAATGTTATATATATACGTTGTATATATGTATAACAAGTCTAAGATTACTTTGTGTTTTGTCTATAAGTCATTGTTGAATCAGGTCACATTTACATACGTAGATTATTAAGATTTGACCTCATAGACACTCTTTGTACATTTACGGTTTGGTATATAATTTGAAGAACAAAAAAAAACCACCCACACTTAGCAAACCGGTTGAATGTCATTCAAGAGTCTGGACTTTGTTTATCATGAGAGTTTGAGAAGCCAAAAATAAATCAGGACTTATATGTCCGTACAGTATTCATTTCAACATTAATGCTAATCGTGGATGTTAAGCATACCATTGGGACCAAATAAAAACTCTGTTGACATCAAAGTGACCTCATTATATGGTTAAAATTTAGAGGTAATACAGAAACCGGTTCGAGAATAAATACCTATTTATTTGTCGTAATGTGTATCAAAACAAACACTTATCAACAAGCAAGGCGGAAGATAAAAAGGAAAATGCAAAACTTCAGAATTCCCTGTTAGAAAGCGAATAAGAAAACATGGCGTCAGACCGTTTACCCTAAACCAGAGAAAATATATAACACTTGATCATTTATGTTGCAGGTTTTCATAATGACGCCTTCCTTTCTGATGCACGCAACCAGGGAACTTTTGTTTGTCCTGATGACGCAGACTTTATGGCTCACGATTCAGTATATAATAGTGTTTCTGGGGAGACAAACAGCGATGACAATCCAAGCATGTAAGTAAGTTTACAATGACCTATGTAACTTGTATTTTATTGAGTTCAAATTTCCTTATATAGCACTGACGCGCATTTATTATGAGGGTGTTCGGATTCCACACCCTATTCTAGCATTATGCAATTGTTTAATGGTCGAAAAAGAGTGACAAAGTGAGACATTTAAATCAAAAGGTTGTAAATAGGTTGAAAACTCAAGCATCCAGTGTCCTCCCAAAATTATTCTGCAATACTATTCCAAAATGTAAGAAAATGATCAACTGTTGTCGTCTTCGAGGATGTTATGCGTAATTCAAACATAATAGCCCGATTTATATTTTTTGAAATGTCCAGATCACGTCGTATCCCATAACACCAATAAACTCTTTTTTGGTTTGCAGTTATGCTTGTTCAAATGCAAAAAGTGAGATGGCGAGGTATCATTATACCGCAATTAACCACAGTTATCTTAAAGCCGTCACAAATTATTGGAAAAGTCAGGGCTGTTACGATGAAATCGCTGCAAGACTTGGATACAGACTTTATATTACAAAAGTATCATTTTACAATGGAACAAATGATCGAATGTTATTTTCATCTTTGTACAAATGGACATAGCAAACCATTTTAAGCCAACACAATGGCTGTTTTTTATCTTCTCTTTAATAAATATGGGAATAGCAAACCATTTTAAACCATTGCAATGGCTATTTTTTGCTTCGTCCTCTAATTGTTAAAATGTCCAGCTCAGTTCAACTGATGAACAATTTGGTTTTAAAGGACACAAATTGTGAAAATGTGTCTGTCTATTTTCTACAACAAATAAAACATTCGCACTTTGTCAAATTTCTTGCTTTTGTCTGCATTTCATCAGTTCATTATTTTCTTTCGAAATGCTTATTTTCGTGTTTGGGACTACATGCATATCCGAAAGATTCTTTTCGCTCACTGATCGTTTCTTTCTCTGAAGTGTTCTGTGACGGTCTTTGTTTTCATCAAACACAACTTATTGTTGACATTGTTCAGGCCACCAAACAAAATTTGTGTCTGAAATACAGTTAGTGAACGACGCACATGCAAAGCAACGCCAATACAATGAGCTAAATTTCTAAACGCCCACCTTGTATTTTTTGCACTGGAAGTCAGTCATTGAACACCCTTGGTTAATTGCCAGGTGGACCCAATCCCAGATTTGCTTAGAATATTCAATATCTTTGTATAGACCAATTGTAAGTATAGTAAAACTTAAGAATTAATTCACAGGTTCTTCTTAGAATCTAATTTTATATGGTTGAGCGTTCAGAAAATTCGACTGAGTGTAAATATAGTTACGTAAATGTATCTTTCTTTATAGGCTTCACTTCCAAATACGGTATCAACCGGAAGTGAATTTTGCTACGAAATTCTTTTAGGAAATGAAGGTTTCGCAGCTCCTACAAAACAACTTGTTGCCAAGATTATACTTAGACATACAGACGGGTAAGAAATGCAAAATTGCTTATATTCTAAGATTAATTAAACACGACTTCTGGTACAAATCTTGTGTGGTTGCTCAAATATACTAAACAAAACTTTTGACTCCCCCGGCACATACTTGTCGCGCATAGACTCCATTTAGACAGAAATATGAGTCACACGTGCACCCAGTCTTAATTTGTCCTCCATTCTAAAGAAGTCGGTGAACCATAAACGATTTTTTGCAATATTTTTAAAAAATGATAATAAATTGATTTTTTACAATATGTGTGTAAAATTCACACACTATTTTCTTTAAAATAAACCAATTAAGAATTGATTTTTCTTATTTTTCCATTAATCCATTTAAATATATCAACATGGAAGAAGGGTGCGTCTGAAATTACTCTGAATGTGTTTGTAGATAAATTCAGAGATTAAAAGAACGAAACTGTTCAATTTTCACATATTTTATACACAAACAGCATTTAATTATTTATTCAATTTTAATTTCTTTTACTATTCAGTAGAAGTATATCAGATAGACTCTCACAGTGTTAACATTGACTCTAAATTTTTTAACTGATATGCTTATTAAACATCTGCGCTCGACGATAACATTAGTGAGTCAACCACTTTCAAAGATGGAGACCAATTACTTGGAAACAGTTGCAAAAATATTTTGTCTTGATACATCAGT
Source organism: Lutraria rhynchaena (assembly GCA_008271625.1). Taxonomy (NCBI): domain Eukaryota; kingdom Metazoa; phylum Mollusca; class Bivalvia; order Venerida; family Mactridae; genus Lutraria; species Lutraria rhynchaena. Next base: position 70,512 of record VIBL01000486.1, read on the forward strand.
GTTGGAGGAAATATTTCATATTTTTGATTACAGAACCGAATATTCAAATGTTATTCCTCATGTTGATGCAAGGACATGGCAACCGGGGGTCACGATAAAATTACGAGACTCATTCTCAACATCTCATATCAAATCAGGAACATATAGGGTAATGCATTATCATTTTTTATCATTTGTACGCATTGAACGAATGACATGCCTTTACTTTTTTGCCTGTTTGGCTCCGTTTACAGGGATTTGAGAATACAAATACATACATAATTCATGGAAACGAAAAATAAAACATCCAAATAAATGCTGACCGTGTTTGAGGGAAATATTTGACCTCCTGCTGATGACCTTAGTCGCAGGTTTTCATTTGGTAATTGGGCAAACACAATATCATCTGCTTGAGGTGACTGTTTAATATTTCTTTTTTAATGAGTAAAGTTCCTGCATTATCATTTTTTCACAGACGTACCTTGTTCTCGCATTAGAAAAAATGTCCACAAACAACAAATACAATGTTTTATTGGCCAACACTGGTGGAGTACAGGTCCCAAGTTCTCGTAGAAATGATTTACATCACACCACTGTAGTGAGTGGCAATGCAACATCGACAGGAGGTATGGCTGGACAAAAATCATGTTTACGGTTACTTGACCAAGCTAATATGATCACGTAGTCCGCAAAACTTTTTTTTTATTTTTATTGCTAAACATACCTTTCGTACTTTGAAGGTACGATTCAGCCCTAAAATTTTCGATTTTTGTATTCTGCTTTTAGAAACTCTAGAAACATTGTTAAACTAATTTGGAATTTAAACATCGGTTATCAGAGTAAACAAAAACACAAACTGTTTAATTTATAAAACTTATTTAGAGGCACGCAATGTCACCACCTCGGCTAATACCATTTTATATTTGACGTACCATAATAGGAACATGTCGACATTCATATGACTTTTTCAGTATGCAAATGCTGGTAAACAGAGTGGTCCCCAATGCAAATACAGTAAACCCTCATTATTAAGAGGACCTTTAGAACCAAACATGGTGAAACTTGCAATAACGATTTGGTTTCATTATTGGGGTAAAATAGAGAAGACGTATGGAAAGTCTAAATATTAAAGTGGTCGTTTTTCTGTATTTTTTGCTTTTGTGCTTAAGTATTTTAAACACGCTCAGGGAGTCATTGCCACGCCCAGCTCGTCGACGGATCGTTTGAAACTGGATCTGGTTGGCATAACTATCACGACGGATTCTCCACACATTCCAGTCACTCACCCGAAAATGGTAATCATTATATAACTGTGAGTGACGGCGGCGCTTATCAGGACGTTGACTTAACTCAGTAAGACTTTGTTTCCATAATTTTTAAGCAACAAGGTGTTCTAAGAATAGACACACACACATCATGTGATGGTGGACTTAACGTCTCTTGCGTGGTTTTGTATTCTTTGAGAGCATGTCCGCAAAAGAACGATTCCAACACAAAAATAAATGTTACAAAACACACAGTTTAATGATTACACTGGTATCTTGAGGTTTTTCAGGGCTTTCATTTGACTCTGAAAACAGCATTTTGACTCAAGAAATTAGTAAAATAAACCTTTTGACCGAAGGGTCAAATTGACATTAAAAATCAGTCTTTTATGACCCTCAACTTTCGACGTCTAGTGAAAACCCTGTTGTACATAGTGTATTCTTGAATTGATCGCAGATCTTCCGTGACAAGCTTCACCTTAAGTGGGTATGCTCGAGCACATTCGTCAGCCTCAGCATCTGGTGATGATTATTCCATATACTGTGATATCACTGTAAGTTGTCGAAATCTTGCAGTAAAACAAGATTATAATGAACTCCTATATACAGTGATCTCTGATGAAATGAATTATTTGTGTATATAATGAAATATTGATATAATGACGTCATTGTTCGCGTCCCCAGAAATTTCACCTTAACCGTGTTCTACTGTATGTAAATGTTTTCGAGAAAAACAATGTGTTATATATACGCTCGCTTTTGCGGGTTATGCAAATTCAATCAAAAGTTTTAATGTTCTGTAGATCAGAAACACATACTGCAATGCATAAAACACAACGACCGAAGATAAAAAATAAAATAAAGACATTGCTGAAACTAGTAGTATTGGTCACGGGAGTTAAAAATAATGCTTAACAAAATTCCACCTGGAATTGAACTCATAACATGACATACACCCGAGTATTTTTGAGTCACTAGTATTTAATGTTAATGTGACAAATGGCAAAGTTGGATGCTTCAACTACGGACAGACTTCAATGGTTCAATCACTTGTCCTTATGTCTCGTGAAAATATCTAAAAGACATTGATCTACCGAAGTTTCAGTAATAGTGACTTATTGTCACTGTGTTTTAACGCCGTTTTTCAACATTTTTTCAGTTATATATGAATGCGGCTGTCGGTTCACCTAACCAGTTTTCCTGGACTGCATATAACCAGTACTAATTTACCCTTCTACAAAGAGCCGGCAACTTCTCCACATTTGGAGGAAAATCGAGATTTTTTGTGAAATTTTCATAGAAAGTTATTGACCTATCGCGACCGGGATTCGAACCCAGGTCTCCGGGTTACAAGTTCAGCACATTAACCACAGGACCACGGCCGCGGCTTAAAGGAAAATAACAATCTAGGAATAAATTGTTTAATCTACATCTTTAAACTAAAGCAAAATATTGTAGTTCACTGATGGTAACAATGACTGGGGGAAAACTGTCCAATTCGATGATTCAAGTACGTCATGGGTGAAAAAAACACTAGTTGTGCATGAATCAAAGGTATGTAAAAATTTACAAAGTCTTGCGCATTTGCTACTTCGCCGCGAGAGTATAAGATATTATATGGGGTGAAGTAAAGGTCTTTGATTCATCTAGTAAGATTAGGGTTTTTATATGGGGTGAAGTAAAGGTCTTTGATTCATCTAGTAAGATTAGGGTTTTTGCTTTGCCTAAGTTAGTTTTTTGTCAACCTTTTCAAATGGTTGTATTTTGATGAGATGGACGTATTGAATCTACATATTTAAAAGAATAAAGTTTCTTCACTTCGTTACTTTTTCAGCCGATAGCCAGCGCTCGGTGTTATGCAATGTTCAGAAACGGAAGCGGAAGTGCTGACTTTGATAACTTCAAATTGGAGAGTTGCTCATAATTGCTCTATTGATGTTGTAACTTTGTATGAATAAAGTTACTACTGTCGTGTTCGGACGTTTCTTAGGTCACATTGTCAAATGATGGCTCAAAAGATACTCTCAAGGGCGTAACTTACATAACGCACGCTGCGTTAAAAATACACATAGGTGGAGGTTGCCATTTCGTCAGATAGAAAACGTCACAGACTGTAACTACAGATGTTCTGTCAAAATTTTCTGGAGGAGTCCCCAAACCCCTCTTGCGGGGATTTCCTTCTCTCGTTCACTCCCCCAATCCGCAGCTTCGTTGCTGGTGCACACCTTGGCTACACTGTTTTATTTCTCCTTCCTTCATTTGAATCTAACAAGAATATTTGCTTAGTCGTATAAAACCGAAAGAAAATATATAAAACTACAATATATCTAAATTGGCAGTAAATTAATACAGGGAGACTGGGTCAACGAAAATTATTATTTTCGCTATTTCATTGATGTAATCAATACAATAAAGTTATTTCAACGTGAACTTTTATTAAGCAACTCTGTACATTTTGGTAAAATATTGAAAGCTATCAAACAAACAATAGGATGAAAAACAGTAACGTCTTATGAACATCGGACGTGCATGTTTTTCGAGAATCTTATCTTACTCTGTTATATATCCAATTACCTTTATATATTAGTATGTTTTTAAATGATTACATTAACAGACATAAAACATAGACACTTTTCTACAAATCAATCACATCTTAAGTTCTTATTTTTACACTAAATGCATGGCTACCTTTCATTTAACTTATATAGCAGTTTCCCCAGCCATCTTCAACTCGATTTCCCTATCAGCCGTTTTCCCCGTTGAAGAGCCTCTCGGTTGAGGAGAATCTGATGTACTGTGTATTGCATCGGTACGATATTACACTATTTTGACAAATAATTCGTAATTAAACTCTTTAGTCATCAAAAATGGTGGGCGGTTTCACTAATTGATCCGCTAACGATGAACGAATTTGATTGGTTATCAAATTTTAGTAGGCTGTATTAATTTATAGACTTATTGTTGATTACACAAGGTGATAATGAACTGACACTTTTATTGTTAATTTCTCGCTTAGAAAAAAACGCAGTGGGTGCTATTTTTGAATAAAGATTGCCGCCTTATTTGAAGATGGATTTCAAAGCGGTTTTCGGTATTTTGTAGCGGAAATGCTTATCTAGGGAACCCTGTCACAGAATTTTGATATTTATTTTCGCTTTTTATCTATGACGTATTACGTAATTGTCAGCGGGGTTCAGGCTACGGAATTTCTTTAAAGTCAAATATCTATTGAATGGAGGACGTTATCAAAAATCTGAGACACGGTTCCCTGCATGATACCATGATTGTTATTTTAAGGCTAATTGTTGTAATATCTTCTTTTACAGATTAGTGATCTTCATCCAAAAATATGAAAATTACGTGTGATATTGGTTCATAGAAGACAGACCAAGTACAATATTTGTTTCATATCACTTGCAATAGACTCTGTATAGTGGGTTTATTAATGTACACAATTATGGTTGACTTTTTGAAACTATAAATTAGTAAAACTTGATATCACCATATAGCCTCTCACGCTACTTTAAATCAATTCATTACACACGTGCTTCATTTTGCTGTAATAAAGCAATAAATTGCCAGGCATTAATTTTAGCAGCAAAAATGTGCAAATAAAATTCAGATCAATTATTGATCAAATTGTTTACTTGACTTCCCGGTTTGAGCGATAAGAAAATAGATTGTGACGTAAAATGAGTATTGATCATTTTTATCTACCGTGAGTAGTTATCAGCGACTTGAAAATACGAACACAGATACATTATCTTGCAGAAATGAAGATCGAAACAATTTTTGTACATTGCGTATATACGGAGATAACACATTTGTTAAAGTGGATCTTTTGTGGAGATTTTTAAGTGGAGATTTTTTAAATCATACAGAAAAACAAGTGTAATAAAATGTGTGTTTGGAATTACCTAATTCATGGTCGCTTCTTGAATTATTAACCTTGAGTGCTGATTATGATATTTGTCGTGAAATTAGCTCGTGCATACATTTTCTAAACTGTTGAAATTATGATGTTCAATTAATGAACATTTTTAAAAAAATGACTGTTCAAATATACAGTTAATTTTCATGATATTGATTTCTAGCGATTTTTTACTTAATTCGTTTTTTATTTGAAATCACTAAACTTATACTATCACATCACAATATAGTATATAGGATTTAAATTTGCCGCTTGAAATTCGACGGTTTTTTTTATTTGTTTCATTTTAGTGATCATATGTTAAAATAGAAAAAGAAGAAAAAGAAAAATATGAAAAAAGTCACTCCTCGTGCGTTTGAACAGTAATGTGATTAAGTCTACAGAAACAATTATATACAGATATTTGCGAAGTAAAAGAGCTACAACACCCCATGTACCAACCCCGACAGGCAAAAAAAAAAAATATGGATTTAATCAAGAAAAAAAGGATGATGGTATTTTTCACTGGGTTGCTTTATTTTACAAGCACGTGGCTCTTAACCATTGGTTTTTTTACGCCTACTTGGATTTATGCTGAACCATTCAGGGAATTTTCCTGGTATAGAAATGAGGAGTCGTGTCTTATGGGGCTCATTTATAAATGGTGTGGACAGAATCAAGGTCAGTAAGCTTTGTAATGAAATCAGGGACGAATCTTTCAGTACGCTTTGTAGGCATTACAAACATTTCGTCGGGTTATTTCTACAAACCCAGATGTCATTTTTTTTCTCATTTTGAGAAAATCGCATTTAAAGTTTTTAACTGCAATAACTTTCAGCGAGTTACAGGTGTGTGGAATTGGGATCAATCCTATTAAGATTAGATCTACAAGCAAGTAAGTTTGGTCGTCGTAAAAGAGCCCATCAAAACGAAAAAAAATGATACCAACATCTTAATATTGCCAAAAATTGAGTTAGGGGGTTGTAGAAATAAGCCGGTGATATTTAGAAACACTCTAAAATTCCGTAGAGATACGTGAGTATGCTTTATGCTGGGAACTCTCCTTAATGATTGAAACAAAAGTGAAACATAAACATCGAGAAGAGAATTTACAATTTGTTCAGGGTCAGCTGGCTTTTACGGTGGAGGAAGACCCCCCCCCCCAATTGTAAACCACCGACTTCCTGTAAGCTGGCTAAACAGCTTCCTTACATGTGAAATTTGGTCATGGGTGGACATGTCTCAGATAAGTAAAAAAATATACACAGTCAACTTTGAATTTAGGGGCACTCTCATTTTATGCAAATAATTGATCAACAACATTTTTGTGTAATTAACATTTATGAATGACAGAATTCTCAAAGCGTCCTTTTGGTACCGTCATCATTATCTTCATTACTATTTTTATCATCCGTTAACATCAATCCCACCACTCGGACTACTAATATCATCATCATCATCAACGTCATCAACAGCATCATCATCATAATTATCATTATCATCATCAGCAGCAACAGCAGCAGAAGCACCATCCCACCACAAACACTACCACCATCATCACACAATCACCACAATCAGCATCACCTGCATCATCATCATCACTATCAATGAGATAATGACGATTTTATTTGTAATTATCATTACAGCTGTGATGAATAACGCTTTGATAATGATGTCAGTTGCACTGTCGATCAAGTATTGCACAGCAAGTATGATCGGGTTAGGAATCTACTTTGATCTGTGGAAATATACGTTGTTTATAACAACGTTGTCTATCTTATTTGGTGTTTTCTATCCAGCTGCAGGTTTGTAACAATCAGAATTCAATCAGTCTATCAATCAGTCATTAATTAAGAATGGATTTTCAAGCAATCGATTATTTATATTTGATATATCTATCACATCATAGAGATTAGAAATGGTCTTTTCAGACTGAGTTTTAATAACCACACACCAATAATGTACTGCGCGCATTTTTCAATGTGGCGTATTTCTTTGTATGGTATATATATGTACATGAGAAGTGACTGATAAAGAACAAAATTTTGTCTTGACGAATTGCAGGTTTGCAATTTGGTTTCGTGCCAATGAAACGGCCTTTTTATCTGATGTAAAGGTATTAGGTTTTACTTGCTTGTAGTAACACAATTCTATTTTCAGCTATCCTTGTGCTGGTTTCGACAATTTATGTTCAGACATACTTTACGTACAAAGGATTTGTAGCAGGATATTCTGCCATTTTATGTACTGCGGCCGGAACAATGATGCTGGTTGTTGTGAGTATATCTTAGTCCAGATTTTACCGTCGAACTTGCGAACTGTCGTGCTTAGTCCATCATTTTCTATAGATCCTGCCCTCTGCTGTATTCCAGTAGATGGTACCGTGTATAATGAATGCATGTATTTGGAACTTTAGTTAGGTAATGGAAAATTGTTGTAATGAGTCCATAATCATGACGGTATTTTAGAGAAATAACCATGGGTACATACAAAATAACTATGGATACATACAAAATAACTATGGATACATACAAAATAACCATGGATACATACAAAATAACCATGGATACATACAAAATAACTATGGATACATACAAAATAACTATGGATACATACAAAATAACCATGGATACATACAAAATAACCATGGATACATACAGATCCCACTTTGGGTCTCTTATTAATAACCACTCCTTTCAATGTCTATTTGTAAACATCCGATTTACGAACATATCTAATGTTATCATCGGGGATGAACACACGTGATCTTTATTCACTTTAGGCCTTCAGAGGTTTATTGTGACTGTTGTATCAATAGGCATGTGCTAAAAAGTGACCGTTGTTCATATGTGTCCTCTATGCTGTAAAACGACCATCTTGATACTACAGCCACCTTGTTATGAAGGCCTCTTATTTTCAGATCGGCTCCTCGACTTCAAAACTGCAAGTCTTGTTCATTGACATAATGATATTAGTATAAAAAAAACGTGTAAAATAATATCCTTTAGTGGGAAAATAATCTTATTGCACAGCATATAATACGACCTTTTTTTCAAATACAATTATTAAAAGATTTAAAAAAACTCGTAGAAATTTCTGTCCATGGTCTCAAACTAGGTTTGTGCCGTTTCTATGGATTGGGTGAATCATAATGTCACCAACAATAGTTTAAAAGTTCTAAAACTTTAATTAATATACATAAATGTATTGACTTATATTCCAGTTTGCAGGCCTGGTTATATATGATCAGATGTACGTAAAAGAAAAGACGACGAAGTCAAAGAAGCTATCAGTAGAGTGGATTTTACGTCACACGGACACTAGAACAGATACCTCCAAACAGGGACACAGTGAAGAATCAAAGACTACTCTAAGACAGTATAAACGGAAAAGTAAGCGGTACAAAAACTTTTAAAAAGACGTGGTGCCGAAAATAATTTACAAAGAATTTGAGTAAAAAGGAGTTTTTATAGGTACAGTCAAAACAAAAGGCCACCCTTTGGAAAGACAAATTGACAGATGACCTTTATTCAGAGGTCAGTTTGTTTTAAATAATTAGCAATGTTTTTTTTAAAGAATGGGCCTTTGTTCAGAGGGGATCTTTATTCAGAGGTGGCCGCAAACACAGATGTGACTGTATTTTTGTGTTTTTAAATGCATTAATGAATCTAGAAAAAAATACTTTTTTTAATAGTTGCCATCATTTTTGGAATATCAAGTAAATAAGTGTGAAGTTTATATGCATTTATTGTTGGATTTATGTTCTAAGTATTACTGGTCGTCATAAGAAAGTAATCAGAAAGTGACTTTGGTATAAAATAGACAAAGCGGAAGTAATCGAGATGAATTTAATTCTGGAAAAAGCTGAATCATTCCATTGATATGGCTTATTGTTATCCATTATCGACCATAAAATTGCCGTATACCATTAAAATATTAATATTAGGCCAAAATAGAAGAATCTTTATGGTGGTTACTTTCTTATGATGTCCAGTATGTATGAATCATTTTAAACAGGAGACTTAATAAAGCAATATGAATGTATAGGTCAACGAACAGTGTTCAAATCTCTTGTCTCAATTTCTTTCTAAATTTTTAAGCAAGCGAACTATTATGAAGAACTATTTCACAAAGTAAGGCCATTTTTAAAAACTGTTGATTTGTGTTTAGTAACTCGATCCAAACTTTAAATAGTGTGCATGTAGGTAGGCAATAATTTGTAGCATTGTATGCTTTCAGTGTATATGAAAAGAACACAATTTTTATCAAAATTATATACAATAACTTTTGGGTAGGGGATTTTTTAATGAGTCACTCGCATAACTGCAAAACATGTTTTACAGATGACCTTACATCATTAAAAATAATTTAACGTGTCTCTAATATTGTAAATTTGTGCACATAAGAAACAACATAACAACAATCTAAATGTAATGTACTGTTTAAAAGGTAAGTAAGTATGTTTATTAATCTCAACAGGGTAAAAAGTTAACCCGCCTATGCTAACCCGCTATTCTGCATGTGATCATGTGATAAATCTCATACTTGTGGTAAGTACATAGAACATAGGCTTATTTCATTAAATACTGGGAGGTCATGTGGAAATACAAGAACGCATGTGGAAAATATTTACAACTTTCAGGTCGACATTCATACTACGTTTTAATTCTCTATCACAATTCGACATAAAGAAACAGTGACATAAACAGAGAAAAGTCTCAAGCCTCACTATTTTAACTATCAAAAAATGTATGTTCTAACAATCACAATCACAAAGAAATATTGATGATAAAAATGTTGTGGTATGACTTACATGTCATTCAGAACGTCATAATGGTGTTTAATACAGAAATATAAATATGGTACTATAAATTATCTGAGAAATGTCAAAGGTCATTTTTGAAGTTATTTATGAGCCTTGTCGTTTTCTAAATGTTAAGTTAGAAGAACATATGTCACATTCCTAACAACTACAGCATACATGAAATCTATCAAGATGACTTGATACACACATTATAGTCACTACAGTAAAAAATTCAGCCGGTATAACCAATGAACAAATCTTAGAAAATCAATAATTTAACATTACGTCAAGTATACAATTCAAGTAATAAAATGAAACGTGGGAAATCGTATTACACGCCTACAATTACGATATTTATCACACAAACATGGAATTGACTATATCTTCATTCAAATATTAGAGTCACTACAATGAAACCTAAAAAAAATCAATTCAGAATTGCTAATAATAGATATTATAAAACAATGATACTGTGATAAAATATAAACACTTTCTTACAGACAGCTATCCAAAATGACTCAACCGAGATACCATAATTTGGCAGCATCTTGTAACAAGAGAGGCAAACTAAATAAAATGCTACAAATACTTATGATAATTATGTATTTTTACAACAAAAACTACCAAAAATTACTCAACTAATTCTGCATAAAAATAATAACCCATTAATTTACAGTTAAACCACGATAAAGAATTTTTGGATAAAGTATAGACATTAATCCTCGACGCTTAGAAGCAATCATCATACTATGATCTGCAAATTTATTTTTTTAACTTTTCTTGGAACTTTGGCAAGTTGTATTTCCACCCTGAATCTGGCTTCCACAGTTCACAGTTTCAGCTGCAGTGAAATGTTTTTTTCTTTATGCCTTAATGTAGCGTGAGTGCCTACAAACGTAAAAAAATGCGAAAATGACATTTTAAGTTACTAACAATAATTAAATATCATACTATCATACCATGCAACAAAAAAATCGATCCGAATATGCGAAAATAGTGTTTTATCGCGATAAAAACCTCCATATCAACTCCACTTTTTCAGCGAGAACGATCTAGGACGCGGCGTTTTTAAGGGGCTCCTTTGGGACAAATTTGTATCAATCGATAGTAAATTTGGTATCGCTTGCCGTATGTTAAACATAAGTATTTAAAATTCGACAGATTATCAACAAATGGGAAATAAGAAAAATAAGGCTAAGCAAGGTGTTAGAGTGTTCCCAAAAAGTGAAAAATGTAGTAAGAAATCTCTTTCTTGCGTAAGTTGGTTTACGAATGCTAAAGATACCGAACTGCATAAATCTATATCCAATAAAAAACTTGACCATAGTGACGTGACATATTGTGAAAATGGAAACTACATGGTGGAAAATTACGAGATAGATATATATCTGCAACAATCATTTGACTTGCAAGAAGCGTGTGAATTCATTAACACCTTGTTCGATTGGGCTGCTAGCATCTAATGTACTTTTGATATAAAATATATGATGAAATAACTGATCCGGAACGGTGGTCTTATTGAAGTGTGATATCGATATCATACTCTAACGCCTTGCTAATTATGCTGTTAACATGAGTCAGTTTAGACCTTATATATATCACCTCGTGTAATCAACAATCATCACACATTCCTTTATGTTTTGGTGGGAGATATAATAAAAAGCAATATGGTATGCAGACACTTCACGCACACGATTAGAAAACGAGCTGTCAAAGATTGTTACCCCGTTAATGTTATGACGTACCATTTTACAAGTTTGATTAAATTTATACATTCCAGAGTCAGTTAGATTTCAAATACAATTAAACACGAGTTATAAAACTACAATATATTTAAATTGCCAGTAAATTATACAGGCAGACTGGGTCAACGAAAATTATTACTTTCGCTATTTCATCGATGTAATCAATAAAATAAAGTTATTTCAACGTGAACTTTTTATTAATCAACTCTGTACATTTTGGTAAAATATTGAAAGCTATCAAAGAAACAATAGGATGAAAAACTGTAACGTCTTATGGACATCGGACGTGCATGTTTTTCGAGAATCTTATTTTATTCTATTACCTTTATATATTAGTATGTTTTTAAATGATTACATTAACAGACATAAAACATAAACACTTCTACAAATCAATCACATCTTTAAGTTCTTATTTTTACACTAAATGCATGGCTACCTTTCATTTAACTTCCACAGCCATCTTCAACTCGATTTCCCAATCAGCCGTTTTCCCCGTTGAGAGCCTCTCGGTTGACGAGAATCTGATGTACTGTGTATTGCATCGGTACGATATGATACTATTTTGACAAATAATTCGTAATTAAGTTCTCTAGAGTCATCTAAAATGGTTGGCGGTTCCACTAATTGATCCGCTAACGATGAACGAATTTGATTGGGTATCAAATTTGAATAGGCTGTATTAATTATAGGTGATAATGATCTGGTAATTTCTCGCTTAGAAAAAAACGCAGTGGGTGCTATTTTTGAACAAAGATTGTCGCCTTATTTGAAGATGGATTTCAAAGCGGTTTTCGGTATTTTGTAGCGGAAATGCTTATCTAGGGAACCCTGTCACAGAATCTTGATATTTATTTTCGTGTTTTATCTATGACGTATTACGTAATTGTCAGCGGGGTTCAGGCTACGGAATTTCTTTAAGGTATCGTAAGTGGCTATATGGTGATATCAAGTTTTACTAATTTATAGTTTTAAAAGGTCAACCATAATTGTATACATTAATAAACCCACTATACAGAGTCTATTGCAAGTGATTTGAAACAAATATTATATTTGGTCTGTCTTCTATAAACCAATATCGCACGTAATTTTCATATTTTTGAATAAAGATCACTACTCTGTATATAAGGATATATTACAGCAATTAGCCTTAAAATAACAATCATGGTATAATGCAGGGAACCGTGTCACAGATTTTTGATAACGTCCTCCGTTCTTTAGATATTTGACTTTAAAGAAATTCCGTAGCCTGAACCCCGCTGACAATTACGTAATACGCCATAAAATAAAAACGAAAACAAATATCAAAATTCTGTGACACGGTTCCCTAGATAAGCATTTCCGCTACAAAATACCGAAAACCGCTTTGAAATCCATCTTCAAATAAGGCGGCAATCTTTGTTCAAAAAATAGCACCCACTGCGTTTTTTTCTAAGCGAGAAATTAACAATAAAAGTGTCAGATCATTATCACCTTGTGTAATCAACAATTATTCTATAAATTAATACAGCCTACTAAAATTTGATAACCAATCAAATTTGTTCATCGTTAGCGGATCAATTAGTGAAACCGCCCACCATTTTAGATGACTCTAAAGAGCTTAATTACGAATTATTTGTCAAAATAGTATCATATCGTACCGATGCAATACACAGTACATCAGATTTCTCGTCAACCGAGAGGCTCTCAACGGGGAAAACGGCTGATTGGGAAATCGAGTTGAATATGGCTGGGGAAACCGCTATATAAATTAAATGAAAGGTAACCACGCATTTAGTGTAAAATTAAGAACTTAAGATGTGATTGATTTGTAGAAAAATGTCTATGTTTTATGACTGTTAATGTAATCATTTAAAAACATACTAATATATAAAGGTAATTGGATACATAACAGAATAATATAAGATTCTCGAAAAACATGCGCGTCCGATGTCCATAAGGCGTTACTGTTTTTCATCTTATTGTTTGTTTGATAGCTTTTTAATATTTTACCAAAATATACAGAGTTGCTTAATAAAAGTGCACGTTGAAATAACTTTATTTTATTGACTAGATCAATGAAATAGCGAAAATAATAATTTTCGTTGACCCAGTCTCCCTGTATTAATTTACTGGCGATTTAAATATATTTTAGTTTTATAACTTTAATTGTGTTTGAAACCTGACTCTGGAATATATAAATTTAATTAAACTTGCAAAAATGGTACGTCATAACATTAACGGGGTAACTATCTTTGACAGCTCGTTTTCTTATCGTGTGCGTTTTATTGCAAGGTGCGTGAAGTGTCTGCATACCATATTGCTGTTTATTATATCTCGCGCCAAAACATAAAGAAATATGTGATGCGACATATATAAGGTCTAAATTGACCCATATTGATAGTATAATTAGCAAGGCGTTAGAGTATGATAATACATTTCACATTTCAATAAGACCACCGTTCCGGATCAGTTATTTCATCATATATTTCATATTAAAAGTACATTAGATGCTAGTAGTCCAATCGACCAAGGTGTTAATGAATTCACACCATTCTTGCACATCAAATGATTGTTGCAGTTATATATTTATTACGTAATTTTCCACCATAAAGTTTCCATTTTCACAATATGTCACGTCACTATGGTCAAGTTTTTTACGGGATATAGATTTATGCAGTTCGGTATCTTTAGCATTCGTAAACCAACTTCCGCGAGAAAGAGATTTCTAACTACATTTTTCAATTTTTGAGAACACTCTAACACCTTGCTTAGCCTTACTTTTCTTATTTCCCATTTTAATCCGCTTGATGTTGATAATCTGTCGAATTTCAAATACTTATGTTAACATACGGCAAGCGATACCAAATTTAATATCGATTGATACAAAATTGCCCTTAAGGAGCCCCTAACAACGCCGCCTCCTAGATCGTTCTCGCTGATAAAGTGGAGTCGATATGGGGGTGCAGTTTTTATCGCGATAAAACACTATTTTTGCATATTCGGATCGATTTTTTTGTTGCATGGTATGATAGTATGATATTTAATTATTGTTAATAACTTAAAATGTCATTTTCGCTTATTTTTACGTTTGTAGCCACTTACGCTACCTTAAAGTCAAATATCTATTGAATGGAGGACGTTATCAAAAATCCGAGACACGGTTCCCTGCATGATACCATGATTGTTATTTTAAGTCTAATTGTTGTAATATATCCTTATATGCAGAGTAGTGATCGTTATTAAAAAATATAAAAATTACGTGCGATATTGGTTTATAGAAGACAAACCAAGTGCAATATTTGTTTCATATCACTTGCTATAGACTCTGTATAGTGGGTTTATTAATGTACACAATTATGGCTGACTTTTTAAAACTATAAATTAGTAAAACTTGATATCACCATTTTAGCCACTCACGCTACTTTAAATCAATTCATTACACACGCGCTTCATTTTGCTGTAATAAATTGTAAGTAATAAATTTAATTTTAATATTAATTATAGTCATTAATTTTAGCAGCAAAAATGTGCAAATAAAATTCAGATCAATTATTGATCAAATTGTTTACTCGACTTCCCGGTTTGAGCGATATGAAAATAGATTGTGACGTTTTAAAACTATATATTGGTAAAACTTGATATCACCATAAAGCCATTCACGCTACATTAGATAGAAATTGCATTGAGTTAAATGACACATTAACTTATTTCAAGTAAATAATTTAACATACTACAGTCGGATAAGACCTGCACTGCCACAATGACAGTGCAAATAATAGGCACTCGATTTCCGGGATTTGTATACCCGAACTGACCTTTAAACTCCTCAAACGATGCAAATCAGCCAAGAAAAGGAAACGTCATGTCACTACTCTGCGTATCATAAAGACTAAAAGGTAAGTCACTCGCCATTTTTTCGATTGACGGAAGTAACGGTACCCAGTCTGGGTCCCGATATTCCTTCTGAAATGCGTCCTCTCGCTACAGCTAGAGCGAGGTTCCCGAATTAATTAATTAAAGCAAAAAGCATAGCAGAGTTTTCGAACTTACAACAGAGTCAACATAGTCAATTACAGTGTCGTCCACGAACAACTGGATCGGTGCTTGTACTAGAACAATCAATTAAAGGACCGTGAATTTATTTATAGAATATGACACACCTGTGCAACTACCGTTATTTGATCGTACCAAAAATACGCTAGATTGTGAGGCATATTTTACAAATGCTGATATTTATACAAAGGTGTCATACACGAAGGTTTGACAGTTGCTTTTAGGCATAGTGCTAACGCAATATTCTACTACACACCATGGTCCGCCCATGAAATTCCAATGTTACAACCGAATGTTTTATAAACATTTACCATGCTTCTCTCGTGATTCCAATCATAACCCAACCAAAATATTGTAAACTGCCTTTTTTCACCAACAGCCAGGGCCATATGGCGACTTTCCAGCTTAAGCAGTTGAGGAAGACCCCAGGCGTACACCTGCATGCAACCACCGACCACCGACCGTTAGCTAGCTGGTAATCTTGGTATTTCTTTTTGTCGTTTTGTTTTATGTAATATTTCCACTGGATTTAACGCCGTTTTTCAACAGTTTTGATATATAACCTAACCAGTTTTCCTGTGCTGTATTAATTCTACCTAGTGCTAGTACCCTTCCACAAGGAGCCGGCAACTTCTCCACATACAGAGGAAAGTCTATATTTTGTCAAATTTTCATAGAAGCGTATGACCTGCCGCGACCGGGATTTGAACTCGGATCGCCGGGTTACTAGACATTAAATACTAATCACTTACATTCATTACATACAGAGCTTTAAAACTCGTTTAAAATAATGTATTCGTGTTGTATATTTCTGTCAGAATTTGAATTGATGAAAATTTCAATTTCATTTCGACTGCTATTCACTAAATTGTATGCGCTCTTTAACTTGATGAACGAAAGTCCACGCTTAAAACCTAGCAAGGACAAATACACCATGTTTATCTCATGTTTTCCGTGATAATTCAACTTAACCATAGTAAAGTAAATAAGTTCTTATTGAAACACTAGGTCTGAAATCGTAATCAATTTCAAAATTGGGATAATGGGACCTCCGAATGTCAATTTTCAAGCCGACTGTCAAACATTGAGCCTGCAACAATTGATCAGATAAGGATCTATTTTATTCATCGTTATGGATATAATAATTCCGATTTATATGTTTCTTTACATTAAATGATTACACATGTTTTACAATGTGACAAAATCTTGTAAAATAGAGTATGGAGTAAGTACAGAGGTGTGTACGTTTATAAGTGTCATAAAAACGGAAAAAATAATACGTTGTTAATATTCTAACATTTTGGTGAGATAAGTACTAGACAGTACAATGACCGGGCTGCTAGAAGGTCAGTAACGGATACACGAAACATCCGAATTACAGTCAAACCTGTGAACAAAGGCAACCCATGGTAAAGACATAATGTGGCTTTTATTGACTGGTGGCCTTTATCCGGAGGTCAGCCTGTACTAAATAATCACTGACAGTGTTTCAAAGAATGACATTTATTCACATGGTAGTTTTTATTCGGAGGTAGCCGCAAACACAGGTTTGACTGTACTCTAATCCATCTTGACAATCGCGCGTTACATCACCGCTAGTTATCGATGCGCCATAAATAAGGATCCAAATTATGTAATTTCGGTTCCTGATTGGATACTAACAAGAATGATAGCTTGTAGTTGAAACATGCTTTTCACTTACTTTAATGACTTGCTTTTGTAACATATGGTTATGTGTTTGAAATAATTATTCAGAGAGGCACAAAATTCGAAAAGAATGTTTTTAACGTTCGTCATTATGATAAAGGGAATCATAATGAAATATGGTAATAAGTCATTACAGCTTGCAACATTGATTTTAGTCATGGAAACATTATAGTGATATTTTTTGTTGTTCATTCTAATTGCTCTTTCATATTTTGTCAATTATCAATTTACTAATATTTGAGTGTTTAGTTTGGAAACTTCCGATATATCTCTAGATCAAGAAGTTTGTACGGTTGATTTTTATGAAGTGCAAAAAATTGAAGAGGTGAATGGTTCAACTAACTCTAAATAGCAATTTACTGAATTTCTGAGTTGAACCAAAAAATAGCTCAGTGACACTCATGTTTTTATATCTAATATGTGTTTTAGACATTGTTCTTAGATATGTATCAAAATTAGAAAGTTTTGTTAGAAGAATGTCAGAAATAGTACATGTAGAATAAATTATAAAAACTTAGATTTTTTTGTCAAAATTGCAACCCATTATTTCATACTAGGTCACCAGGCCAAATCAATGGAAAACCTTCACACTATATAGGTCACAGTTTTGATCGGATCTTCACCAAATCCTGTCAGAATGTTTGTTCTATTCAGATCTTGGACAAGATCGAACATCATCTGGTGTCAAAAACTTGGTCAAATCACTGGAAAACCTTGTCAACACTTTAGGTCACAGTTTTGATCGGATCTTCATTAAACATTGTCAGAATGTTTATTTTAATGATATTGTGAACAAGTTCGAACATGATCTTCTAGGGTCAAAAACTAGGTCGCTTGGAAGTCACTGGAAAACATTGCTAATAGCATTAATACACTTTTCTAAAATCGCCATCCGTCAGTACTTTAAGAACTTTGATCTCAATATATACGCAATATATTATGTATAGTAATATGTTGCATAGTCAACCGATGTCGGAGCTGTCATGTAGGCAAGGCAAGACATTTCTTTCTAGCATAAAATGGAAATTCCCATCAAAGAGCATAAGTGCCAGACCTGCAGCAAAACTTTCAGAGTAAAATCAAATCTTACAAGACATTTGAAAATCCATTTGGACACGCCAGTATTGAATTTTAGATGCATTTCTTGTGAAAAATCCTTCAATTCAAAATATCATCTAGACAAACATAAAAAATCCATTTGTTTCCTGTAATACCTTTGTTTAAACCAAATGAAGCCAAATTAAAATCATCGCCAGAAGCAGATCTATTTGCAAAGCAGGCGTCAAAAATAACCATAAATCCGGAATGGCTTAAAGCTGAAAGTGCATAGGCTGCTGCTAAAAAGCAAGGTGGGATGGAGTCGTGGAAGGCATGCGTCATTCTGACCTTTAGCAAGTACAGAGGTCAGACCTTCAAATGGCTCCTTGAGAACGACATCGGGTGGACTGTGTGGCTCTTGTCAAGATATAACATAAACGGGGAGACCAATACACTCATGAAATGGCAGAAGGAGACACCGCGTGACTTTGTCAGCGAATTCCCATTGGTCCAGGCACATGTTGACAAGCGGACAAAGCAACTGAGGGTTAGTTCATTTCTTACATCAAACTCCTATCTGTTATATAATTAGTTGTAGTTTAAAATAGGTATAAATAGGTATTTTTGTAAATGAAACATAAATTATAACACGCATAGTTAGTTGTCAATATATTTACATGTTTGTCATAATTTATTTGGAAGTCATCTCCCTTTGTTTTCATACAACCGGGTCTGGATTGTCTGAAAGCATGGATTATCCAAAAATAACATTTCGGACCCGTTCAATCCGGATAATCGAGGTTCTACTGTACTATTTCAATTTCAGGTGGAGACAATACTGCTAAGAGCTTCACAGTGCACAACAACACCAATGACAACCTCATTCCCACAGCAATCACAAGACCCTTTTGCTGATAATGATATAGATGATGCTGAACTTCTTTCCGATGCAGGTATAGACACATAATCAATGATCACAATATGATTTATAGCATTTTTAGCTCATCTGTTTTGAAGAAAAAGTCAAGCTATTATGACCTACATTTTTGGAGTTATGCCCCTGTTTTAACTTACAATTTTGGTCCAAATTATACCTTATCGTGTTGAAACTTGAAATCTCAAATGTGGCCCATGTTACAGATATGTAAAACAGACCAGCATTGGTGCCACTGTACAGAACTCTAGTTTAGTTTTCTAGTTTTATTATTAGTAATGATTTTGTGAGTTAGCCTGTATAATTATACATTTTAGCTCACCTGAGCTCACCTGAGCAGGTAGCCCATCGTCCTTACCTGTGGGTTGTTAACACTCTAGAAGTCACAGATTTGATTGGATATTTTACAAACTTTGTCAGAGTGTTTGTGTTAATATTAAAAATGGCCACCATGGCTCTCTTGTAATGTTTTTTAACTGTTTGAATAATAAATTGTTTATTGTATTATCATGTTAAGACATGTGGATGCAATATTTTGCTTTTCATAACAGAAAAGGTTCTTCATAAAGCTGCAGTCCCTGTGCAGACAACCCTTACTCAAGTGGGGAAAATTGCACCAACAAAATCCAGTGAGAAAGATGTTGCACAGTTGTCGAAAGATGAAGATGTTGTGCTAGAAGGTTGGCAGAAGTCTTGGGAAAGTACAACAAGCCATGGCAGTATTGCATCCAACATTAAGTGGTTGAAGGAAAGCCAGGAACATGGGTTGTATCATCCTGTCAAGCAGTACAAGACCCGAGGCGGGGGACTACATTGAAAGAAAAGTCTTCAAAGACTGTATGAAATTTAACCCACCACCGGTGCCAACAACTATGATGGGAACAATTCCAAACATGCACGCTTTCTTCACAACACCTGTGTTTTTTCTGGCGACCCGTTGGTGTGATGCATGCCAAAATTACATGCCCCAACAAGACCTGTCCCAGCCCAAAGGGCTCTTTCCTGATACGACATGGGTATGGAAGTACCGCCAGACAGGTATGTAGTCAGGAGTATTATTATACACTCTTGACAGAACGACTTCTTTGTACTCACTGCGAAAAGCGACGCAAGCCCCCACAGAAACAGGAAAATGACAGTGACACAGAAGATGAAAGTCATGAAACTGCGCAGTATATCTGGCAGGCATATAGTCGTGTCATTCTCTTCAGCCTTTCACCTGCTGTAAGGAACATGTTCCCTGCCATCATTTGTGGAAAGAGAGCCATCGACAAGTCTGTCATCAATCTCTTAGATGACAGAATGAACTCCATTTCCATGTCCAAAGTCCAGCGCTTTCTGCAGCAGCAGCATGATCGATGGTATGCGGACAGAAGGGATCTTTACCAGACCTTCCTGTTTGAGGCGCTTCATTCAACAAATCCCTCGCAGACTGGGATACTTCAGTTCTTTTGTCCATCTGGAACATACACACCCCCGATACCGCAGCCCAACCTACCTGGAGAAAGGGTTCTGCGAAGAGGTCATTTGATCCAGAAAATGGAAAAAATGCCAGACTACAGAGCTTCAATACTAAGTACGACTGGGGAAATCCTGTGTATTGATGGCACTAAGCAGGTCAGCCTCATAAAATTTGTTTTCATTTACATTATTATAAGTAAATATAAACATTAAAATGTATGAATGCATGATATTTAGAGAACACATAATGTATGTAGTATAGAAAGAAATTGTAATGATAATCTACTGTTTAAGTAATTATTTTTATCTGTTATGTGATTGTTCATAATAATTTACAGATTCTGAAGAAAATATACGGAAATGGACAGGATAGCATGCACTTCGTCACCAGTATTTTGAATGAATGGGGTCAGTTCCTGTCAACAGTGGTTGTCGCATCTGAATCAGAGGGATGTTACCAACGACTAGCTCGCGGTTTGATATCCCGCTTCAAGCGAGCCAATGCATCCGCCCCAAAAGTCCTGTATACAGACAACAACTGCTGCCGGTAAGATTTTGCATACACAAGTAGACATAACAATTTCAATAATATCATTGCAAAAATGCATTTATCAACAAAAATGCAATTTTATTTTTAGTGATATGAGAAGATGTTAACGTTAAAACCATATCTTATAGTTCATCATTGATGTTACAGTGACGGTGCAGCATCATTCCTGGAAGTTCTCTTCGCTGAGTGGGTAGATCAGGGCATGCTGGTACGTCTTGACATTCGTCATTGGCTCCATCGATGGGACGCTGTAGTAATCAAGCAGACCCACTGTAAATATGGGCCTTTCATGAGTGCGATGGCTGGGGCTGTTCTTGCATACAACAAGTACGGTTTGTCTTGTGTTCATTTTGATTTATTATGATATTAAGTAAGCATAAATATTACAGTTAGCTTTATAAACTTCAAATAAGTGAGCCATTTTGTAAGATGTTTTTAGCACAGACTGCCATTTTATGAATATTGCCATGGTATATGCTGTAATAAACAATTACAGGAATGACATGATGGAGCTCGTTAAGGCTGTCCGAAGCGGCAATGAACAGATGTATGCCGGCTACTCTGATGCACAAATGCTTTCCCACATCAAACCATACCAGCTAAAGTCCTACGTGAGGCGCACTATAAGAAGTATCGAGGTATTTAGTTTTTAAATGATATTTTTCAAATACCTTGGAAAGCCTCTAAACTGGTTCCTCTATAACCTGGTTTCCCATCTAAATCAGCCAAATGTTCTGGTCCCAACTTCAATACTATACAATTCAAAAATCCCCTCTGAAGTGGAATCCCCTCTAAACGGGCCGAATGACCTGGTCCTGAGATCATTGGGTTCCACAGTATTTTGGAATTTTCATTTAGCATAAGCATTCCTGCTACTTTATTACTTAATCTTAAGCTTGTAATTGTTGTTTTTCTAGTAAATGTTGGAGAAATTTGTTGACTGATATAATATCAGTCTTCAAAAATATTTTTACAGGAGATGGTATATACAGTTGAGTACATTCTGAGGGAATTCAAGGGACCAGCAGGTCTTGATATTGATGGTATTCCCCTTTTCAAGTCTTCAGAGGCAGTTGACACACATTGGAATATCGCCAGCAAACACCTGAGCTGCATGCAGGTATGATACTTAATCTAAATAAACAGGTCTATATATACACCTTTTGATAACATTTGCGGAAATTATTGTGGAGAAGAACTTTTTAGTGTGTAAAAATAATTATTATGCATAGCAGCAATTTGACTTTGAATTACTTCGTTTTTGAAATGCTAATTGTTTATTGTCTAGGATCCACCTGGAATTGACCTGTATGTCTGTACGAAGGTTGTCACGATCAACGGTGTTCAACTGAACAAGTACCGCTGCCACAGAGGCAGCAACTCCTTGGAAGGGCTGCACTCCCACATGGTGAACGCCATTCCATCAAAACGATGTGGGATCATGCCATTCCAGGTAGGACTGTTGATTATTTAAAAGATGTTACTTATCTTTAATGAATTAGTTTGTATACAAATTTAAGATAAAAAGACAATTACTAGAATGAAAATACATCTTAAAGCTTCCTTATAGTTGTATCTACATTCAGTAGTAACGGGGTTATTGCCCTTTAAAATTCATTCTCTAAGACATAAAAAATATTTGAGCTATATAATCTAAACCTGATGAGTGCGTAGATACTGATTCTGTTCCAAATGATGCACTGTCACTTTCAACAGGAGATTTAGCAGTCTGTGACTGCTTCTTGTTTTTTGTTTTAAAAATCAAATTTGCCCATCAATTTTATTTCATGTAATGAAAAATTTTTCAGGTGTACCTCATCTCCTTTGCTGTTCAGTGGAATAAGCGCATGGAGACATTGAGTCTTGCTGCCAAAAGGGACCGCCGCACAACTTGCACTGATCCTAGGCAAATTCAACGCCTCAATCAGCAGGCAGAAGTTCTGTTTGGCAAGCAGAACTTGTTCGACCCCAACTTTGTCGCTCCAATGCCTTACCCTGACCAGTATGAGGATCCGAAGGAGGAGGAACTGTTGGGGATTGAGTACGCCATGTGCCAATATACCTGGTGTACATCCAAAGATTTTTACGCTAATGAAGGTTAGATTATGAAATTTTATGAGTTTAAAGACAGTTTATTAAATAATTTGATCATAAAGATTACTTATTGAATGCTCTGTTTTTTTGTAATATTATTGAATACAGTTTTATTTAGTGGTACTAATTTGTAGCTATCTATGTGTAAATTCAACACCTTAAAGAATGTGTCTTTTATGTAATTTTATGTGTTTAATATTTTTATCTCTACAGTCGAAAAGAACAGTCACGAGATGAGGAAAATGATGAGGAGACTGTTGAGGATGAGGGAATCGCTGATGTTGATCTGGACGAAAAGGAAGATGACGATCCGATAGATAACGTCAACGACTCGTATGTACAGTTGGCGTCAACTTCAGGCACCAATGACATAGAAGACCAAAGTCCTGCTCTGCAAGATGTTTCAACAGAGAGTCATCTTCATCTTCCCGGCTACGAGGAGGTCGAGCATCTGGCCTTGGCACTGCTGAAACTGGCTGAAGAAGGAGATCAGCACTTGGTCCCTCCAGCTACAAGAAATCTGATCTCAGAAACAGCCTCAAACCTACATGACCATGACAAGTCAATGAGATGTTTTGTCAAAAAATATGAAAGTAAGTGGGGTTACACTCTTTTTGGAAGGTGTTTAGGGCCTGAATCAACAGAGAAAAGTGCTGCACAGAAGACCCGCTTCGCAACACGCTTTGCACCTGGTGTAAAGATCTCAGAGGATTCGCGCCTCTTATACCTTCTGATAAAGATGCTGAAGAATAGACCACCTGCCAATCTTCAGGTTTCCCCTTCCAAACAGGCAACGCAAATGAAGGCCAAGTACAAACGTATTGTTGACCGGGTCTTGGATGATCCTGTACTGTCTAGCCTTCATTTGCCTCTTCCCCATATCAACAACAAGTCAATAACTATGTTTATCAGGCAGGAGGAGAAGAAGGCGAACTATCGGGCAACTGCTTTACCTAAGGTCAAGTTGCACAAGCACGTTATGTCCAGTATAACTTTGCCAGAGTCTGACAAGCTTCCAATATCACGCTCTGCATACCGATCGGAGGTTCAGTACCCAGTCATCCCCCATTTGTCTGGGAAAAGACCTGGTGAAAAACGAAGATTGGAATTTGAAGATTCGCAAGAAACCAGAGACCAATCTAGTTCTTCGGCAGTGCCTTTCAAAAAGCGCAAAATTCTGCCTTCTGACAGTGCACCGATATTATTCGTCTTGCCTGCGCAACCACAGGGGTCCGCTATAAGTCTGCATCCCTGGTCAAATCAGGTTATGATCCAAGCACCACAAAAGCTGATTCCATCTAAGAGTTTTATGCCTGGAAAATCCTCAAAGCCTTGTGCAGCATGCAATGTTCCACGGTGTGGTGGCCTTAAAAAGAGGTATACTCCCTCTAAAGGCAAAGTTGCAAACAGCAAAAAATTTTCACTTTCTGTCCTACAACAAGGCGGTCAACCACAGCAGGTTTTGATGCTGTGTATGACAGCTATGACCACTTTAAACAAGTTGTTGATGAATTTTTAATGGGGAAGAAGTAAGCCTCTGTGTATTGCTTTTTCATTTTCTAATTGTATTATGCTGTATTATGAATGATGGGATTTGCAATTTTTGTACATTGTTGTACTGGAATTTGTACAAAATAATATGTTAGATGTGTCTTCAGGGACATTTTAATGATCTCTTTTCAGGTGTTGTTGAATTGTTATAACCTTTATATATTATTTCATTTATATTTTTAACTTTTTATTCCACTAATGTGTTTAGTTTTATAGTTGAATGCAATGTTTATATTGTGCCTTATGCATAAGAATCTCAGGTGATTGTTGAGGCTGTGGATATTTGTTATTAAGGATTCTCTGTGTATTGTTTTTTTCATTTTCTGATTGTAGTATGCTGTACTATGCATGATTTGATTTGCATTTTTTGATGATAATATTTCTTGTGTTGTTGAATTGTTAAAAACTTATATATGTTACTGCATTTATTTTATTTTAACCTTTTTTTTCACTAATGAGTTCATTTAATTGTTGAATGCAATGTTTATATTGTGCCTTATGCATAAGAATCTCAGGTGATTGTTGATGCTGTGACTATTTGTTATTTCCAAAACAATTAAGGATTCTTTGTTCATTTTTGTGCCAGGTTTTTGGTTCCTGCTGAGACTTGAACTCAGACCTCTCCACAAACTGTGGAGTGTTCTACCTTGAACTACAGGAACTGTTCAGTGAAATGATCATTTTGACTTAAAGTGATTTATTACAATGAATGATTACCTATAGATGTGACTTGTGAGTTACCCATTGAGATTCATTACTGTGAAGTTGATATTTGAAGCCAATGTGTTCAGAATGCATTATTTTTTTAACCATGTGCCACTTTGTTGCCATGAAATTTTATTCTGTGATTTTCATTTGAAGTTTGTTTGTGCCAATTGTTTTACATGTTATGAATTGAAATCAGTATTGTTTTTACTTTAAGTTTGAATAAAAGATATTACACAATTATTCAAAGCTGACTTAGTTGATGGACCATATGGGTCAGAATGCATTATCATTTTTGTAACAATTTGTCACTTTGTTGCCATGAAATTTTGTTCTGTGATTTTCATTTGAAGTTTATTATGTTTGTGCCAATTGTTTTACATGTTATGAATTGAAATCAGTATTGTTTTTACTTTTAAGTTTGAATAAAAGATATTCACAATTATTCAAAGCTAATTTTGTTGCTTTTATTCTACTAAGGCATAAAAAATATTTGTTTGTTTGTTACCCAACTGACCCTTATTTTTCCTGTGACTCAAGGAGCCGTACATCCATGTATCTTCCTTTTCCGCCTCTCCGCACTAAAAGAATCTCAACGGCAGCATTCAAGTATACTACAAATATTAAAAATTCCCTACTTACCTACCCTACTTTTCATGAGTTCACATGTAACCAGAAGCAAACAATTTCTTATGCACAGGCTATAAAAATGGATCAGTAATAAAAATTACATCAATTAGAAAAAAACTGATGCCAGTTGTGTTAGTGTTGATGCTTCTGCTGCTGCTGATGATGATGATAAGTAGGAGAATGATAATGTTCAGGTCATGGTTGATGAAAATGTAACCAGAAACTAACATTTTTAGGTCTATGCTTTTGTAAGAGCAGATAAAAATGGAACACCAATGAAAATCATCAATCAGAAAAATGGTGTCAGTTGTGTTGGTGCTGATGATAAGTACGATGATGAGGAGGAGAATAATGATTGTGATGATGTTGAGGTTGTTATACTATTACTGCAATTTGTAATGGAAATGCAATTGTTAATGAGGATATCAGTGATAATTAATTAATGATGATAATTGATGATGATGACAGTATTGGTGGTGCTGGTAACGGGCGCGATGATGATAATCGTTATTAATCATATGTATAACAATCAAAGGTCAATGGCCAAAGAAGACATAGCGCATATTTGACTACGTTTAAAAGCATCTTTTACCACCTGCGACATTATTAAGGCATACAGATTACATGATCCCCGATCCCCGATCCCCATGTTGAGTGATACCTATTCCGGGGGGCGATGAGCCGTTCCCAGGCGGTCACCCATCCAAGTACTAACCGGGCTCGACGTTGCTTAACTTCGGTGATCGGACGAGAACCGGTGTTTTCAACGTGATATGGCCGTAGACAACAATGGTGAAAAACGTCCCACCTATAAACCCACGATAGGCTACTCCAAAGCGGAAGTAGTAATTCGTGATGTCAAACTTAGTGCCACCAGAGATATACATGCGCATATGTGAGTTGGTGTTCCATACATACGGAGGTAGACTCTAGGCCGCGAAAATAAGTGACAATCGTAAGGGTAACATTTACGAGGGTTTTAGGGTTAGGGTTAGGGTTAGATCTCAATTAGTTGTGTAAGTCTTTCCTTGTCAATACCCCCCAAACAATTAGAAAATTAGGTAGCTTTATAATGGAAATACCTCGGTAAGACATCCATACAAGTTTGTTTGTTTGTTTGTTTGCGTTTTTGCTTGTTTATGTTTGTTTGTTTCTTGCTGGTTTATGCTTGTTTGTTTGTCTGACTGTTTGTTTGTTTGTCTGAGTGTTTGTCTGTTCGTTTGTTTGTGTTTGTGTATGTGTGTTTTCGCTTGTGGTTGTTTGTGTGCGTGTGTACGTGTGTGCATGTGTAAGTCTTTCCTTGTCAATGCCCCCCAAACAATTAGAAAATTAGGGGTTTTAGGGACATTGAACTACATACCGAGTTATAATTCACAATTTTCATCATCTAAATGGCATACAAAGCGAGGTAGCTTTATAATGGAAATACCTCGGTAAGACATCCATGCAAGTTTGTTTGTTTGTTTGTTTGCGTTTTTGCTTGTTTATGTTTGTTTGTTTCTTGCTGGTTTATGCTTGTTTGTTTGTCTGACTGTTTGTCTGTTCGTTTGTTTGTGTTTGTGTATGTGTGTTTTCGCTTGTGGTTGTTTGTGTGCGTGTGTACGTGTGTGCATGTGTAAGTCTTTCCTTGTCAATGCCCCTCAAACAATTAGAAAATTAGGGGTTTTAGGGACATTGAACTGCATACCGAGGTATAACTCACAATTTTCATCATCTAAATGGCATACAAAGCGAGGTAGCTTTATAATGGAAATACCTCGGTAAGACATCCATGCAAGTTTGTTTGCGTTTTTGCTTGTTTATGTTTGTTTGTTTGTGCTTGTTTGTTTGTTTGTTTGTCTGTTCGTTTGTTTGTGTTTGTGTATGTGTGTTTTCGCTTGTGATTGTTTGTGTGCGTGTGTACGTGTGTGCATGCGCGCGTGCGCTTGTGTTTAATACGTTTGCTGACTGCGGTCGTTTCAGTTTTTAAACTCTCGCAGTGCATGTATCATTTTAAACGGTAGTACATGTGGGTCGGGATGCGCTCTGTCACTATGCACTGCGAATTAGGTACTGTACGTGCAAAAGTAGGACATAATTTCTTGAAATACACGAGAACAATCGGTAGACGGCGACTTTCACCTGAGTGTTGTAAGAATATAGTTTCTGAGTGGAGAAACTTTAGCCAAAATCTTGAGAAAAAACAAAAAGTCTACAGCACCCGGTATTCCCAGGCGCTTACCCTTCCAAGTAGTAATCTGCTGCTCAACAGGCCAATGGTTGAGCTACGTTGAGCAACTCCGTTTCCTCAACAGACCAATGGTTGAGCGACGTTGAGCAACTGTTTCCTCAACAGACCAATCAGAGAGCTCCGTTGAACAGCGCCATCCTGTAAACAAGTCGGCGCCATCTTTGTTTTATGCGCGG
The DNA here is from genome assembly GCA_008271625.1 of Lutraria rhynchaena. NCBI lineage: Eukaryota > Metazoa > Mollusca > Bivalvia > Venerida > Mactridae > Lutraria > Lutraria rhynchaena. The sequence goes on from VIBL01000486.1 coordinate 99,323, forward strand.
ATGGAAGAGGCCAGATTTAACCCTTTTTTGCTGTCATTTTTACAGAAACATGTACATTTTATGGTATGCGCAGGTACAGCTCCGTTCACTGCATTAGCCTGTTCTTTCAGATTCTTTATATACCTTTCCTATCATTATTTTTCTTTGATTAAATAACGCTTTCGACACCGGTTGAGTTCGAAATAAAAAAAGAATTCTGACGGGTGAATCTTCCATACTATCGTGTTGTGAAGTAACTTGTTGGTTTAATTCTAGCGAGTATGGATCTATTTAACGATAAACACGATATTCAGGATTCGAGGTTTGTTGTTTTATTTTAAATAGCTCTCGCGTTATTAACCCCACCCACCTGATTGCCTCATTGATGCAGAAATTCAACAAGAGATGTGTACACATGCATGAATGATTCGTTTCGAAATTGTTGAAATCCTGGATCATGGCAAAGCTGGCTCATTTTCTCAAACTTTCGGGGAAAGCCATGATTTAATCGATAACTCATAGTATAAATTATTCCATCTTTGTTGCCCTATTTCAGATCAAATTTAACTAGACACAAAGAAGTACATTCTGAAAGAACCATCAAATGTGAAGTGTGTAATAAGACTTTTCTGTTGAAACAAATCTTGACAGACAGTGGCGTGCCTGTATTGTTCTCATCTGGGGCAAGTATGCTGGGAAAAATTTCAAATGGCTGCTGGAAAATGACATTGGCTGGGTTGTCTGGATATTGTCAGAATTTACCACCAAAGGCGATACCAATCCAATCATGAAATGGCAGAAGAGGCGATTACTTGAGCTGGTACGTGAGTTTCAACCGGTGATAACACTTGTAGAAGAACATGTTAATAAGGTGAGATATATTCATGCTGGTTGATTTTATGTATTGATTGTTTAATTTCCTTATATATAACTGTTGTGTATTAATGTTTCCAACCGAAATATAATTATAAATGATAAATAGTTTATGATGCAGGTGCACATCAATTGATGTAAACATTATCAGATCCTGATGTATACTTTCAATAGCATTTAGGACTCATGGCTATTTTATCAGTCCTGTCAGTCATGCATTGGTACAATTTTATACTCCAGCTATAATTGTATTGTTCAGTTATGTACAAATATTACCAATGTCCTGGTGTCTTGTACAGGTACAAATATCTAAGGCATAAAAATTGTTTGTTTCTGGTTATATGCTCATGTTTATAAACAGAGTAATTATCAAATCTCTTGCAATGGACACTTTATAGTGGGTTTATCTATTGTCGGTTGTCGTTGCGGCAGAGTCTGAGGGTTGCTACCAGCGAATTGCTTGTGGATTGATGTCCCACTTTGGACGAGCCAATGTGCCTGCCCGTAAGATCTTGTACACTGACACCAACTGCTGCCGGTTAGTGCTATTTGTAGTAAGTTTGATTTATCAATTGTAATATTTTTCCTATATATGTGTCGCTGTGATTCTTCTTGATGTCTTCAGTTTAATATGTCAACATTATGATCCATCTAAAGCTTCTGAACTGTGTGTGTATACAGTGTATAACACTTACGATGTGCAGAAAATATTTATGTTAATTTTTGAGAAATTACTTAAATAGTTATGTTTATGTGCTCACACCACATTCTATTTGTATACTTCTATTATATCATTAAAGGAGACGGCATGCTCTGTGGAACTCATTCTGAATGAGTTCAAGGGACCAGTTGGCCTTGACATTGATGGGATTCACCTCTTCAAGTCCCCAGAAGCTGTCGACAATCACTGGGGCTAGCAAGCATCTCAGCTGTATGCAGGTGAAATGGAAAATCTTTTTATTTATCATTGATAATTGGATTCTAAATTAGCAGCTTCTGACATATACATGTAGTTTGCACATATTGTGGCAATGCAATTATGGTTTAAATGTCACATTGATGATGTAGTTGATGATGATGATGGTGACGATTGTTACTATGATAGATGTTGATAATGAAGATTTTTTTATCATAATTATTAATCATTATTTATCATAATCATTTTTGTTGCTGTTATTGATACTGTTATTGTGAATATAATGATTATTCTAATTTCTACATTTTTAGGACCCACCAGGTGTTCATTTGTATGTGGCAATGAAGACGGTGACCATGAATGTTGTTCAACTAAACAAGTACCACTGCCGCAGAGGGAACAATGCGCTTGAAGGGCTACATTCACACATGGTCAACGCCATCCCTTCACAAAGATGTGCAATCGTGCCATTCCAGGTAAGTCATTGCTATAATATTTTATTTTGACATAACGCTAGCATATGTGGGGAGATTGTGTGCACACTTATAGTGTCTCTCAATATTGCCTTGGATGACTTCATTAATTAAACTATTGAAATGTAATTACATGATATTATGAAAGTATATTCCACTTAATGACTTTTAGCATTAGGGCCTCTCTGTGGAGAGTTAGTGTCATCAGTCTTTGTTGAATGCATTAATATGTTTGCTCAATTGTGATATATTTATTACAGGTTTACCTAATCTCTTTCGTGACGCTGTGGAACATCCGCATGGAGGCTTTGGTGATGTTGTAAATGCAACTTTTAAAGACTTCAAAACAGTTTGTGATGATAGATTAAAAAGTGTGGTGTGACTTTCATCAAGTTTAAAAACTTACTTTACATTAACTAGGACTAGTCAATGTGTGCTTTTTGAATTTATAAACATAGACATTAAAAATGCTGGTTAAGAGTTCACTTGATGTTGTATTAACACTTGACATTCAAAAGTTCTGCCACCATTTTTACTGTTTAGTGTTTTAATGATACTATTGTCAGTATTAATCATTACATCATTTTGTTTAAAGGTGGAAAATAGATCTGTTGTCATTCAGCAATAAGTCCGCCATGTATTAACTAAGGGTAAATTTTGTGAAATAGTTGTCCGCAAAGAATTTGTCAAACTATTTGTTTACCTGTCTTTGTAAATGAAATTAACAAAAATGATTTTTTTAAATGAGATTGTTCTTAAACCATATACAATGTAATTTGCTTGTCAATGTTTAACAAATCTAATATATTCTAGTCAATAAGAGTGTGACAGTACCTAGTCAAGACCTTTACATACACAATGTATATGTATAAAGGGCTGTGTGTAATAGAATTATTTTTGAATTTCATTATCTATCATTATGTGCTTGACAAATGTGTCATTTTTGCCTGAATGAGATTTTTTCACTAGATGGGTGTTTATTGCCAAAGAGTTTAGAAATCCTTTTGCAATTTTTACATCATAACTCTTTGTTCTAGAAACTAATGCAGAGAAATGATTGTTGATCGTTTTGTTTTACTGGAAATGATTGGTTTCTATACAGTCATGTATGTAAGGTTTGACAAGATTTCTAACAACAGTATTTTTTCTATTATTATTGTCAATGTAGATATACTTGCCAAAAATTTATATACATATTGAGTGCCACTAGTCAATGTATGATATTCTGATCAACACAAAACAAAAATTGTTAGTTAAATGTTTTGGTTTTCTAAATCTAAAAGTTTATAGAGATGATCTAGTCAGTGTATCATACTGTATTAATCAAATACTTTAGAAATCCTAGTCATTGGTTCATCTTAAAAATTACAGAGATATTTAAAATGTTGTTTACAGTAATAAAGTTTATTTTTTGCCTGTTCATACTTCTACATTGGCAAGTTTTGTTAGTTTCTTTCATTATTTCAATAACCTAAAACATATCACATTATTAAATCAACCAATAAAGGGTTGCTACTGAAATCATTTGTTGTTATTTCTTCCACTGAAAAATGATTAATGGAATGGAACTGGTACTACCAATAATATCTAGTCAAAATAACACTAGCAATACCAAGGATGTCTGGTAATAGGGATGGTTCTGATTATACAAATTATGTCTGGTAATAGCACTGGTACTGATTATATGAATGGTGTCTGGTAAAAACAGGTACACTGGTAATAGCAATGGTACCAGTTATACAAATGTGTCTGGTAATAGCAATGGTACTAATTATACAAAATATATCTGGTAAAAACAATGGTACAGGTTATACAAATAATGTCTGGTAATACCAATGGTACTGATTATATGAATGGTGTCTGGTAAAAACAGGTACACTGGTAATAGCAATGGTACTGGTCATACCAGTGGTATCTGGTAACACAAGAATGTTGATAATAGACTAATAAGCATTTTTGTCTCATTGTTCAGTAAAGATACGTACAATGTGCTCAACAGAACCCATCTGTGTAGTTGGGGTGGCGGTAGGACACCCAAGGAATTGGTCATAAAAGTGGTGTTCAGAATCCAGGATTACTACTTGGAGGGGTCGTGGGCCATTCCCAGGCGGTCACCCATCCAAGTACTAACCGGGCTCGACGTTGCTTAACTTCGGTGATCGGACGAGAACCGGTGTTTTCAACGTGATATGGCCGTAGACAACAATGCTGAAAAACGTCCCACCTATAAACCCACGATAGGCTACTCCAAAGCGGAAGTAGTAATTCGTGATGTCAAACTTAGTGCCACCAGAGATATACATGCGCATATGTGAGTTGGTGTTCCATACATACGGAGGTAGACTCTAGGCCGCGAAAATAAGTGACAATCGTAAGGGTAACATTTACGAGGGTTTTAGGGTTAGGGTTAGATCTCAATTAGTTGTGTAAGTCTTTCCTTGTCAATACCCCCAAACAATTAGAAAATTAGGTAGCTTTATAATGGAAATACCTCGGTAAGACATCCATACAAGTTTGTTTGTTTGTTTGCGTTTTTGCCTGTTTATGTTTGTTTGTTGGTTTGTTTCTTGCTGGTTTATGCTTGTTTGTTTGTCTGACTGTTTGTTTGTTTGTCTGACTGTTTGTCTGTTCGTTTGTTTGTGTTTGTGTATGTGTGTTTTCGCTTGTGGTTGTTTGTGTGCGTGTGTACGTGTGTGCATGTGTAAGTCTTTCCTTGTCAATGCCCCCCAAACAATTAGAAAATTAGGGGTTTTAGGGACATTGAACTGCATACCGAGGTATAACTCACAATTTTCATCATCTAAATGGCATACAAAGCGAGGTAGCTTTATAATGGAAATACCTCGGTAAGACATCCATGCAAGTTTGTTTGTTTGTTTGTTTCTTGCTGGTTTGTGCTTGTTTGTCTGACTGTTTGTCTGTTCGTTTGTTTGTGTTTGTGTATGTGTGTTTTCGCTTGTGATTGTTTGTGTGCGTGTGTACGTGTGTGCATGCGCGCGTGCGCTTGTGTTTAATACGTTTGCTGACTGCGGTCGTTTCAGTTTTTAAACTCTCGCAGTGCATGTATCATTTTAAACGGTAGTACATGTGGGTCGGGATGCGCTCTGTCACTATGCACTGCGAATTAGGTACTGTACGTGCAAAAGTAGGACATAATTTCTTGAAATACACGAGAACAATCGGTAGACGGCGACTTTCACCTGAGTGTTGTAAGAATATAGTTTCTGAGTGGAGAAACTTTAGCCAAAATCTTGAGAAAAAACAAAAAGTCTACAGCACCCGGTATTCCCAGGCGGTCACCCATCCAAGTACTAACCGGGCTCGACGTTGCTTAACTTCGGTGATCGGACGAGAACCGGTGTTTTCAACGTGATATGGCCGTAGACAACAATGCTGAAAAACGTCCCACCTATAAACCCACGATAGGCTACTCCAAAGCGGAAGTAGTAATTCGTGATGTCAAACTTAGTGCCACAAGAGATATACATGCGCATATGTGAGTTGGTGTTCCATACATACGGAGGTAGACTCTAGGCCGCGAAAATAAGTGACAATCGTAAGGGTAACATTTACGAGGGTTTTAGGGTTAGGGTTAGGGTTAGATCTCAATTAGTTGTGTAAGTCTTTCCTTGTCAATACCCCCCAAACAATTAGAAAATTATGTAGCTTTATAATGGAAATACCTCGGTAAGACATCCATACAAGTTTGTTTGTTTGTTTGCGTTTTTGCCTGTTTATGTTTGTTTGTTGGTTTGTTTCTTGCTGGTTTATGCTTGCTTGTTTGTCTGACTGTTTGTTTGTTTGTCTGACTGTTTGTCTGTTCGTTTGTTTGTGTTTGTGTATGTGTGTTTTCGCTTGTGGTTGTTTGTGTGCGTGTGTACGTGTGTGCATGTGTAAGTCTTTCCTTGTCAATGCCCCCCAAACAATTAGAAAATTAGGGGTTTTAGGGACATTGAACTGCATACCTAGGTATAACTCACAATTTTCATCATCTAAATGGCATACAAAGCGAGGTAGCTTTATAATGGAAATACCTCGGTAAGACATCCATGCAAGTTTGTTTGTTTGTTTGTTTCTTGCTGGTTTGTGCTTGTTTGTCTGACTGTTTGTCTGTTCGTTTGTTTGTGTTTGTGTATGTGTGTTTTCGCTTGTGATTGTTTGTGTGCGTGTGTACGTGTGTGCATGCGCGCGTGCGCTTGTGTTTAATACGTTTGCTGACTGCGGTCGTTTCAGTTTTTAAAATCTCGCAGTGCATGTATCATTTTAAACGGTAGTACATGTGGGTCGGGATGCGCTCTGTCACTATGCACTGCGAATTAGGTACTGTACGTGCAAAAGTAGGACATAATTTCTTGAAATACACGAGAACAATCGGTAGACGGCGACTTTCACCTGAGTGTTGTAAGAATATAGTTTCTGAGTGGAGAAACTTTAGCCAAAATCTTGAGAAAAAACAAAAAGTCTACAGCACCCGGTATTCCCAGGCGGTCACCCATCCAAGTACTAACCGGGCTCGACGTTGCTTAACTTCGGTGATCGGACGAGAACCGGTGTTTTCATCGTGATATGGCCGTAGACAACAATGCTGAAAAACGTCCCACCTATAAACCCACGATAGGCTACTCCAAAGCGGAAGTAGTAATTCGTGATGTCAAACTTAGTGCCACCAGAGATATACATGCGCATATGTGAGTTGGTGTTCCATACATACGGAGGTAGACTCTAGGCCGCAAAAATAAGTGACAATCGTAAGGGTAACATTTACGAGGGTTTTAGGGTTAGGGTTAGATCTCAATTAGTTGTGTAAGTCTTTCCTTGTCAATACCCCCAAACAATTAGAAAATTAGGTAGCTTTATAATGGAAATACCTCGGTAAGACATCCATACAAGTTTGTTTGTTTGTTTGCGTTTTTGCCTGTTTATGTTTGTTTGTTGGTTTGTTTCTTGCTGGTTTATGCTTGTTTGTTTGTCTGACTGTTTGTTTGTCTGACTGTTTGTCTGTTCGTTTGTTTGTGTTTGTGTATGTGTGTTTTCGCTTGTGGTTGTTTGTGTGCGTGTGTACGTGTGTGCATGTGTAAGTCTTTCCTTGTCAATGCCCCCCAAACAATTAGAAAATTAGGGGTTTTATGGACATTGAACTGCATACCGAGGTATAACTCACAATTTTCATCATCTAAATGGCATACAAATCGAGGTAGCTTTATAATGGAAATACCTCGGTAAGACATCCATGCAAGTTTGTTTGTTTGTTTGTTTCTTGCTGGTTTGTGCTTGTTTGTCTGACTGTTTGTCTGTTCGTTTGTTTGTGTTTGTGTATGTGTGTTTTCGCTTGTGATTGTTTGTGTGCGTGTGTACGTGTGTGCATGCGCGCGTGCGCTTGTGTTTAATACGTTTGCTGACTGCGGTCGTTTCAGTTTTTAAACTCTCGCAGTGCATGTATCATTTTAAACGGTAGTACATGTGGGTCGGGATGCGCTCTGTCACTATGCACTGCGAATTAGATACTGTACGTGCAAAAGTAAGACTTAATTTCTTGAAATACACCAAAACAATCGGTAGACGGCTACTTTCACCTGAGTGATGTAAGAACATATATACCAAAATCTTGAGAAAAAGATAAAAGTCTACAGCACCCGGTATTCCCAGGCGGTCACCCATCCAAGTACTAACCGGGCTCGACGTTGCTTAACTTCGGTGATCGGACGAGAACCGGTGTTTTCAACGTGATATGGCCGTAGACAACAATGCTGAAAAACGTCCCACCTATAAACCCACGAGAGGCTACTCCAAAGCGGAAGTAGTAATTCGTGATGTCAAACTTAGTGCCACAAGAGATATACATGCGCATATGTGAGTTGGTGTTCCATACATACGGAGGTAGACTCTAGGCCGCGAAAATAAGTGACAATCGTAAGGGTAACATTTACGAGGGTTTTAGGGTTAGGGTTAGGGTTAGATCTCAATT